>JAHHUM010002619.1:402057-727736 GCA_036173005.1 Crenichthys baileyi
TGGAGGCCGCAAGCAGTTCAGCGCCAGAGTGTTGCCCTCAGTGGTATAGACTCAAGCCACAGCTTTGCCTAAGATCTGTCTTTGTTCTTCCAGTAACTTTGTGTTTACCCCTTGCAGACTGGATACTAAAGCCTTACTTGTCTTTGAGAAGATCCATGCCAACGTGGATGTTGTCGCTGAAAAAAGGATCTCCTAATCGGGTGGATTATATCTGGTTGGTCAACGCTTGCTTCCTAACTAACTGTCTGGCGGCCTTCCTGACGGAGCCTTCCTTGGATTTACTACAAACCTCCACAAGCGAACCCTGTCCACCCTACCTCGCAATAACCTCCTCAGTCAAACCACAGAGTTACCTCAGAGTGAGTTCAAACACCTACCAGCTCATTCATCTCAGTGTGCAGTTTCCTCTATTGTTTCACCCCACTCTTGGCGGATCGAGCTCCACTTTCTAGTAAGACAGAATTATTATTTTGTAACATTCTCCATCCTGGACTTAACACATTCTTACCGTGTCTACTTACCTTTCAGTGGGTCTCCGATTCCAGCTCAGCTTCCTTTTCCCCAGCATTCTGTAAAATAAAAACTTTTGTCAAACTACATCGGTCTCCTGTTTGCTTACTGCATGTGGGTCAAAACGATTTGTAAAACTGACAAGTGTCTGCAAAAATTTTCAAGTGTTGCCACAGATTCTCACTTAGATTTGGGTCTGGGCTTTGACTGGACCATTGGAACACATAATTATGCTTTAATCTACACCATCCCATTTTAGCTCTGGTCGTATGTTTATGGTTGTTGTCCTCCTGACACTGAACCTCTACCAGTGTCAAGTCTTTTGCAACCCCTAACAGGTTTTCATTCATGACTGCCCTGTATTTTGCATGATGCAGCCACCATCATGTTTTAGAGTAGCGACAGTCTGTTTTGGATGATGTGGCACCTTCTTGCATATATATTCTGTCCTCTACAAGGCTTCTGCAGACCTTAAAACCAGACTTATTAAGGCTTTTTTTTTCAACAATAGCCCAGTTTAGATGAATGACTGCTATGTTGATGATCATGTCTTGTGCCATAATCTTTCTATTTTCAGATGATGGATTGAACAGTGCTTTGTGAGAGGTTCAAAGCTTGGGAAATTGTTTTATAATCTAACTCTGCTTTAAATTTCTTGACAACTTTATCCGTTTCTTGTCTGTCATTTTAGGCTTTCACAATGCAGCTGTATTTATTCTTAGAGGAAATTAGCTAAAGTGGGTATCTATTTACTAATTACGGTAATGGTACGGTAGTGGTGCTGGATTTTATTTAGGGGTATCAGAGAGAAAGGGGGTGAATACAAAAGCACACCATACTTTGCTGATTTGTATTTGTGAAAAATGATGAAAACCATGTAGAATTTCCCTCCAACTTCACAGTTATGTGCACCTTTGTGTTGGTCTATCACAAATGCTGATGAAATACATTGCAGTCAGTGGTTGCAACATTATGAAGCATAAAAAGTTTGGGTGCAAATATTTTCAAGGCACTGTTTTTTGATTCAATGGGAGTGGAATGACCCGTTTTTTTCAAGGAGCATAGCTATTCATAAGTTGTCCTAACCCAGTTAGAAGTCAGCTCTGGGGGTCAGTGTCTTGCTCAAGGCTAGTTTGACAGTAATGGGTAAGTTGAAACTCAATTATAAGCCATAGCCCCTCTGGATACATCACTATATTTTCAGCACCTACCTGCTATGAGTAAGAGGATAAAAAAACATCTGGAAAGTCACAGTCAACCACAATCAATAATCAATTTCCATCATACTGTAGTCTTGGGCAAAGCATGGAGAATTAATTGACAATAAAATGGAGTTATCCATATCATTAAACATACAAGAGGAGTGAGGGGGATACAGAGCAGCTAATTAAACTCTCCGTCTCTAAATAGAGTGCTTTTAGAAGCTGTTACTGTTATGATTTGGGGTTGTTTGGTTTTTGGTTTCTGGGTTTTTCTTATATTTCTCTCTCAGTTTTTGAATCATGCTTCTGTTTATTATTTTTCTGGTCATGTTTTAGTTTTGTTCATGTTTTGTCAAGTTTGGTTTTGGTCATGCTTTAGTTTTTGTTTGTATTCATGAGTCTCTGTTCTTGCTCCAGCCACGATCTGTCTGTTAATTATCTTTATCCGGTTCACCTGCTCCAAGTTAATCTGTCTCCTTGCTCCACCTGGTTTTCACTCCATATATACACACCTATTCAGTTAGTCATGGCGGAAACCTTTCTCAAATCATGTCTTGTTTTCAAATCATGTTCAAGTCTTGTTTTGTGGATCATGCCAAGCCTGTCCTGCCTGTCCGTTTATTGTTTTGTTCGTGCCTCTTCTGAGAGTGAGTTTTTGTTTTTTATTAAATCGTTTTTCACTTACCATCACGCTGCCTACTGTGTCAAAATGCATAAAAAATTGCAGCACACCAAGTTGGCTTCTGACATCATTTTTTCACGCTGTGGTTCACGAAACTCCTGTAACTACAGATAATACCAGTGGCATTAAAACTGAAACTTCAAACTGAGGTTAAATGTTTTTAACATATTGAAGGAACATTACAGCATGAACCACAAGCAACATTTTTCCTTATCTAATTTTCATAAGTGAAAATGTATCGTTTGATGTTATTACTTCAGTCTCGAAATTCCTACAGACAAAAGTCATGGTAATCCTATGTGCTTGAACAAAAGATAACTGGGCTTTTTTCGTGGGCTTTGTAAACATTTCATCTGTCACTGGAGCAATGGATAGCATTCGATGACATGTGGTGGATAGCTTTGTTGTCAAGAAGAGGTTAACTTCTGAGGAAGCGGCCCCCTTTGGCCAAGTTGGCTGAGTGACAACTCACCAAATGCAGTGTGCTCGAAGATGAAAGCTAGGTAGCAAAGCTACTAGCAGAACACAGGCCATACTCTCCTTAAAACTGCATCACTGTTTTTTTGCTAACTTTACTCCTTTGGATAACATGATGGCTAATGTACAGCAGCAAGCCCACATGCAGCTTGGAAAACTTACAACAATAAAAAGAAACATATGCGCATTGAGTGTCTATACGATCAAACCAGCAGTTTTATGGACAAAATGTGCAAATTGGATTAACTTGAAAAGAGAAGCCCTCCTGTTGTGCTGATATCTGGACAGTGGCTATCAGCTGGTAGAATGGTGGGGTCACGCCCCACAAACAGCTGATTGCCCCAAATCTTGAACAAAGGCTCATAAAACTAAGAGGCGGGAACTCAATGGGAAAACTCCAGTGATAAAGTGTCGGTGGGGTTTTCGATCAGTTTATGAATCTTCTGACCTTCTTCTATCAGACAGAATTCCACCTTTCAAGCTCTTCCGGGAATGGCCATGTAGAGGAAAAGTTAACTCGCCTGTGAGCTTAAGTCTCTCCAAATATGTGCCTCCGTTGCGTCGTCCCCTGAGACACGCTGGAAAAGGCGGTGAAAACTTTGTTTCCTCAGCTTTTTATAGCTCCGATGATGTCAGCTTCGATGTCCATTGCTGCGACGAATGCCAAGCTACGCATGTTGAACTGTGCAGCCCAGTCGGTCTATCCCACCAAAATGGATGATCCCAACACAGGACATAAACCATGAAAACCATGACAGTCTAGTTGACTGGAAACCACCCCAAAAGCTTGCTATAAATTGCTCCAGAATATCCACACAGTTGTAAATACACGTCTTTAATGCAGCAATTATTTAATTTCTATTAATCCTCCCAATTTGAAATAGTTTTTAAGGAGACAATTAATTCTGTTTTTTCTCAACTTTATATAGTTTGCATGAATCAAAGGTGTTACCCATTACAGAACTGGTCAAATTTATGTAATTTTTAAGAAGCGGTTATGTTCAACCTTTTGACTGGTGCTGGTATATATCATAAATGGTCTGAATTTATACATTGCTTTTCTAGTCATACTGACCACTCAAAGCACTTTATACTATAGCAACATTCAACAAACCATACTCACACATTCATACACCAATATGCAGATCAGTAGGCAACTTGGGGTTCAGTGCCTAGCCGAGGGGCACATCGACATGTGGCAGGAGGAAGGTGGAATCAAATCCAAAACTTTTGGATTGTGCGATGACTACTCTTCCCATTGAGCCATAGCTGCCCCTCAGTGGGAAGAACAGTCATGTTGCAGTCCAAAACATCACATCCCTAGGTGAACCTTTGAATCTAAGCTTATACATGTAAGCACTACAGGACATCAGATACGCAATGTTATAGTACGTTGTTCACAGGAGGAGATGCCTATCATAGGGTGAAAGCTTTTATGAAAGAAATTAAAAGCAGAGGGTTTAACTCAAAAGCCACGTAGGTGGGTATTTGTCAGAGTAACTCTCAAGGCAGGGGAGCACGAGGTGGGAGTATCCTTTTTTATTTTTTTGGCACTAGTGGCCTTTATTTCACAGTATATGGACAGTAACTGAGCAGAGGGGAGAGGGGAATATATGCAGCAACTGTCCCAGGGTTGGGAATTGTACCCCGGACTGTCGCACCATATACTCATTCTGTATATGGTGCACATACTCTACCTGAACACCACATACCGCACACAGACATGGGAGTATCTTTGAACAGTTGATGAGGATCATCGTGCAAATGAAGACTTTATAGGCTCCAAAAAGGTAGAGGGATGACACAGCTGACAGCGTTTTAGATGAAAGCTTTGCAAAAATATGCTTGGGTGTGTATTCAGAGGGAGAGTACAAGAGACAGTACAGGGACATCAATGCTGCATATAGGTTAGAAACATAGATCTAGCTGAGCCATGAACTGAAAGTGGTGCAGAATTTCAAGGGCAAAATCTTTTGGGACAGTCAGGTAAAAGACAAACAAGAAGGAGTTAGCCAGCCAACCGGACATACCAGTGGTTTACAAGAGAAATATGGCAGATCTTCAAGATGTGCCTAACCATTGTTGATAAAATTAGGAAAGGGCTTATAAAATTCAGAAAACCAACATTCTATCAACAATCATTCATGCTGTAACCTACCTCCAATGGTCAATGGGCTAGAGTCAAGGTACACCCTGTACTGGTCACCAAACTAGGGCTGTGTTAAAAAAAAATCGATTTTCCAATTCTGAATCAATTCTCATATTAATTCCTGAAGATCGATTCATATTCAGTTGTTGAAAATGACGGTTTCAGGCGGCTAATGAAAGTAGCAGAGCCGCATTATGCAATGGTGTCTCGCAAACGTCTCTCTGACGAAGTCATCCCAAACACGCACCAGTCCGTAAAAGAAAATGTTTATATTGATAATGAAAATAAAAGTGCATTTGTATTTAACAGAAACATCTTTTAGGTGAATTTTTAATGTCATATTTTAATATTGCACCAGGTTAGTGTCCAAATAGCAGCTGTAGATATCTCTGGTGTCCTCTGGATCTGTTTGGGTATTCTGCTCCACAGCATGTTAGTGAAAACAACTGTCTCAACATTCAGGCAGATGTTTTGGTCCTCACAACCACCATTAACTACCATTACTTTCTTAATTTGCTGTTAAATGTTAATATTCTACTTTTGTCAATATGTTGCAAAACTATACAGTTATGTAATTCAGGTAATGTTATTAATATCAGCAATCTAATTTGAGATCGGACCGGATCCAATTGAAAAGAATTGATTCTAAATCCTGAGAATCGAATCAGTTCTTTTTTTTTTTTTTTTTTTTTTTTTTTTACCATGTCCTGTCCAGCAGAGTAGCGCTCAGAATTGTTGTCCGAGTGCCAAGAAAAAGCCCAACAGATTTATTTTCACAAGTGGAGCATTAAAGCTAACGCTTTAAAGCTCTGCTTGACATTAATAAAAAAAAAATTATTACAAACTGCCTTGGGATTATTTCAGTTGTTACGGACAAGGAGACAGAAATGAAAAGGAAAAAAAAAGAAGCACGAAAGAGAGAAGGGGAGGCAAAAAGGAAAATGGGAGAGAAGGAAAATAGAATGGAGGAAAGAAAGAAGGATGAAGAGAATACCAAATAACTCCCTGCTTGCTTCTACACCTGCAGAAACGTTCATATTACCAGCTTTTTTACCGAAAAGTGCACGGTACTTATCAATGCAAGATGTATTTAGTGGTAAATGTGGCTCAATATAGAACATTTGTGTATCTGTTAACACTTGAATCTAAACACCTGTGGGTCTGAGTGTGAACACGCTTGTGTATACAAGGTTTCTCCATAAAAATATGCAATTGTGAGTGTGAGAAGCCACAGACCCCCTGGAACTGGGACAGATACGGAGGAGATCTGAGCCACAGACATCCAAAGGCCCCCCAGAGCACAGGAACCCCAGAAGAACCACTGCCGTGACTACTGCAACCGCCCCAGAGAAGAGCAGGGGAGAGTCCCAGGTGAACCACCCAGCAGCCACAGTGCAGAAGCCCCAGGGAGCTGCAGCAACAAGCCCACAGGCCCTGCCGGCAGCCGTCTACACCCGAGCAGATCCATCCATGGACCCAGAGACCCGAGACCTCAGGACATATCACTTCCTAAGCAGAGGCCCAACAGAGCCCAGGGGTCCAGGCCCCAGCAAGCAGCCACCAGGAGTGACCCAGCACACACCAAAGCACCCAACCCCAGATACCGAGAACCACAAGTACACCGGCAGGCAGAGACACCAACCACCGGCAGGTAGTGTGGCGGGGAGGGAATGGGACCCACATTTAATGGGGGGCCTAAACTGATCAGGAAGAGGGAGCAGCCCAAGATCCAAGACCTGACACAAAAAACAGGCACACACAGTCACAATCACACATTCCCACCCTCATGCGTACAGATAAACACACTCACACCCACGCACCCAACGTAAAGACAAACAACAATGGACGTCGAACACTCACTCACACTCACTCACACTCCCCATACATACTCTATACTCCCAGGTCCAGGTGCTGATACCCCATAGGGACAACCAGTCCCTTTCCCTTCGGGGTAGAGCAGGACCTGAACCAGGTCCGGGCTAGCCCAGGCTCGTGCCTGAACCTGAGGGACCCCAGTCCCCGAACAACCCCCATCTTCATCCAGAGAGGGGGCCATGTACAAAAGAGGGGCCTACATGGTCCAAACAAGCCCGCCAACCAGAGCCGCCACAGAATAAAATAGTCCCAACCACCAATGCATTCCAATCCCAACCCCATGAGCCCCCCACCCCAATGAACCCCGACATGAATCTCCCCACTGGGCCACCTCCAACCAGGATGCTTATCGAACACATGCCCCCGAACCCAAATGCCCTGAATCCCTGAATCACCTGTGGGAGTGTGCACATGGGCACACTCCCACAGGTGAGCTTCATCCCCGAAAAGCCGACGAAGCAACACCCACACAGTGCAAGCTCTACACACAGCCCCGCTCCAAGCCGCCATGTCCTGCCCCCACCACACCACAATCGAACACCAAACCCAATGATTTTTCATTAGTTTAAGCTTTTATGGTGTAAACCTGAGCAATGAAACTGAATAACATTTAGCCTCAAACAATAACGTAACACACCTCAAAAAATGATGGAAACAATTAGTCGGATGTAAAACTGTAAAACCTTCTCTGTTTTTGTCACCTAGATGTTAATGCACATCAGTCTGTGCACTGAGGAGCATAAAATGCATGTGAATCATCTAAGGGGCACTTCATTCTCACTGATAAAGAAAACGGTGTCGGAGCAGCAGGTAATTCCAATCAATTTAGGTGTGATGATTCCTAAGGTGGACAAGCTGGAGATAATCACACATGTACATAAATATCTGTGTGAAGTTGTGTGGAATTGTGGAATAATGGCAACTTTGGCACAGCTGGAGGACATTGCCAAATGAAGAATCGAAGGGAGATTTTTCAGAGATTGTACTGACCTGCTGGCACATGGTGATGCAAGGCTAAGCTGGTTTAGATTTCCCAGGGCAATTATGCTGGAGCTCTGCACGGAACTGACCCCTGTGTTACAGAGGGAAACTAGGAGAAATCGTGCATCGCCGGTGCCCATTCAAGTTCTCACTATGTTGCGGTCCTTTTAACCGGCGCTTTTTAGAGGAGGCTGACTGATAGGTCCGGTGCCATGCCATCCATATGTAGCTCAGATATATAAAGTTCCTCTAAACTGTGGCCCTTATTGCAGCGAGGAGCTGATTTCTGAATGTAATCAGAGCAATGGACTGCACTCATACTGCTATAAGGGCCCCATCTCTAAGTAAATAAATTTTGTGAATAGAAAGCATTTTCATTCAATATCCATGCAACCTATTTCTGATGCGCAAATGTGTCTCAGAAATGCATTGGCATGCTGGCCTCCTCAACTCATGATTGTAATTTTTTTTTTTTTTACCGTGTCCTGAGTAGCACTCAGAATTGTTGTCTGAGTGCCAAGAAGAAGCCCTACAGATTTACTTTCACAGGTAGAGCATTACAGCTAACGATATAATGCTCTGCTTGATATTTATAAAAAAAAAAAAAGGAATAAATAAGTAGCAAGAAAGAGAGAGGTGGGGAATTATTATTAATTATTTGAATTATAATAGTTATGTTGGGAACAAACCTCAAGCTGGCTCCATGCACAGTGGCTGGCTTCCAGGTAATGTTTTATTTATTTATGTGATATCCTGAATTGTTTTAAAGATTTAAAGTACTTCATATAGGGTGTGTGGTGACAGTCTTCCTAATAGAAATATGGGAGGCACATTCACATCATTACAATGATCAGTACTGAGCTATAATTGAGCTCAATGCAGCAGCTCGACAGCACTGTTTTGATTTGATGCACACATTTTATAACACAACAGGTACGAGCCGACAAACGTTTTATTATTAGTAAGGTTTGAATCGATGTCATTCAAGAAGTTGTTGGTTTGCTGAAATTCACTACAAAAATTCCTCATTGTCTTTAGGTCTCTGTGACTGCTACAGCACCGTTGCCATGGTTATTTGGACAAGTGGTGGGTGCCTATTATACTACCTCACATATCTATTTATGGGCGGGGACCAAGCGGTTCAAGCGGCATGTGCAGCTGGGTCCAATTCACCGCAAATTGGGATGTATGATGGTAACCTTCGCGATGACATGTCTCAGTACGGTTTTATACAAGTGAATTTTTTGTGCACCGCAGGTTTCAGAATATCTTCCTACCACCAACTTTTAGTATGAAAGCTATGAAAGTTTTTCTACATGAGGCACCTGTTCTGCTATTAAGCATCCCTTAATTCTTGAGTCTTATAGATATGCAGCACAACACTCCTGAAAACGTAAAACGTGAAGCCACTCCAAGAGGTTTTTAAAGTTTTGAATATTTGTCTCACAGTTGAAAGTCTAGGGACTATCTACCTAAACCTTAGTCTGTTGACATTTTTGGACCTAAAACTGTTCCTTTTTATGTTTCATAACACCTAAAGTGAATTTATTTTTTGAGGGAATCAATGATAAGTCCGTAGTAAATAGTTGCTTGCTCCAAAATAAACTGTTTTAAATTGCAGTAGCATAAAAAATGGTCATACCAATAACAACACACCACCACCATCTTTTTATTCTCCTTCCAATGACTGTCTTCTCAGACATCTTAATAGCCTTTAGAGCCCTTCCCACATAAACCATCACATCTAATCATATGATTCTTACACAGAATGTCCGATTTCATATGCTTCTGTAATAAAAGTCTAATATAGAATAAGAAGAAATATATATGGAGCTTTGGTTTCTAATACAAGCAGCGCATATCGATGATGAAGTTGTAAAATACATACTCTGATCACATGGATCATTATGAATTGGTGCTCTAAAATGTTTTTGTCAGGCAGCAGTTTGATTTGCCAAAAGAAATGTCTGTTCATAGTATATGGGAAGTTGTCTCTCCCTAAATGGTGTGTAACATAAAATTTCTAACTTGTGGTTGTTAATGTCCCCCTAAAATCAAACATTCTGTGCAGCCAAGGGGGGATTACAGAATTCATATCTCAGTTTAACATTGCATTTAAGGCCAAAACACAATTTCTGTACTGATTAAACATTGCTTTATAAGCATGAACTGTCTTTGACCTCACTGGCCTTCCAGGAGATGTCCAGTCCCCCACGTCTCAGCAAGACGGCCGACAAGTGGGAAGTGAACAGTCTTTGAGAAAGTGGAGCTAAGGTGTCACATCACCACAGGATGCGTCACCTCGGTCAGGTCATCTGTCTGCTGCTGTGGGTGGATGTTTCCCAGCTGCACTAAGCCAGGGATGGCTCTCCTGGGGCAAATGCAAACAATAGACTCACAAAAATATCCTCAGACATAGCGGGCAGGTCGTTGTGGGAGTCATGTGTGAAGTCAGCTCATCAGTGACAGAGCCGCTGACAGAAAGGATGTGAAGCCAGCTAATCCCACTGCCTACTACACTAAGAGCCCAAGCTTGTAGGATTTCTCCCCCACCTGTAGTCTCCTGAAGGAGATTACATTTGATTTCACCCCCACCACACTTTGTTCAGTGTCAACCTTGTTGGAAAAGTTTACTTTACCAAAGCTGTATGGAAATTTTCTGTTGCCCTATATCCTATCCACCTGCTCTAACTTTACAGAACTAAATTTGCTTTACAGGGTCTCCTATTCCATATCAAGCACCTACAATCCGTTTTCAACATCTCTTCTTAGATCCCCAACAAACTGCAGGAAAGAAACTTCCATCACTTTCTACTGTTGTGAATGAATCATTCATATAGTGTGTTGCATTATTAAACATACAACATATAACTTTCAGAAAAGGTTAAAACTGACTGCCAAAAAGAGGTTTTCAGGGAAATGGGAACCAAACCCACAATGCTTTTGCTGTATCATGTGAAAGACCAAATGTACATTTATCCAGAGAGGATGCTTACAAAATATGTGGGTCTTCTCTTTTATACGTTCTGCATCACTCCAACTGGGCTTTTCTACTGTGACTGGGTTAATGTTCTGGGGTGTTAGCTGCAATCTGCAGTACCGAATAATCACTCAAAGAGACTGGATGTGAACAGGAGTTCACACATAAGCATGACCTTTAAAGGAAGAAGTTCACAATTGCACTACAAAATAGGTAACACAGAAAGATTTCTACCATTATTAAGATGTGACCAAGGCTCCAAGAAAGCAAACTTTTTAAAACTGGCACTGGTATTTGTATCGTTTCCAAACTACAAACACAAAACTGCTAGGTTATTTATTTAACCCAAATGACATATTTGTGCTGCTGTTACAGAAGTTAGATAGGTCTAATAAAACATAGGTTTAAGCAAAATTGTAATCCAGTTTGTTGGGTTGATGAAGAGACTTCATGGAGACACATAATTTTTCGCTGTCCGCCATTTTGAGCTAAACATTGACCTATTCAGACATCACCAAATCTCCTAGAAATAGGATGAAATGAGAAAGGTTACCATGGTAAAATCATACTCTATATTAAGGAACTCGTCATAAAGTGAGAGGGGTATTGTTACAGATATACCTGCTTGCATAGAATTAATAAAGACTAGTTATTTTATGCAGGGTTAATGCATAAATTCTGCTATCCAAATCAAATGATCATTAAAAGTCTTATTAGACATAATTAGATTACTTTAAGGCAGAATTATCATAAACATAACACTCATTTAGGGATGCAAAGTGGTGCTGTGGTTCTCACTGTTGCCTCGCAGCATGAAAGTCCTAGGTTTGTTGGTCTTCCAGTGCTGATGCATGTCATCTCCAGGTACTCTGGCTTCAACCCACCATTCTAAAATCGTTTAACTCAAATAATACTTGTTTAGGAAGCCAGGCTATGGGTTATTCTTTTCACCCCACTCTTTTGTAGCTCTAATATTAGATATTATTTACTTAATCCATGTTTAGGTTTCAGAACCTGAAGCATTATGCTGGGTAAAAACCATTAGTTAACCCTGTTGTGTTAAATAACCCCAGCCTGGATCTGTCCACAACTGACCCGGGAATAGATGAACGAAAAAATCCAAGTTGTCTTTAACCTAGCAGGTTATAGAGTGTACTAAATTAAGTTTTTCAGTTAACAGAAGGTTTAGCTATAATAGATATTTCAAGCATGCTGTTAAATGAATAAAGTATATTTTCAGTTTTTCTGTTGATAAAAAATTACTCTGTTTTTGTTTTTGAGCATGTAAATGGTCTCCTAAGCCCCCCCCAAAATTTAACTGTTTCATCCTAAAACTACACTCAATCAAAATAATCCAGTTGGCTTGATTTCCATGCTGTATAATTGTTAAATATCCCTCAGCATTAGATAAAAAAAATATTACCTAATTTAGAATTGTAATCATTGCAGAAACCCATCAAAGTTTTTAAATGTTTTCTGTGCAACACATACTGAGTCTAGGGTTCTTTAGCTTTAAAAGCTTTAAAGAAAAAAGGTCTCTAAAGAATGGAAAGATGTGGCCGGTTATCAGCCTGTGAAGCACCAACAAAGGTGGCAGCCTGGAAACTGTAGCTTTTGGTGTTTATAGAGACTTGACCTGTGATTAGGGAGGTCAGGACCGGATGCTTTTTACTATAAATCTATACACTATAGAAAATAACTGTATGAAATAAAAAGGCCCACTGTCAAAAAGGACTGAACTTTCACTGAATGCAGATAATGGCTGTCTCCTCTTTCATCAGTGAATACAAAACAGGTTTATGTTGGACCTACACGAGATGTGCAGCTATGTCTCAGAAAGCATCCATGACAAAGCTCCATTTAAGGCTACAGTGGGATAAACTACTAAACTAGCTGAGGTAAACGTTACAGCCTTCAGGTACTTTCCCATCTAGTCAGATCTTTTCCAGCTTTCCATCTCTCTGAGCTCTTCAGAATTATTTTACAAATGGAGCCCCTTTGTAATCCAAGATGACAATAACAGACTCCTAATTACACATAATCATATGTCTAATTGCAAATTGCAATCTTAATGAATTATCCTTACTATTCCCATTGCAAATTACATGCCAAACACTCTTTGGATTGTTTAATCAAGATAACTGTTTCCATGGAGATCAGAAAAAGCGGTTTCCAGAACTGTCTGTTTCGATTGGTGTGGAGATGAAAATAATCTCAAACTGACACCACATTATTACAGCATCACCATGACCTAAGTGTGGCCTCTAATCCTCAGTCTAGTTCTCTGTCGTTCCATCCAAGCGGTACAAAAAATATTCATACTCCAGTCAGCTTTAACACAAACTCCCTTTCCACAGCATGAAATCTGTGATCTAGTTCCTGCAGTAACATCATTAGCTCCTCAGGCGTGCCTTAGTTCCTCATGCTCAGCTCGTCCAAACAGGCATGATTCTGTGTAAGCTCAGATAATACCTGATAGGCAAGTGGATGGAAGTAATCAAATCATCAATGCTACAATTAGTGTTTGTCTTCATTGTTGTCACTGAGGCAGAACAGCTGAAACAACCCCTTGATGTTTATGTCCTTTTAGAGTGTTAGCAGTGGAGATGTGTTATTTTTTTACAGGCTATTAGCTTTACTTCTGGTTTCAGTAGAAAAACAGAGGCTGCAAAAGTATTCACACCCCTTGAGCTTTCCACATTTTGTAATATTACAACCATAAATCCCTATGTGTTTTTTGGGGATTTTATTTGATAGACTAACACTAACTACTGCAGAAATCTGATATGGAGGGAAATGAACAAAAACTACAAAGAAAAATCTGAAATGTGTTGTTTTTGTTCTTCAGTCACTTGATCCCCCTAAATAAATAATGATAAAAATGCACTCAGCATCAGCGAAAATAAATCTATTGTTGAAAGATAGCCATAAGAAGTCTTGTTTCTATTTGTTACAAGCTATGTAAGGGATACAGCAAACAAGTGCAAGAATGCTTTTTGAGATTTATATTTGTAAAATACATTGAAAGCCAACTATGCATGTCCTTTAACTTCACAATTAACTTAACTTCAACTTGACGGTTGTGGTTGAAACATGACAAAACGTAACCGAGTTCGAAGGGTATGAATACTTTTGCAAGGCACTTTAAATCCAAATCAGTGTTAAAGATGTGGAGCCGGGCCCCAGTGGGTGGGATATAGATTTCCTGTCCCTGTTTTTTCACTTATAGGGACTTAGATTTATGAATAATTTTGGGAGCAGAGTGTTGATGTGAAACGTCAGTGTG
Source organism: Crenichthys baileyi (assembly GCA_036173005.1). Classification (NCBI taxonomy): domain Eukaryota; kingdom Metazoa; phylum Chordata; class Actinopteri; order Cyprinodontiformes; family Goodeidae; genus Crenichthys; species Crenichthys baileyi. Next base: position 416,200 of record JAHHUM010002619.1, read on the forward strand.
ATGAATCTCATATTTATGTATGTTGTGCAGAACAGAAAAACAGGGCAATTTTCTGCAGTGAACTTCTCCCACTGCAACTTTACCGTATAAATCCCAGAAGCTTTTGCCTCTGAGCTTACTTTTAGAAAGATGTAAAAATAGAAAGCAAGAACAAACTGTGCAAATAACAGACATGTGGGATGATGGTAAATCATCTGTAAAAGCCAGAATAGCTGTGAGGTCAATGGGTCAGTGGTCATAGTTATAGCTATAGCAAATGAATTAAGATGTGTGATGTTATTCCTACCTTACAGTTCATTACCTCAAATGGTATTTGATCTTTCAGTGAAACGAACAAGTGGTTTGGGGCTATTCAACATATGCCACATACACACACATGCTGTTTATGTGTCTTCTCAACAACGGCCTGGTCCATGCAAGTCTTTAGGGAGGCAGTACCCTGGGGTCCACGGCTTTAGGGGACCTAAAATATTTGTTAATTTTTAACATTTCTTTTCTTTTTGTGTTGTTTTGGTTTGTTTTTTTATTGAATGGATGCTTAAATAACCAGTGATGTGTTTTAATGTATTGGATTTTCATGCAGATTACCAATGCACAGCTGTTTGAAAATGATCATGTCAAAATCTGGCTTCTAACCTGTCTAACCTGACCCTAATCCCTCAGCACATCAGATGTAACTACAGAAAGCTTTGAGCGTCTGCTTCACTCCTTCTTTGTTTTTGGTGAAACACACAGACCTGGCATAGTTACTGTACACTTCGGGTCATTTCTTTGTATCAGTGAAGGCATTTCTGGAAATGGTGCAGTGCTTATAAGAAGCATGTCAAGAAGACCTAAAAACCCTAAAGTAACTAACCTAACTAGAAATCTACCAATGTATTTCAAACCAAATGATTAAGAGTCATCTATTTTAATAATTTAATTAATTACAGTTTATTATTTAGACTGATTCCACACACAGAGATGTTTCTGGTGTTTATTTGATGATCATGGCTTAAAGCTAATGAAAACTCACAATTCGATTTCTCTAAAAATTAGGATGTTACATAAGAAGAATGAAAAAGAAATTAGAAATGTTGGTCTACTAAAAAGTATGTCCATGACCAGTACATGCACTCAATACTTGGTCAGCCCTCCTTTTAGATGAATTACTGCATCAATTCTGCATGGCATGGAAGTGCTCACCCTGTGGCCCTGCTAAGGTTTTAAGGACCCCAGGAGTCTTTAATAGTGGCCTTCTTCTCTTCTGTATTGCTGGGTCTGGTGTCTCTCATCTTCACCTTAAAAGTGCTGCTTACAAAATATTTACATAATCTGACAAAGAAGATGTTAATACCAAATAACATTTAGAGCAGAATTTTTCCAGTGGCAGATTTAATTGTATGCAAACATCTCAAATGCTACAAATCAAAAGTTAACTTCAGCTTGTAAAAACACCAGAACCCACCTGATAATGTTATTTATCACAACTGTAATTAAGACAAATGTTAGAAAAGTTAGTATTCACTTTCAGACACTGTAAATAGATGTATTTTAAAAAGAAAACTTTAAAGGCAAATCATTTAAACATTTTTTATCTACTTATGATGGGTCAGCTGATTGTGGCGCAATGGTGGAGAAGCTCAATTTTTTTGCACATTTGATTGACCGCTGTGGGAGACTCATCAGCATGAGGAACAAAGGTGCACATTGGGTGAGGTCAATCTTTATACTTCCTGCATTTTTTATTTTCAATGCAAAGCATAGGCACAATGCGCCAGTTAGGGCTGCACATTGTTGCGAATATTTATGCAGCAGCAGCGGCCCCTCCTGCGGTTGGTGCCCTAGGCTAGTGCCTGACTGGTAAGCTAAAAGGATCATTAGCATTGATTGTTTTGGCTTACCCCACTTGTGAAGGGTGTCAGTTACTGTAGTCCACAACATGACCAAGACATAATACTCTTGTATCAAAAATCTTTCTTTGTCAATTTTTGTGTTTTCATTTCTGTGCACCATTGTCATCAAAATTGACAGAAATAAACACTATACATAAATCATTCTCTGGGTAATAAATCTATATAATATGACTTTCATTTTTTGAATGACATTAATTACAAAAATCCAATAATATTATAACTTGTTGAGATGCACCTCTACTGTAGTTGGGAAGTTTTACGACATTTGTACGTTTGCCACACCAACACGGGCTCTTGCCCAGGGGCCCACCTCGTTATAAATCTATGCTGTTGAAAGTGAACAGCTGTACCCCGTCGGATGAGCCCTAACTTTACAAACTTACCTATCCACGCTGATCACACACAGGGTCATGATAGAGGCAGTGCAGCACATTACATCCATGCCGATAAAGATGTTGCAGAACAAGTCCCCAAACAGCCACTTGCCGCCGGTGAGGTCTGTCACAATGACGAACGGCATCACAACTAGGGCCACTGAGAGGTCCGCCACCGCAAGGGACACTAGAAGGTAATTTGACGGTTGCCGAAGTTTCTTCACCACGCACACCGCAATCACCACCAACGTGTTTCCCATCACGGTCACCGCCGTGATCATCGCCAGCATGACCCCAATAATGATCTTCTCCGGGCGCCCGAAATCCAGCAATTGCTCCCCGCACGACTCGTTCCACATGGCTGTGGGGCTGCTGATAGTGGTGACAGGCACGTTGGTGACCAAAAGCAGAGTGCCATTGATAACTTCGGAAATATCCTCTTTCTTGGTAAAAGTGGGCCCAATTCCCGAAGTATTGAACATCACGACAGTAATGTTTTCCGGACAGGGGAGCAAGGGACGCCTCGCCAGTGCGCTCCAATTACGCGCATATTGGGATTTGTGTAACCCGCTCCTGGTCACTGCCCTGCGGTGTTAGGTCGAACGCTTTTCAGCCGCATCAGAGCTGGTAGTGGTGGTCAAGTGATCCGTCCCTGGAGTTTCTACACCTTACAGAGATATGAAGACCATCAGTCGAGTGAAAAGCCCCTTAAAATTATGGGGAACAAAGTTAAATCGTCTAAATCTGCCTGCTTCAGAAATGTGTTCAGCTTTTCAGGTCATCACTTCAGCGAACACAGACAGAGTTGCGCTGCGCAAACCGCACCTATCCGTGTGACGCATCAGTCAGAGCGCACAGACAGCCTGTCACAGCAGTACTTATAGTGTGATCCACAGAGCTGCGAGTCTGCACACAGCCAACAGTTTCACAGCTCATTTCTGGAAAAAAGTGACTGTTATTTAAGGTGAATGCAGGATAATACGGTTTATAAAAGTGTCCCTTATCAGTTTAAACAGAAATTAAAGATTAAGCCACTAGCGCTGGTATCAAGAAAAATATAGACATATTTTTTCTTTCTCAATATGTTCAGGAAAAAATGCAGTTATGATAAAAACACAGTGCTAAGCTGTGAAAGGTTGCAAACTTACAATTTTTTGCTCTTTAGCTTCCACACCTAACGTTTCAATTCATCACAAACATAGCGTGAGTATATACGAAATGTGGCTTTCATATAATAATTTCATTTTTTTAAGGGAAAAAACGCTATCCAGACCAAGCTGGGGCTATCTGAAAAGTAATTGTGACCTAAACATGATTTATTCCACCCTTGGCAGATACAGCTTCTATCAAGCATTTGCAATAACTGGCAATAAGAATTTTTGACCCAGATTTCTGATCAAATAAATCAGGATTTTTGAGCATAGATGGCCTGTTTAAGATTATGCCACAGCATTTCAATCGGATTAAAGTGCAGATTTGACTAGGTCACTCTAAATACTTTATTTTTTTCATTTTTGAGCTACTCAGAGGAGGACATGTTGATGTGTTTTGGATCATTGTCCTGCTGTATAAGCCAAGTGTACTTGAGCTTAATGTCACAAACCGATGATCAGGCATTCTCCTTCGGGACTATCTGGTAAAGAGCAAAATTCATGGTTCCATGTACAGCAAGTCCTTCTGGTCCTGACACACCAAAGTAGCCCCAGAAATATGGAGCTAAATTGGGGCCATAAAGTTTGTTCAAACGAAAAAAAATGGAACCTGAAAAATAAAAGTTTGTTCAAAAGAAAAAATCTGAACCTGAAAAATAAAAGTTTGTTCAAAAAAAAAATCTGAACCTGAAAAATAAAAGTTTGTTCAAAAGAAAAAAAATTGAACCTGAAAATTTATTTTGAACCTCCCCCAGAGTAAGCGGCGGTATAAAACCAGATGCAAAACGAGCCAGTACTTTCCGAATATCCTTGCATAATAAAGCCTGGACTTGTTTTCACATGGACTGGACTCGGGTTTCGGTTTCTGGTGCATTTTTGATTAAAACGTGTTTGGTCTTCATTTAGTGAAGCGACTCACAGCCAGGGGCAAACTGGCATACGGGGCAACCGGGGAAATCCCCAGTGGACCGCTGGCTTAGGCATGTCTTGTTTTGTGAATGTTTAGTTTTTAACAGCCTGAAGGGCGAGGGCAGGGCGAGCGCGACATCAAGTACGCAAGAGGCGACAGTTTCTGGGGGCGCTGATATTTTGCTGGACCATTGTGCCCTAAACTATGCTAACTATTTTTCCCACTTATACCATAATTATATAAAGCATAAGTTCTAATGTTTCCTTTTTGTTAGAATAGGATAAGAACGCTCATCGACACACATTACAAGGATAAATGGCCCAAGGTTTGTCATGAATGACCTGTGGCTGGGGCACTGGGTTTGATGGTGGAGCAGGCTGTAACTGGTTTGATTAGAATGCAGCAGCACACCTAGATTAAGGATGGACACCCGCTACTACACAACCTAACAGATAGACACCACAATGATGACACAGTGATAGACACTGAGGGAGGGCACATCCATTCCCTCGGAGTGCCAGATATAAAACTATATGTGACCTTCTTTTGGGGCTCTTCATCATCCTTTCACAGACGACAACGGTCCGAGACGGTAGCCTCAGAGCTGATCTCTGTAATCATTCCTCTGCCTTAACTTAGAATAAAAAGAGCTAAAAGTTAGAAACTGGTTGAGAGTCGTTCCTTTAAGAGTCAGTGTTAGATAGAGTCTGATCGCTTCTGGAGACCAAGGATCGGAGGAACTCCGAGAGGTCTGACCGCCAACAAGGTGGGGTAGCTCGGACAAACCTCTCCTCTGCTCCAGTCTGGCAGATCAGCTCTGCTGCGCGCTGGTGAACAGCTGATCTGTGACACATGAACATGCGCTTCAGGGCGGCCAGCTGAGCTGACAATGAAGAGCGGAGATCAGAAAAAATGCCCGGGCATATATATATATATATATATATATATGTATATAGTTTTTAATAAGTGCCACTGTTTGTGGCAGTGAGATGCACTGAGAGATTCACTGCGCACCTCTCTGCTGGATGCCAGACACAAACAGAGATTTATATATATATATATTTATATATATACAGGGGTTGGACAATGAAACTGAAACACCTGGTTTTAGACCACAATAATTTATTAGTATGGTGTAGGGCCTCCTTTTGCGGCCAATACAGCGTCAATTCGTCTTGGGAATGACATATACAAGTTCTGCACAGTGGTCAGAGGGATTTTAAGCCATTCTTCTTGCAGGATAGTGGCCAGGTCACTGCGTGATACTGGTGGAGGAAAAAGTTTCCTGACTCGCTCCTCCAAAACACCCTAAAGTGGCTTAATAATATTTAGATCTGGTGACTGTGCAGGCCATGGGAGATGTTCAACTTCACTTTCATGTTCATCAAACCAATCTTTCACCAGTCTTGCTGTGTGTATTGGTGCATTGTCATCCTGATACACGGCACCGTCTTCAGGATACAATGTTTGAACCATTGGATGCACATGGTCCTCAAGAATGGTTCGGTAGTCCTTGGCAGTGACGCGCCCATCAAGCACAAGTATTGGGCCAAGGGAATGCCATGATATGGCAGCCCAAACCATCACTGATCCACCCCCATGCTTCACTCTGGGCATCCAACAGTCTGGGTGGTACGCTTCTTTGGGGCTTCTCCACACCGTAACTCTCCCGGATGTGGGGAAAACAGTAAAGGTGGCCTCATCAGAGAACAATACATATTTCACATTGTCCACAGCCCAATATTTGCGCTCCTTGCACCATTGAAAGCGACGTTTGGCATTGGCATGAGTGACCGAAGATTTGGCTATAGCAGCCCGGCCGTGTATATTGACCCTGTGGAGCTCCCGACGGACAGTTCTGGTGGAAACAGGAGAGTTGAGGTGCACATTTAATTCTGCCGTGATTTGGGCAGCCGTGGTTTTATGTTTTTTGGATACAATCCGGGTTAGCACCCGAACATCCCTTTCAGAGAGCTTCCTCTTGCGTCCACAGTTAATCCTGTTGGATGTGGTTCGTCCTTCTTGGTTGTATGCTGACATTACCCTGGATACTGTGGCTCTTGATACATCACAAAGACTTGCTGTCTTGGTCACAGATGCGCCAGCAAGACGTGCACCAACAATTTGTCCTCTTTTGAACTCTGGTATGTCACCCATAATGTTGTGTGCATTTCAATATTTTGAGCAAGACTTTGCTCTTACCCTGCTAATTGAACCTTCACACTCTGCTTTTACTGGTGCAATGTGCAATCAATGAAGACTGGCTACCAGGCTGGTCCAATTTAGCCATGAAACCTCCCACTCTAAAATGACAGGTGTTTCAGTTTCATTGTCTAACCCCTGTATATATATATATATATATATATATATATATATATATATATATATATATGTGTGTGTGTGTCTGCTATATGTCTGCTGTGCAAATCTGTCAGGATCATATTTTGTCCTCTGAGATTCGCCCCGTGTATTCACGTAAGCTGCCTCTATCGGTGAAGCATGTTATCTTTCAAAACCAATCACATATATATAGAATATCGATGATGTAAGTCAATCAGTCAGTCAGTCAGTCAGTCATTTTCTACCGCTTATTCCATAGTGGGTCGCGGGGAAGCGGGTGCCTATCTCCAGCAGTCTATGGGCGACCTGGACACCCTGGACACCATGGACAGAATATTGAGGATGTATTACAGATAATTCCAGTTCCCACGGTCCCTGAATGCAACAGCTGGGAATATGTTGTTCAGCCGCTGTGTTGAGCTGTCAGTCATGATTCCCCACCCCCCGTGATCTGAGGCCCCGCCCCCCACGCCAAAACAGGGCCAAAAGTATGAAGCCGAAAAAAAAAAATTTTTCAATTGCAAAACTTTTTCTCCAGTTTTCACATTTTTTGGGAGGGAGGTTCAAAATAATTTTTCAGGTTCAAATGTTTTTCTTGTGAACAAACTTTTATTTTTCAGGTTCGAATTTTTTTCTTTTGAACAAACTTTATGGCCCCAATTTAGCTCTATACAGACAATCACAGCACCATGTTTCACCATGTTTTTTTTTTTTTTTTTTTGGCCTCCTGGGTGAGTCGTTGATTTGCTCTTGGAATAATTTTGGTCGACTAGTCATTTCTGGGAAGGTTAATTGCTATCATTTTATTCGTTAATAAAGTATTTTTGAATTGAATTGCATTCCGTGTTTTGTCTATGGCTAATGGCTCTCACTGTGTTTCGCTGGAGTTTCAAAGCTTTAGTAATGGATTTGTAACTCAGACAAACATATTGTCATGCCTTTGTTTCTCATCTGTTCCTTTGTTTAGATTAGTGACGGAAATGTTGTTTTTGAGATCCCTTTGTCTACTTCATGTTGTCAGACAGGTCCTAATTAAATGATTTCTTAATTTTACAGGTCAGGCAGTAATTCAGCCTGGGTGTTGTCAGTCACATTGAGATAAAATATATAGGTAATCACAATTAATAACATATGATAAATATTCCAAGCACTGTTCAAGCAGCAGCAGGTGTGATTGATTTTTCCTCTTCCTGGCTCCAGAGTGCCCTGGGCTGTTTCTCAAAAATCTCCCTTTAGCCCTGTCATGGTTGTCCATCATCACATCACAAACACAACAGCCTGAGCCTTTTACTCACTATTACCCTCTGCTCTCGGTGACTGGCAGGTCAGTGATGATTGTCACATCAAATTAATTCTGACCACTGACAGTTTCAGTTTGACCTGGTGCTGTCATGGAAATCCATCCCATTCAAGGTAAATACAGTAGCAATATCTAGATGTCAGAAGAGATAGGTCAGGACACCTGAAACCTCTGAGGCAAGCTCCCAGCGCTTACGTTAAACAACCTGTCACCATGTTGGTGGCTCTCAGGAGTCACTAACATGGTGACTTTAGGAGTAGGACTTGTACTGGAAGGGGCTAAATGTGAACTGGTTACACATGATATTAAGAGACTGGCGAACGCATTAAAATGACACTGATATGCATCTTGTTTTTCTTACTCATGCTAAACTTTGGTTGCTATTTCTTCTTTTGAGTTGAACTATCTTTCAGCAACACTCTAAAACTGCTGGATTGTTACTTCACCCTTTTGGTATAAACACTGGATAGGTTCCATCAACAACAAAAAAAGTAAAGCAATTAAAACCTGTTATTATCTCATAAACAAATACACCCTTGCATTAGCTGGGCCCATTCTGTGGAAGCATTTACCAATGCAGATAAAAGCGGCTTAGACAGAGTAGTTGAATTGAACAAACTCCTCCTAAAGATTAGGATCTTTAAAATGAATGAGTTTATCCTTGGGTCATTGATTAAAGATTAACAAAAGCTTTGAAGTGGAACAAAATGCCTTAGCCAGGCCTCAAAATCTGCCTTCCTGCCATAAAATACAGAATTGATGTGTCTCTTGCTATGTCTGTTCAGCTCCATTCATGTTTATCAGTTCTTACCCTCATCCATAGCCACCATGTAATCGACTAGATTTTGCTCACCTGCGCCACCTCGTTCCAGTCCAAAGCCTTCTTCTCCTGTCTTCTCTTTGTTCAGTACTGGGTTCTACTGTTTGCTTGCCTGTTTCCATGCCAGTTACTATGCCTGTCTTTGCCCATTCTCCATGACCAGATCTACTCTTGTCGTGCTGTAAGTTTTTGTTTTTATTTTCTTTTTTTATTATTAAAAACCACTGCTCCTGAGAGCTTGTCTGAGCCTTGGTCCAGCTCCAAAACTGCACACTCTGACAGTGGAAATCTTTCTTTTACACTCTTTATTATACAATTTTCAAATTGTCTGTTCAACATGCTGAAGTCACCTAATTTATATCATACGAGAGATCTTCATATTTTGAATTGTAGTCCTCGCCAATAATTTACCACTAAACAGAAGGTAGGTGCAACTTCCAAACACAATGTCGAATTTTGCTCAGCTTTTTTTCTGCTTCTTGAGAAACCTCAACTGAATGTCAATGCCAGTAAATATGGTGCCACCTAGACTTTATCTCCAAATAGTGGGATGGGATAAGTGAACATTCTGAGGTGGCAGTGGGGGTTTCACAAAGGCCTAAGGGTCATTGAACTCGGCTTATAAAGTTTGTTTTATTATTTTAAATGACCTTGTAAGTATTTTAGCTGTTTTTTTCTTTGTTGTTATGATGTTACTATGCTTTTAGGTTTTCTTGACTTTGATGAAGAGTAATTTGGTCTTACTTGCATAGTGTTTTTAAATGTTTTGATCTGCAGCCAATGCTCATTGCTCGGGAAAGATCCCTTTTTGAACCTGTTCTGTTTAATTGCATCAACACTTCTGATGCACGTCTTTGTGCGTTTCAACAGGATGTTTCCAATTTATGATAAAGGTGCCAAGTGACTTGAGTAAATTCAAATGATGGGTTTGAATTCTTGTGATGGACCACCGACCTGTTCAGGTTGTATACTGTCTCCTGCCAATTTACTGTTGGAGATACCTGCCCCTCGTGACCCGGCAAGGTTAAAACAGATATAGAAAACATAGGATTGATAATTTCTTCTAACCCAACTATTACTTGTTTAGTAATAGAGGTAATAGCCTCTTCGTTTCAACCCCTTCTCTGTAGACGTACCATTAGACATTAGTCACTTTATCCCTTTTTTGGGTTGAAACCCCAACCTAGTATGTTGGGTCAAACCCATAATCTAACCTTGTTATGTTAAATCAATCCAAGGCTAGACTGATTGACTGAGGACTCAATCAGCAGAATAGCAAATTAGGTTGTTTTTGCACCGTAGTTTTTAGAGTCTTCAAAAAGGTATTGCCTGGTTGGGTCACCTTATACATCCATGGATTCTAGCTGTGTGGTCCTTCATGGCATCATGCATGAATATGATCCTACTATGTGTCCACATAAGAACTTTTATTCAATGTTATTCAATGTTCTCTATGACACTGCAACTAATGGAGAACCATCATGCTCAGCTACCGGGTCAAAAGAAAACACTAAGTAGAGTTGTGCGGATCAGGTTTTATCTTAAGCGGCTGATTTGAAATTTGACCAAGTCATTTTTTGGAAGGACTATAACGTGAGAGTAAAAAAAATAAATGCACAGGCATTCAAATACAGGGACAGTTTTGATTCCCTGTGTAGTGCAAATCCCCAGATCTCTTTTTTAGGTGCACCAGTATTCAGACTTTGTCCAATCACAAAGGCCTGTGTGGGTCCACGTGACTTTTGCTGGATTCTTCCTAAAGTGGCAGGGAGAACCTTGATGAAATGAAAACACTGGGAAAGCATGTCCTTTCAATGCGATAAATGGGGCTAAAATCATGTTGGTTTGAATATTTCAAACCAACATGATATCTGAGTATTTAAGAGATTGTGTCATACACAGAAAATAAAATAACTGTCATTCAAACATGCAGCATTAGATATGGCACTTTGACGCTGATGAGCATAATGTGCGCAGTCAGGAAGTTGCGGTCAAACATCTACTCATGTGGATTATGGCTGAAGGCAGACAGGTGAAGATTGCCTCTCTTCATAGGCGAGGAGTCAGACAGACACGGGTTATCTTGTTTTCTTGGGAGCAAATTGCGGCTTTCTGATCATGACCTTAACAAAATGACACAATAAGACACAGGGCCACAAGCTCAGGTACAAACGGGTAATTTCATCATGACAACAAAATGCAAGTGAGCAGCAGAAGAGAAAAACACATTTGTTTTAGAAGTGGCTGGGAAAAGAAAGAGCGCTCCTCTATTTAATAGATTTTTTTCTTTCAAGTGTTGTATCAAGGTGACCGTATAAGTCTTCTTATTCTTGTTTTTTAACCTACATGTTTCATTTATTTTATTAAACCATATTACAGAATTCTAACAAGGTCAACTCCCAGGCTCAAACTTTACATTAAAGTAGGTCCAAAAGAGGCATTAGTCAGTGTGTCATTACTCCTTAAATTCAGTGTCTTTGAGCGTTTCTTTGTTACAAAAACATCATAAAACTCAGTTTAAATTCAACAGCTGTTGCTATTTTTGACAGTATGTCTTTCAGTGGATGTCAATATGCTCCTTAATCAAAGTTTGCATTGATATTTTTAATCTAGGTGGCAGAGATGAAGATTATTTTCTAGCCGTGGCTTGCATACCTTATTTGTGATTTAATGTGGTCCAGCACACACTTCTGCAGCTAAAACTTGTGCTCAATGCTGACAAGACTAAATTAAAGTTATTTGCAAACACAAAGAATGTGCCTCAAACTACCCCCAACTGTGTGCACTCTTGAGGGAAATATGGAGTTGGTTCACTCATAAAAATACCTTGGTGTCTTGCTTTTGGCTCCCTTACCTTTAAGTCCCATGTTGATAATCTTGTAAAGAAACTCAATCTCAAATTGGGTTTTTTCTTTCAAAATAAATAAAGTTTTTCTTTCGAGGTGAAACAGCAGCTTGTCACAGCAACATTTTGATCTATTTTAGATTATGGAGAGCTGTTGTATATGAACGCCTCAGCTAAATGTCTTCAAAAGAATGACATTGTTTCCCGTGTTTCTCTGAGATGTGTTGCTAACTGTAAAACCTTGACCCATCATTGTGAGCTGTACTCTCGATTGGGATGGCCTTATTTGTCCACTAGGAGGTTGGGACATTGGTGTACTTTCATTTAGTAGGCCATGCTTGGATTGCTGCCATTCTACATCTGAGATATATTTACACAGAGAAGCGTTGATTCTTACTCAGTTGTTGCTTTCTGCAGCATTGCCCAGCAAAGAACTGGGAAAAACTGCTTTTGTTTACTCGGGTCCGTCTACATGGAACATTTTGCCAAAAGCCTGGAAAGTAACTGAACTTATTTTATTGAGCACTTTAATTTCCAGACTGAAAGCACTAGAGATGAACTCCTTAAGTTGTGATTGGTGTTCTTAATTTGTGTCGTATTGTAATTGTGTACACTAACTGTAATCATTGCGTAACATTTGCAGCTTCTTGGCTAGGACTCCCTTGAAAAAGAGGATCTTAATCTCTATTGGACTTTCCTTGCTAAATAAAATTTAAATAAAATAAAAAAAATACAAAGTATGTGTTATGATTTGGGGTTGTTTGGTTATTGGTTTCTGGGTTTTTCTTTTATTTCTCTCTCAGTTTTTGAATCATGCTTCTGTTTATTATTTTTCTGGTCATGTTTTAGTTTTGTTCATGTTTTGTCAAGTTTGGTTTTGGTCATGCTTTAGTTTTTGTTTGTATTCATGAGTCTCTGTTCTTGCTCCAACCATGTTCTGTCTGTTAATTATCTTTATCCGGTTCACCTGCTCCAAGTTAATCTGTCTCCTTGCTCCACCTGGTTTTCACTCCATATATACACACCTGTTCAGTTAGTCATGGCGGAAACCTTTCTCAAATCATGTCTTGTTTTCAAATCATGTTCAAGTCTTGTTTTGTGGATCATGCCAAGCCTGTCCTGCCTGTCTGTTTATTGTTTTGTTCGTGCCTCTTCTGAGAGTGAGTTTTTGTTTTTTATTAAATCGTTTTTCACTTACCATCACTCTGCCTGCTCGTCTGCATTCTGGGTTCCTCCGTTGCACAGAGCCTAACAGTATGTAAATAAATGATAAATGTGTGTATACAGTACATGTACATCATAACAAAATCCTCTCACCTGACTATGCTGCCATGATTATAATAAACAGGTTTCAGAACTCTGTAAATGATCACCTATAATGCCCAACACTGTGCTCAACACTTGGATCTTCCTTGACATAAATAAAATAATTCATGTGTTTAAAATGAAATAAACATTAATGTAAAAATAGAAAATATACGTCCCTGTTTTCTAGTTCCTAGATGAGAAGCAGCATTTTGTACAAAGCCGCAAGCAGTGAAGGATGACTGATCTAAACCGACATAAAGGGATTTAAAATAATCTAGGCAAGTTGAGATAAAAACATGGATCAATCTTTCAAAATAATTGGGAAGAAAGTAGAGTTTTATTTTAGCTTGAAGCTGCAGTTAAAAGAATAGCTTGTCTTGACAACTGAACTGATTTGCTTTGTGAATTAAAAGGAGCTGTCAAAGAGTATGCCAAGACTCCTGACAAAAAAGCCATTGTATGACAGAAAGGCTTATTAATGGTATTGGAAAGATCTTGTCCCGTATTCACAAAGAGTCCTCTCAGAGAACTCCTAACTTAGCCTAATAATTCCTGCCAGGGACTCCTAGTTTCAGAGTGATTCAGTTTGTTGCTGAGAGCGACTCTGGGTGAGGAGATGAAAGAAATTCCTATCTTAGTGAGAAGTTGTGGTTGACCCCATTGCTAGCTGTGAAGCTGTCTTCTAAGAGCTGTGATTGGTTGTTACAAAAAACAAATGTGCTCCTAGTAATACGTGGAGAGAAATTTACCAATCATGGGTAAGTCATGATGATGCAACATAGCAAAATTAAATCAATTGTCACACACCATCAAAATGTTTGAACCTTTAAATGCTCATCATTATTTTGATTTGCTTATTATGGTTACTCGCTATGCTGGTCATTTTCCTACTTCATCTATTTGATGTCAGTGTGGACACTCTTCTGTCAGCATTTTACTGTGATTGTCCATTTGTATAAGGATGTTTGATCTGGCAAAAGGACCAAAACAAAATGGAGAAAAAAAGGTGGAGAAAACCAAGCTGGACAGAGGAGCAGAGCCTACTGTTGGCACAGCTGCTGGTGAAGAAGAGTGTTGAAGGGCAGATTTGGTCCTGGGATGATGGTGCGAACATACAGAAAGACTTGGGACCACATTCCAGAGCAAATCACTGCGTTGTTACCTCTATTTTCACGCACCAGCCTGAAATGTGAGAAGCTCTGGTACCTGCTGCTATCAGAAGCTAGAGAAGAGAACCCACCTTCACAGAGTGAAGATGGGTGCTGATGACTATTTAGGCTATGGCTGCTGACATGATCATATTCAATACATCAAATACTTATTCACTTCATTTACATCTCCCTTCTATGTATATAGTGTTTTAGATTATTGTACTTTATCTTGGCTAGAGTGTGTATTTATTTATATATATATATATATATATATATATATATATATATATATATATATATATATATATATATTATATATATATATACTGTATATGTATATACATTTTTTTTCTAATTTTTTCCAGATTTTTACATTTGAAAGCATTTTAGTCTGTAAATATTTAAATAATTCTGTGTTATATTGTTTGTACATCTTTTAAATTTTATTTCATGGTTAGTCATAATTTTTTCTATTAATAATTTATCATTCGTTTTCTGGTGCTTATTTTATTCACTGTTGTTCATTGTATGGAGAATATCTCTCCTTTCTCTCAGTCTTTCCGCCATCTTCCCTGCTTAAGACACCCGTAGGCTCGCTAAAAGTCCTCCTCACAGCTCTTAACATTTGTTCACTTTAGGAGCCCACTTAAGGCCTAAGAATACTTTGTGAATAATAATGAATAATAATCTAACTGAGGGAAAATTCTAAGAAAAATCTTGAATTCGATTTTAATATTTTAGATTCTTCAACATAGCCACCCTTTGCTTTGTTTACTGATTTGCTCTCTTGGCATTCTCTAAATGAGCTTCATGAGGTGGTCACCTGAAATGGTTTTCCAAAGAGTCTTGAAATAACTTCCCAGACGTTCACTGAAAGAGGGTCAAAAGTTAATATTTCAGTCATTACAGCAAAGGGCAGCTACTTTATGGAATCTAAAATATAAAACATAATTAAAGTTCATTTACAATTATTCATTTGCTTTATAATTCCATATGTGTTCATTCACAGTTTTGATGCCTTCAGTGAGAATCTACGTACAATGTTAATAGTCATAAACATAAAGAAAACCATTAAGAGGAGGGGAGTTATGGAGACCATTAAGGAGAAAGTGTGTCTAAAACTTTTGATCAGCAGTGTATGTCAAAAAAAATAATAAGACTGGTACTATAATGGATTCAAAGTAAGAGGTGTTGTGTCTGAGTAATTAATATCTACATGGACTTAAGTAAGACTTAACTCACTGTAGAGTGATTCCCTTAATCAATATCAAGTCCAGCACTACTGCTGAGTCCAAAAAAAACAAAAAACTTTGACATAATGACACAATTCTTTTTTTTTTCTGTGGGGAGGGGATTCATGCCGTTTGGGTTCGGGGGCATGTGTTCAATATCTGTGTCCTGGTTGGGGGTGGCCCTGTGGGGAAATTTATGTTGGGGGTCGTAGGGGGTGGGGGGCTCATGGGGTTGAGATCAAAATTCATTGGGGGCTTGGGACTGTTTCATCCTGTGGCGCTCATGGTTGGCGGGCTCATTTGGACCAGGTAGACCCTTCTTTTGTACATGGCCCCCTCTCCAGATGAGGATGGGGGTTTCCTTTATCATGCAACTGCAAATTACTCTTTTATGTTTTTTACTGCAAATTACTTTTCTTTTATCATTTAAAGCACTTTGAATTGCCTTGCCTTGCCCAGACAATCCTCAAGCCACGGTAAAAGGATACTCTGATCTACAGTGTTGCACACGGTACTCAGATGTAAAAGCATCAGAAAAGCAGGGTTTCCTGCATCTACAGTAATAATAAGGTAACTAAAAACCCTTTAAAAGTGCAGTTTCAGTGCTGTGATATTGTGATAGACTGAAACTTTTCTTAAATGATGTTTTCTAAAAGGGTTTGCAGCTGCATAGGACAATTTTTCAAAGAACCTTGGAAAGAAAAGGCAACTTAAAAATAGGTCTGAAGTTCGACAACAGAAAATGTTTCTTTTTGACAAGTAGCTGCACCACAGTATACTTGAAGGTAGCTGGGACACAGACTGAATTGAGGAAAGCATTAGTCAAGAACAAAAATGAATAACCCAACAGACTGAAAAACCTCCCTAAATAAATGAGAAGGAACACTGCCAAAAGAAGAGTTTGTGTGCCCATATGTTTCATAATATCATTTGAAACTGTTCAAGACACAGGCTCAAACTGGTGAAAAGCAGCAGGGCACAATGGATAAGTAAGACACTCCCTAGTCCCAAATGGAGGGATCAGGACCACAAATACTTTGAACAGACCTTAAATCATATATTTTTATGAAAGAAAATGGAAAGATTTCACAGTGTAAAGAAGCTGTAGATGCAAATAAGTTGAACGGATTTAAAACAGAGTTTAAAACCTTTAAAAGAACTTGAGGCCTATGATTGTTGGAAGATACAAAGCTAAAAAGAAAGCTTGATTTAGCACCCTTTACAGTATTTTGTTTTTTTTAGGTAAACGGTCTTTCAAGATTCCTAAGGACACATGAAGTTTCACTTTTTTCCATTGTCCCTCATCTCATCTGCATTTACATCTGAGCCGACAAATGGATTCATTTGGCCAGGGCTCTGGTGACGGTTCATTTATTTTGTTCTTAAATGGAACCAAAGGTTCCAAGATTACCGTAGAGATGGAATCAAATAAGGAGAAAAGATCCTTTACGTTAAAGTTTAGCGCGCGACTATATGCAGAGGCTACAGTCCTCGAAGCGGCCGTCCCGGGTTCGAGTCCCGGACCCGGCGATATTTGCCGAATGTCTCCCCCTCTCTCTACCCCTCTTTCCTGTCTGCCTACTGTCAAAAAAAAAGGTCACTAGTGCTGAAAAAATATCTTTAAAGTTTAATTAAATTCAGTTTGATTTATATAGTGCCAATTCACAACACATGTTCTCTCAAGGCACTTCACAAAGGGTTTGGAATGGTGCAGAGCTGTTGGGGAGGTTAGATTAAACTACCGAGTGTTAGAGTTTGGCCATTTTAGAATGAGTTATGTGTAGGGGTACTAAGTGAAATAATAAACTGATAAAGTTTGTCCATGTAGAGCCGACTGGTGACCATTGTTATACTAATAACCACAAGGATTGGGGGTACCTCTCTCTGTCAGACTGATTATAACCATTGGAAAAGAGAAGGGGTCGCACAGGTAGCAGAAATGGAGGGTGTGTTTGCACCTCAACCATAACCGAGCCGGTTTAGGCTAAACCTGACTCCCCCTTACTCCATCCAACAGGGAGGGAGGAAGGCAGATGTAAAAATAATTGGCGAGTGTGTTTCCTGTTGCATTGTGTGAAAGGTGGGTAACGTCAAAATGGGCTAAGTCAATTCAATCGAATCATAAAGATTTCAAATCCGGTACATGCATTCCAGTTAATCCTAACCATCGAACAGTGCAGTCAGAGTTAGTTATTTATTCAAATTGGATAAAAAGTTTTTCTGTCTAAGGAAACCCAGCAGATTGCATCCAGTCAGTGACTTGCAGCATTCACTCCTCCTGAATGAGCATGTAGCGACAGTGGTCAGTCACTGGCGTTGACTTTGCAGCAATCCCTCATACTGAGCATGCATGTAGCGACAGTGGAGAGGAAAAACTCCCTTTTAACAGGAAGAAACCTCCAGCAGAACCAGAACCAGGCTCAGTGTGAGCGGCCATCTGCCACGACCGACTGGGAGTTTGAGAGAACAGAGCAGAGACAGAAAAAGAACAAAGAAGCACTGATCTAGGAGTACTTTCTATTGGAAGAAAGTGCTCGAAAGCGTTCTATCAGTCAGTCCCTGTATCTAGAAGAAAAATAGGTCACCATATAAGTTATCAACAGCTTCCAAATCAGAACACATATTTTGAGTGAGGGTGGTGGACAACAGTAGAATTGATTAAGATATTATTGGAATGCTGTGGTAAAGCACAGGATTTTTAATGCCTTTTGAATTTTTCAACAATAACTTTGAAGATCAAATTTCTTGTCCACAATCGTTTAGGTACGCAAAGTCCTTTTCATCTTAGTTAGGGCTAATCACCCTTTTTATTATACCCTTTATTACCCTTTTTATTTTATTACATTTCCTAAAATTTGCCAAAGTTGAATTTGGAACACTCTATAATGTGCCCCTTCTGACCCTACATCCAATGGAAGGGACATTACATATTTCTGGGCTACACCAATAAAAAAAAAATGGGATTTTGTCATTTGAATTATACTTGTTACAGATTGGTCCTTAATATCCAATGTCCGTGAGTTATTGACTCTTAACATGACAAAGGTGAGCTTCAGGCATCAGACAAGACAAGCATGGCTCTAAAATTGGAGAAGTGGAGGAAAAAGTATCTATTTGGCATCAAAAATATTTATGTTCGTGGTAGCCTAATAGAATTGCTCTCAGTATAATTTTAAGTATTTCCGGTGATAGTATTTAAAGTTTTTTGAAAATATTTTCACTCATTAAAATAGGATTTTTTTCAGAGTTGAATGTCCATCCCAAAGGACATTATTAGTTTAAATATGAATGGAAAATTATCTGATCTTGAGTGCTTGTACTCAGGAAATAAGGCAGACCAGAACAGAATTGAGATATATTGCAAGCTGAGAAGTAAAGACAAGTTCAGGACGTAAGGTCTCTGCCTGAAGTGCAGTATGAAATGACTGAATACATGCCAAAATATGATGATACAGTACAGGCCACCAGATGCAAGAAGCTGTACTGCAAAGGGAAAACACATGTCTTTTGTGACAAATGCAACATCCACCTGTGCTTTGAACCACACTGAAACTCCTTCAGGGTTGCTAATCGAAAATGAGAGATTTCATGAAAATATCCAGCAAGCTGATGCTTCACCAACTGTTTAGTTACTGTATAAATAGTTATTACATATTTAGTTTACTATAATTTAAAAACATGGCAATGCATTTGGAAGTTCCATGATACATTACTTAAGGGGAACAGGGTTTTCTAAAATTACGTTTACCACAATCATACAGGTTCATGTCTATATTCAGATATGTACACAGATACACAAATATGCAGACATCCAGTTTCAAATATTTAGGTATTGCCTAATTAGTTGTTACATGAAATCTATGTGAAAATTGTGGCCTTTTGTACTTAGGTTTTCATGACTTTGTATGTTAATTTAGTCGTGGCGTCTATTGCAATGGTCATCAAAAAACACACATAAAAACAAGAGATAAATAACGTCTTCTTAACCTTTATTTCTATGCTGAAGAGGAGTAAAAATTAGTTAAATCGTCTAAAACAGTCTAATTACTAACATTTCCTCACTACATGTTAGACCAGCTAACTAACGTTGTGTAACGAAGATTAAAATATACATTGTCTGTTTTCAAATTAAGACTAAACTGTAGACAATTTGCGCAGGTGTCATCCACTAGAGGGCGACAGAGCAAAATACACGAAAATAATTGAAAGCGAGTATAAAAGATAGACAGATTGATTTAACCAATGTCTTGCTGCAGAATGTTGGGATCAGCCAATAGGGTATCAGTGTGGTGACACCAGCTATTTGCGCTCTAAACGAGACCTTCAGATTGAAACGTTCTAATTACACACCTGGTGAGAGAGAGAAGCGAGTACTCATTTACACGGACTTCCTATATACCTGTAAGTTTCTTAAGTTGCAAGAGGTAATGTAATGTTTTGTGTTGTTGGGTTGGTTAAATTAGGCCAGATGTTGTCTATATGTAATCTCAATGAGTTAAGGGCGTGTTGAGACACGTTCTTTAACACGTGGATCTGTTAGCTAACAGAGGTTGCATATTTGCTAGATAATAAATGGACAACAAAGTGTTACATTTGAACGTACATTTTCAAATGGCTACCCACTTGTTGGGCGCCTTCATGTGTAGCTAATTGTTAGTTGTAGCAGAAAAAATCTAATAGCTGGTGTCTGAAGATTGTTCCGGGCGGTGTAGCCTACTGACTGCACGCATGAAGCGCCCGGCAAATTAGAGTTTTAGATTCTTTGCTGCCGAAAACATAAATGTTATTTCTGACTCTGTTCTTTAACAAAGTCAGTCACTTAATATTCTAGGTTGTCACTCTAAAAGGTAGGTTAACTGTGTGTTGACCCACATTTTAGTGCAATATTCAGTGATTATGTGTTTGTCTTTCTGTGCATCCTGAGTGAAGTGAGTGTTTTTTTATGGCAAGCTGTTGGTATGAAAACCAGCATAGTTAATTTTGTTTTAAACGTGTGTTGACATGTTACTATATTTACTAATGCACTAAAGTCTCTTTGAAGGTGAGCTTTCAGGTATACGGAGAGACTTCCTGGCTAGTTTCTTGCCAGAGGACTTCCCTCGCTGTCTATGGCGGTAGGCACCAAGTAGCTGTTACGTTCATCTTCTACAGCTTGTGACAGTTGTAGAAAAGATGAGGTAGGGAGATGGGCTGTCTTAGAGAAACTCCCCAGTGATTCTTTTCCTTCCTTATAGTGGCACTGGGTGTATCCTTGGACTAGGCCTCTGGGTCAGTGAAACTTCTCCACTAGAACAGAGAGAAATAATATCTGGAAAATTAACATTGTCAATTTTGGACCAGTATTCATTGAACAGTCACTTTCTGTCAATATCAGATTAATGTATATATAATACTTAATTACCCTTGTGTGAAAATATTTATAACCCAGTTACCTTCTGTGCTGTTTACTCCCTCAGTCCTCTTTTGCCTGGAATCCCACCTTGCTGGGTTTTCTGTGATGAGTGAGTGCTCTGGGACGCTGTGCTCCTGCTGTTCTTTTTTCGTCTCAGCTTGGCTTCCCAGCTGTGGCAGAAATGTCCCACTAACCTCTTGCAAAGCCCAATGCCTTGAGCAACATGGCCATCAGCTGGAGTAAGAGCAGGAGACCAAAGACAAAGAATTATGTTTAAAACTTCTGTCAAATAACTAATTCACAATTACATTAATGTTGTTGTTGGAGCCATTCAAAACAATAAGGCAACGTTGTAGAATACATTTACAGTGCTAAACAGATCTGTTTATTATCACACGCATTAATAAACTCACAGGTACAGCCTGTGGCACTGACCCAGTTGTTTAGCTCCGTGGGGTTTACAACATCAGCACCATTGTCTGTGGTGATACACATTTTATGAAGAAGCCAGCTGGCTGGCACATCACTTAATCTAAGGACTATATTTTCACTGGTGGGGTACTTTGGGAAATACCCTCTTGAGACAGTGTTTTCAGTTCAAAGTCTTCGGTCAGGAACCGCACACTGAAACTCATGTATGGCTCTGTTCTACTTAGGGATGGGTACCTTTCACATTTGAACCGATACAGTACCGATACCCGGTACCTGGGAATCGATACCGGTACTCAACGGTACTAGTTTTTGGTACTGTTGTGTTTATGTGGTAATAAATGTTAATTTGTTTAAAAATGAAATCTCAAAATGTTTCAATTTCACATATTTATTTCTCAATATATGAACTTTAATAAATATATCAAAAGAACATCCAGCTGTTTGTATTGTAACATCTCAGTTGTTTCAAACATTTCTTCTCCCATGTTGCTGGCTGCAGACGATGAGTCGCTAATGCATGCAGGCGTGCTGATGGTGCCGAATGCAGGACTTGTAGCCGTACATCTGAGGCTGACGGAAAATGCACTTCACGTCACAAATATTGCAGCGAGCGTAATCTGCATCGTATATTGAAAAGTGGAGCCATACTTTCTAGCTCTTTCTATCAGCCATGCTTTGTTGATTGTACCAGCGGCTACTGACGTCATTACACTCTTGTGCCAGCAATGCTGTGTTCATGTCCGACATGGAAAATCACCCACTCTTCCACTCCCTCAGTGTCACAATCATGTGTTTAGGTACCGAAACATGGTACCGTTTGATTTTACGTGAATCATTATTCGGTAGTACCGACAGAATTCATGTAGTACCTATAAAAGTACAGAATTCGGTACCCACCCCCAGTTGTACAGCTTGAACAAAGGTTTGTAGTATTAGTGTGGTATTGAACTTGGCTCAGTTCGGATTTAACTGCCATACGACATGTTTCGTACATTCGTGGAATGGCAACATGGGAAAAATAAGGCAGAGAAAATCTAACAAGCTAGCAATAAGTTGAACAAAAGAGAGGTAACTTACTCAGTATTAACCCCAAGGCAAGCGTGTGGCTGCTGGAAACAGAGAATTTAAAACATGATCTGTGTTTTTCCATGTGGTGAGGACCGAAAAACCTCTTCAAAAATCCCTCCATGTTGTAAAATCCAAAATACTTATGCAGAGTTTATATTTTACTATTTTATATGCAGTAATCAAATTTGGTTTTGAGGTTTATTCATTGTCATAACAGTAATATTCATCAAAGGAAATGTTGTCATAGTAACCCTTAAAACCTCCATCCCTTCATTATTCAGCCATCCCTGCCTTTTTGACTCATATCTGGACATATTCGAGTTAAATTTTTTTTATAAAGGGTATCTTTAGCTTGCATTAATTTCTCACCTTGCCAGACCAGAGAATCTTGCCTCTTGAAAAATGGATCCAAGCAAGTCCTCTGACCTCAGTGACAAGACAGGCTTCCTGATGCTGGGACGCGGAAGAGGACTGCAGCCTGAGGAAATGGGTGCGGGACGAAGCAGAGGGCTGCTGCTTGCAACAGAAGCACCAGGGTCAGGACGAGCCAGAGGTTTCCTCCCTCCTGGTGATATCCCTCCAGGACGAGCAACATTTCCCCCTGCTACTGGCCCTGTAGTTGCACCAGGCAGTGGGCTGGTGTTGCAGCCTGATGACATAAGAGTTGGCCGAGCCAGAGGGCTTCTGCTCCCAGCAGCTGAACCGAAGGTTGGGGTTAGCAGAGGTGCAATCCCGCCTAGGTTTGAGCAACAACTTGGACAGAAGCATCATTTAGAAACACCACTGGTCTCAACAAGAGACACACCTGCTTTACTGGGAGAAGAGGTTGGGAAATTTCAGAATGACTTTTTTTTTTTTTTTGGTAATATTGGATTTGCTTTCGCATTAAGGTTTACTTCATCTTACAGGTTAGCATGCCAACCTATGGTCAAGGGTCATCACTGGTATCAATGTTTAGGGGAATTGGTGTGACTTCCTGGGGAAGAGGAACTCCAGCAGTGGGTCAGTACTATAAGACTCTAAAAACAGGTACTTTAATATTGAAATACCTATTAAGTATATTTTCTTAGCTTGCCTATTTAGTCTTTTTAACACCAGCTAGATTTTAGGCCTCATATTTGATTCCCATACCTAGCTCACATAGAGGCTGCTTGGAGACCTTTATTGTTGACTGAAAGCGCTTAGTAATGTAAATCCATCTGACCCTGGCAAGCTTAAGAGATTTACCATAAATAAGTACATTATGTACTCATAAACTTAAAAAGGTTTCTGCAAACATCCAAACTCTTGATTTACGTTTAGCGTAAAATAACTTAAAAAATGGATGCTTTTGCAGGAAGAGGAGCATCGGGAGATGTTATAGAGGTGAAAGTGCAAGGTGGCCCTGTTGGGATCACCAGCGCCCCACAGAGTGGTCACTCTGGAGACATGATGGGCAGGGGAAGCAGGTGGTTCCTTTTTTTCTTATTTCTGTATAATATCTGTGATGTTGATGGACTAAAAATGGTTAATATCCAAAAAGCGTGACGGTAATGATGATGATATTTATCATTACTGGCACGCTATCAAGTGTACTCAGCATAATGGTTAAGTTTTAACTAAAACCTTTTTAATTTTTCACATTTTTATGATGTGTTTAATTATGTGGAACATCTTTTGCTTGGTATCATTTTGGTTGGCTGTAAGTGTGCTTAGTCATGTGAACATTAATTTCATCAGTCAACCCTAAAATAAACAACTGACCATGGACCTGCACAATGAATAAAATACAGTGATTTAAGATGTAATCTGGAACCATTGGTTTCAGAAAATTTGAATGACTTCAACATTTGGCATCTGCAGATAAGACGATGCAAATCATAAACCTAATTTTGTTGGCATGTTGTGATTCCTGATGGTCAGGTGTAGCTTTTGCTTAATATACTACAAAAAATGTATTTCTTCATTGCTACATGAATAGAAAAAATAAGATTGTCATTATGAGCTAAAATGTGCTTTATGTTTGTCACCATAAAACATATTAGGAGTCCATGCTGCTGTGGTACTTAATGATTATTATGCTTTCTCCATTGCTGAAGTGTGTCCCCTCAGATGATAGTGGGACTTGGAAGAGCAGCTCTCCCGCAGCTTGGAGTGGGAAGAGGACGAGCTTTGCTTCCCTGTTTGCCTCCAGGTCAGATTAAGCCAGTTCCTTCAACATCTGATCCCCAAACAGCACTGCAATCTCCGCCTCAT
The DNA here is from genome assembly GCA_036173005.1 of Crenichthys baileyi. NCBI lineage: Eukaryota > Metazoa > Chordata > Actinopteri > Cyprinodontiformes > Goodeidae > Crenichthys > Crenichthys baileyi. The sequence goes on from JAHHUM010002619.1 coordinate 440,653, forward strand.
GTAGCAGGTATTGAATGCTTAAACCCATCCACCCATTTTCTATAAACCCACTTATCTATGTAGGGTTGCAGGATAATTCACTATCAAATGTTATAAAATTATAGTTGTCTTCATGAAAACAGTAGTTTACCCTTAATATATTGTAATTTGTAGCATTTTACTGTCCAAAATAATACACTAGAATTTTCCTAAATATGTTAAATGTATTCATTTGTTTATTGTGTCATACAAATAACCCAAAGGAGTTCTGCCGTTCGTTCCAAGGACTGAAGACCTGACTGTGCCTTTAAGTAGTGCACAACCAAAGAAGGAGCTGACCATGGAGGCAGTACGGTAAGTATGCTTCACTCCCAGCTGAGACAACATTAGCTGTTAGTCATCCACAACTTTTTACCTCTGGTCCATCTTGTTTGGAAACAGTTGTTTCATTCCTTCACGAACATCATCATTTAGATTGCTTTGTTTTGGTCTCTGCTGTTGCAAGCTAGTAGTTTAATACACCAACATGTTCTGTATCATAGAGTGAAGATGATCATTTCATTCAGTTGTGAACAAACACTTTATTATTGAATTAGGAAATGGACATTGGGCTTGATGTCCTCCAGGGTTTCTCTACACAGCATGTTTATGTCAAATGAAAGGTCAGCTGAAACATTTTACACAAGCAAGGCTTATATTCTGTCCTTTCCACCAGAGTTTAATTCATTACATACATGTACATTTTTCTGTGTAAGGTGATTTTTGTGAATTGAAACATATAAACCACTTACAGGGGTTGGACAATGAAACTGAAACACCTGGTTTTAGACCACAATCATTTATTAGTATGGTGTAGGGCCTCCTTTTGCGGCCAATACAGCATCAATTCGTCTTGGGAATGACATATACAAGTCCTGCACAGTGGTCAGAGGGATTTTAAGCCATTCTTCTTGCAGGATAGTGGCCAGGTCACTACGTGATACTGGTGGAGGAAAACGTTTCCTGACTCGCTCCTCCAAAACACCCCAAAGTGGGCTCAATAATATTTAGATCTGGTGACTGTGCAGGCCATGGGAGATGTTCAACTTCACTTTCATGTTCATCAAACCAATCTTTCACCAGTCTTGCTGTGTGTATTGGTGCATTGTCATCCTGATACACGGCACGCCCTTCAGGATACAATGTTTAACCATTGGATGCACATGGTCCTCAAGAATGGTTCGGTAGTCCTTGGCAGTGACGCGCCCATCTAGCACAAGTATTGGGCCAAGGGAATGCCATGATATGGCAGCCCAAACCCTCACTGATCCACCCCCATGCTTCACTCTGGGCATGCAACAGTCTGGGTGGTACGCTTCTTTGGGGCTTCTCCACACCGTAACTCTCCCGGATGTGGGGAAAACAGTAAAGGTGGACTCATCAGAGAACAATACATGTTTCACATTGTCCACAGCCCAAGATTTGCGCTCCTTGCACCATTGAAAGGGACATTTGGCATTGGCATGAGTGACCAAAGATTTGGCTATAGCAGCCCGGCCGTGTATATTGACCCTGTGGAGCTCCCGACGGACAGTTCTGGTGGAAACAGGAGAGTTGAGGTGCACATTTAATTCTGACGTGATTTGGGCAGCCGTGGTTTTATGTTTTTTGGATACAATCCGGGTTAGCACCCGAACATCCCTTTCAGAGAGCTTCCTCTTGCGTCCAAAGTTAATCCTGTTGGATGCGGTTCGTCCTTCTTGGTGGTATGCTGACATTACCCTGGATACTGTGGCTCTTGATACATCACAAAGACTTGCTGTCTTGGTCACAGATGCTCCAGCAAGACATGCACCAACAATTTGTCCTCTTTTGAACTCTGGTATGTCACCCATAATGTTGTGTGCATTTCAATATTTTGAGCCAAACTGTGCTCTTACCCTGCTAATTGAACCTTCACACTCTGCTCTTACTGGTGCAATGTTGCGATCAATGAAGACTGGTACCAGGCTGGTCCAATTTAGCCATGAAACCTCCCACTCTAAAATGACAGGTGTTTCAGTTTCATTGTCCAACCCCTGTATATGTTCTGTTGTCTGCTTAGTGAGCCGCTTCCTAAAGCTGGGACAAAAGGATCTCCCATAACTATTGGATCGAACCACATTATAGTTTCATGTAAGAACGAAGCTGTGTATCAGTACCATGTCACATTCACGTAAGTACAACATTGTATGGCCTTGCCCTTCCTCAATTATTCAAGAAAATATAATGATGAAAAACGTTTCATGTCAGGCATTGATTTTGTAGAATAAAAATTCATATTTTTTCATGTTTTTATTTGTATGTGATTTTGTTGATTTGGTTTTTGAAATGTGTTTAATTTTTCCGCAGTCCAAATGTTGAATCTATGGGAATGCGTTTTGGCATGATGAAAGATCATCGTTCAACCACAGGAGAAGTGGTGGCTTTTGATGGCTCCATTCTCTACCTGCCAGTTAAACTGAAAGACGTAAGTTTCGCAGTGGTTGTACTGCTTGTTGTAGTTGGGGCAGCAGACCTGTCTGACCTCAGTCTAGTTAAAGGCGCTTTGATTTGTTTTGATCATTTTCATTTATTATATTAACTATTCCTTGAATTGATTCCTTGGCAGACTGGAATACACAGATTTATTTTACTAATAGCTTTTTTTTATCTTTCATATCGATGTAGCAGAACTTTTGTCATAGGCTTCAGCTGACTCTTTTTTTGTTTTTCTCTAACCTTTTAATGAGATGCAGGAGGTTGTTCTCAAGAGCTTGAAACGGACTGATAACGAAGAAATAGAAATCAAAATCGAAATGACAAAGATTTTGCCCCCAAACTGTGATCTCTGCATCCCGTTCTACAATGTGGTTTTCAGAAGGTATTTCGCAAATATGAAGTTCCCAACATTTATTCTCTTTTTTCTTTTGACACTAAATGTGACTAAAGGAAATCTGATGCCTACATTTGTCTGACAGAAATCCCAACCCCTTAAGAAAACAGAAAATGACTGTTTTGAATTGTACCCATTCAAGGCCCGCTCTCTTCAATAATAATCTTGTAGAATAATGTGTAGCTACACAGGTCACAGGATATGATCATTGTTTTTCTCTTTAAAGGGTGATGAAAATCATTGGGCTAAAGCAAGTGGCCCGAAACCATTATGATCCAGAAAGCACCATTGTCCTAGAAAAACATCGGTTAGTAGCGAGTTTAACTTCACCCTCAGGAAATTGTTCAGCTTTTTTCCTCATTATTTATTTACTTATTTTTTTGGCTATGTAGGCTTCAGGTGTGGCCAGGCTATGCTACCGCTATTAAGCGCACAGATGGAGGTCTGTACCTGTCTGTGGAGGTGACTCACAAGGTTTTGCAGAACGACTCTGTGCTGGATATCATGTGAGTTCATTCGTCAAAATAAAGAGCAATTTACAAAGGCCTGCAGGTTTTAGCAGTTTTAGTCCTGTAAACCTGGGTTATTGACATACTTGTTGAATCTCACTAACTGTGCTGAATGCTTGCAGAGATGGCAACCAATTAACTCATTGCCTATTCCTACAGGTACAGGTGGATTCCTTTGTATTAAAATATTATATAAAATTAATTTATTTCAGTTATTCCATTCATACATTCAATAGACAAAGAGTAATATATGTCAAGCATTCATTCCTGATCAGTTTTCAGATCAGGGGTTACAGCCAATTACAACACAAAATATTTTTTTCAAAAAGATTATATAAGACCAATAAAAATGTATTTTTAAATATAGAAATGTATATCCATGTAGTGTACAAGGCTCCTGTTGAATGAATTACTGCATCAATGCAGTGTGGCCTGCTGAGGTGTTAAGAAAACCCAAAACCCAGGATTTCTCATGCAGTTCTCATCTTCCCGTTGACAATGCTCTGTAGACTCTGTGTGTGCCTTAGGTCAACCCAGTTTGCTTACCAATCCGTAATACCTTTGTCATTAAAGCAGATATTGGTGCCTTGGCAGTGTGGGCCGGTCCAGTCCTGCTGGAAAATGAAATCAGCATCTCCATCATTCTTGTCAGCAGAGGGAAGCATGAAGTCCTCTAAAATTCCCTGCTCTGATGTTGGACTTGATTTAAACATGGGACCAATACTAGCAAATGACATGGCTCCTCAAATCACACAGTGGAATTTTACAGCAAACCTCAAGTGGAATTTTGTCTCCAAGAGAACTGGGTATTGTCCCTTTTATCCAACACCTGAACCAGAGCCAAATATGACCATAGCTGTGTTTATGTGCAGAATTAAACAAAAAATCTATCTGAATACACTGTTTATAGGTGTTATTACTTTGCATGATTAAGCTACAGGCTCAGCAACACATGTTGCTGTTCCTGCGTTACATGATGAGGGAGCTAGAGGAAACTAAAATCCCTCCAAGGTGGAAATGCATCACGTTGACATAGGGCGCACATGCACAGTCAGGTAAATTTGCCCCAATCAGAATCAGATGATTGGAGCAAATGTTTACATGGATGTGGTTCGGATTGTGGATCAGCATAAACCACCCTTCTGATTCAGAATTCAATTTCTTTCCAATTGAGCCAAAGCAGATCAGAAGATTCCGACTGCCGTGTTTTAAATGTAATATTTTTATTCCGATTGGCCCTTTATTCCGAATACTGATATCCATGTAAACATTCATAATGTCTCTGGTTTAGGAGTGGCTTAACACAAGGAATGCAACAGTTCCAGCTCATGTTCTAGTAGTGTCTGTATGTGGTGGCTCTTGAAGCTCCAACTCCAGCCCCAGTCCGTCCTCTGTGAATTTCCCTCCAACTCTAGAATGAGTTTTGCTTCACAATACACTCTCCTCCAGGTAAAACAGTACTTCTTCATTGATGACCTTTTGTGACTTACCTTCCTTATGGAGAGTGTCGGTCACTGTCTGCTGGACAACTTTCAAGTCAGCAGTCTTGCGTTGGCCATAACATTTGTGTATTAAAAAAAAATTATGAATCACTTTCTCAATAGAACTACAAAAATAACTTTTCAATGACATTCTAAGCTGACAAGCACCTGTAGTGTAATAATTTTCATTGACAGAGCTGAACTGTGCTCTACATGTTCATCTGCACACTATCTAAAATGTGCTTCCTGTAAATCTGTTGATTCTGTTTCAGAATGTAGTCCTTTTATTTTTTGTTTCTATTTATTCTGTTTGTATTCATTATTACATAAATGTTAACTATAACATGAGCAAGCCTTGTATATAAATGGCATCCATTTAGCATTATTTATATAACTAGACAGGTTTTATAATATGATCCATCTTCTGGAAGGGAACAGTGAACACCTTTTAATCTAAGCCAGCCTTTTCATTGGGAATATGCTTTTGAGGTGGTTTGTTGAGAAGCTACTTGGCTAATGTCTTAATGTGTGCGTTTATCATGGATAAACTTAATCTTTTGATCTTACGTAAAGTGCCACAAACCAAGCTATTGCCACCCTTCCAGAAGTACCTACTCAGCGTGGTTTGTCTCGGGTCAGTTCTGCTCTACACGGTTTGGTTCGTTTTCCTCTACAAATGAGTACCATCCCAATGTGGGCAGGATCTTCAACAGCAAGGCAGTTTGAAAAAGTAACGTGATGTGATTTAAGTGATTCAAACACAACAATGGAGGACCTGCTGCGTGGTCTCTAGCTTTAGTCGGAGTGAAAGAAGAGCCAGAGAAGGCTGCGGGTGGCATACAAAACACTCTGGATAAGTACAGGAGAGAGAGGGAAGCCATGGAGTGGGACGAGATAAGGGACGTGTGAGGGTAAGTTTACGCTACCTAATGCTAGCTGGCTCTAGTTGTCATATATACAATACACCCAGCGTTCAACAATTTAACGGTTAATGATATTAGTTATTATAATATGTATGCAGGGACTAGTGACGCTCCCCCTACCCAGTCAGTAATCGACAGTCTTCTGGCGTCGCGTTTTCAGCTCGACTCGGTACAGTTGGAACAGCAAGCAAGCGGGTACTAATAGTAATAACTGTTCCCCATGCCCATTTAGAATGAAAAAGCCTACAATAGTGAGTAGAACCGTACCAAACCACGCTGATTAGGGACTAGTGGAAAAGGGCCATATGATATGAGGCTACTAAAATTAAATTTAAAAAGGAGAGGCTGAGCTTGTTTCTTGATGTCTTAAAGGAATACGCTGTACAAACAGAGCAAGGAGAACTTCCAAGATGTGTGCGCCAAAGAACTAGTCGGGGCCATTGTTATCACACGCTACAATAACCGCACATACCGCATTGATGCCATTGAGTGGAATAAGTCTCCTAAGGACACCTTCACCTTGATGGATGGTACAGAAACCACCTTCTTGGAATACTACAGGTGAGACTCCTGCACGTCATCTTTGAACTAATCAAATCTAAGCAGGAAAAAATGCAGGTTTTATAAAAATATTACCTAGTTACAAATTATGTTCAATAGCAAATGTCCTGCCTGCTCTAACTCAACAGATTTTTGTTGTTTTTATATTTTTTATAGGAAGAACTATGGGATCACAATCAAAGAGATGAACCAACCCTTACTCCTGCATCGACCTCCGGAGAGGTCCAAGCCAGGAGGGAAGGTAAAGTCTCTTCTCACTATTGATGATTTGGCCATGAAGTTTTAAGCTTAATTTAGACAGAAGAATAATAAATAAAAGTCACTGTCTTTCATGTAGACTGTTCAGTTGACATGCATTAAATCTTTTCAGAGAAGACTACCACCTTGTGGCTGCATCAAGTCTTGCTCAACACCAAGTTAAATCTTTGGTTTATAGTGTGGCAAACATCGTGAAAATTAGAATGAAGTGTTTCTTTTTTTGTTATTTAATTTGTAATTTTGTAAAAGATCCTGCTGATATCACTGTTGCAAATCGAGGAGAGTCATAATAAATCTGGACTATAAATGTGAGATCAGTCATTAGCAACCCAAGAGTGATTCAGGCTCTTATCTTGAACTTTTAAAATCTTGTCTGCTGAGGAACCCTTTTAACCAGTTGGAAACAAAATCACACAAACCACACTAAAGAGGCAACATCTGCTCCTTGGATGAGGAATTACAAATGCAGAAACAGAAATTTTCCGTTCCATTCAGTTTCTATACATTGTGTCAATTCTCGAAGTGACTTTCTAAGAGAAAGAAACCCAATTCATACAGACCTTCACAATATATCAATTCACTTTCATCATCGTAATATCAGTATGTGGAACATGGTAATTGCAACGGATGCCTAGGATGCAATATTTGGTAGGATTTAATATTTTAAGGGCCATGCATGCAAATTTAAATGCCAATAATATTTTAAGTCTTCTGGATACATTTCCTCTGCCCTCAATGCCTCTACCTGATGTTCATTGCTCAAAAAAATAAAGGGAACACTCAAATAAGACATCCTAGATCTGAATGGATGAAATATTCTCATTAAATACTTTGTTCTGTACAAAGTTGAATGTGCTGACAACAAAATCAAATCAAATTTATTAACCAATGGAGGCCTGGATTTGGAGTCACACACAAAATTAAAGTGGAAAAACACACTACAGGCTGATCCAACTTTGATGTAATGTCCTTAAAAACAAGTCAAAATGAGGTTTTCAGTTTTGTTGTGTGGCCCCCATGTGCCTGTCTACCCCTACAACCCCCGGGCATGCTCCTGATGAGAGGGGGTGTTCCGAGGATCTCCTCCCAGACCTGGACTAAAGCGCCCCCAACCCCTGTGGGCAACGTGACGTTGGTGGATGGAGCGAGACATGATGTCCCAGATGTGCTAAACGGATTTGGGGTCTGGGAACGGGCGGGCCAGTCCATAGCTTCAATGTCTTCATCTTGCGGGACTGCTGACACACTCCAGCCACATGAGGTCTAGCATTGTCCTGATTTAGGAGGAAACCAGGGCCAACCGCACCAGCATATGGTCTCAAAGGGGTCTGAGGATCTCATCTCGGACCTAATGGCAGTCAGGCTACCTCTGGCGAGCACATGGGGGGCCATGCGGCCCTCCAAAGGAAATGCCACCCAACCCCCATACTGACCCACTGCCAAACGGGGTCATGCTGAAGGATGTTGCAGGCAGCAGATCGATCCCCCATAGTGTCCCGACTCTGTCACGTCTGTCACATGTGCTCAGCGTGAACCTGCTTTCATCTGTGAAAGGGCACAGGGCGCCAGTGGTGAATTCCCAATTCTGGTGTTCTATGGTAAAGGCAAGCGTCCTGCACGGTGTTGGGCTGTGAGCACAACCCCATTTGGGACGTCGGACCCTCATACCATCCTCATGGAGTCGGTTTCTAACCGTTTGTGCAGACACATGCCACTTTTGGCCTGCTGGAGGTCATTTTGCAGGGCTCTTGCAGTGCTCCTCCTGTCCTCCTTGCACAAAGGCGGAGGCTAGCGGTCTTTTTCTGGGTTGTTTCCCTCCTACGGCCTCCCCAGTTTTTGGTGTACTGGCCTGTCCCTGGTAGCGCCTCCAGGCTCTGGACACTACGCTGACAGACACAGCAAACCTTCTTACCACAGCTCACATTGATGTGCCATCCTGGATGAGCTGCAATACCTGAGCCACTTTTGGGGTTGTAGATCCCCTCATGCTACCACGAGTGTGAAGCACCATCAACATTCAAAAGTGACCAAAAAATCAGCCAGAAAGCATAGGTACTGAGAAGGGGCTGTGGTCCCCACCCGAGAACCATCCCCTTTTTAGGGTTTGCTAATCGCCCCAAAGATTTCCCCCCTGTTGTCTATTCCATTTGAACAACAGCAGGTGAAATTGATTGTGAATCAGTGTTGCTTCCTAAGTGGACAGTTTTATTTAACAGAAGTTTGATTTACTTTGAGTTATATTGTGTTGTTTAAGTGTTCCCTTTATTTTTTGGAGCAGTGTATATTTGTAGTGTCACCATATCAATATTTAGCATTAGTATCGCAATGGCATGTTTTCCTGATGACCTTTAGCCCTAACAGGATTATATTCAGTTTAAGTTCAGTTTATTATGCCAATTAATTAAAAAGGCATCTGTTTACAGAACACTAGGCAAATGCGTTGAGTCAGTGACCTCATTAATGCCTCCTGCAGGAGCCTGTGGTGTCAGTGGATGGTTGATAACATCAAGTCATTAACTTGGCAGCTATCCCTCATACTGAGCATGCATGCGGTAACACAGTACCGAAAAGACCTAAATTATTCATACCCCTGGCAGATTGAGGTTCAAGGTAATCATTTAATTTTACCATCATGTTTTCTCTAACTATAGGAAATATTGATGTTTTGAGAATCTGTGAAAGGGGCTAAATATTAGGGTAATGGCATATAGGGATTACAACCTCATACTTGGAACTCCTCGCCAAGAATAAATTATCAAAATACCAGTGGAAACGTGGACAAAAACTTGGCACGACAGTTATAAGAAGGGTTTGATGGCTGTAAAGCTGAGATTTAAATGAAGACAAATATATTTTTTTCCAAACTGATGCTCCTTGTATGTTAATCTTTTTAAAGATTGCCTGTCTTATTTCCAATCAGAAATAAACTTAGATGCTGACTGGATGTTTTAAATCTACCAGAGATATAAATGGCTTGGGGCTGAACTGTAGTCTTTCTGTTTTTCCTCTTGGATGAATCGTCGGCTGAATGCAGTTAGTCGTGTGATTTTTGTCTCTTCGTGACGGTTTACAAAGCATTAAGTTTCTGTGTGTTAACCAATGTTTTTGTTAATGTTTACTATGTAATTTAAATGTTTTACGGTTTTTGCTCTTCTACAGACTCGACTGAATGAATGCCTGGATCTCTTTTTGAAACTGTTGCCACCCTCCCATTTATTTTCTGATATTTTAACATTTTCTGAATAGAATCTTTATTTGCAACTGGACATCCTATTTGTGTTATTACTATTCCTGTTGGGTTTCACATCTGTCACTTTCTTGCAGCAAATCATCACTGGAGAGATCCTTTTGGTGCCAGAGCTCTCCTTCATGACAGGAATCCCAGAGAAAATGAGGAAAGACTTCAGAGCTATGAAAGTAAGTTTAATGCTGGGCTGGAACCTTGTCAGCATTTAGTCTACCAAACCTTTGACCCCAATAAAAAGGTCACCATGGGTGAAATGGTGTCTAATCTTTGTTGTGTTCCAATTTCATCTTAACGTTTGAAGAACCTTCTCTTGTTATTCTTTTCTTTAATTCTTCTATATTTTGGATGCTTATAGGAGATTAGTGGCACCTCAGTATGTTAATAAGGAGTAGGCATGGCAGGTTGTTACACTTGGTGTTTTTTTGGGTTATCGGTCTAAAAATATGTCTGTGAAGCTTTTAATGAATTTTAGTTGACAGGATATTCCTACAAACATCACAGTTCATGCTGCTCCTTTTATAACATCAGTACTAGCAACTGTCACATTATTTTCCAACCTAACAAATCAAGATAAAGCGCCCTTGACAAGTACAGGACCCTAATATGATGCATGCCCTAATATGAAGGTTGTTTAGGAGGATTAGTGACCCCTAGATGTCACTCTTTGCTCCACTAACAAACAGTGAGCTGTAGAGATTTTTTCCCCCTTCTCATCCTGCTTACTGTTCATGGCCCCATGATAAATAACGATCTTCTTCTAGCCCCCTTTATTGCAGTTCCAGTTGTTTAAAATGTTTTACATGTTTCTCTTACTAACAATATCGGTAGGTTTCTCCTGACTTTTTAAAATCAAGAAAATAAAAAGAAAAAATACAAAAATGCTTCTGTGTAATAACAATAATAAGAGTTGTTAGATGTGACAACTGTGGTACTTGGGATTTTTTCATCTAAGATCCAATTTTGTGGTGGGGGTTAATTAAGGATTAACTTATTGTGATGGGATTTTTTACTATTTACTAGGGATGCTCCGATCAGGCTTTTTGCTGCCGATACCGATCACCCATGAGTTCCGATCATTGCCGATCACCGATCACATGGATTGGCAGTAAATTTTTCAATTTAGCTATAAGGGCTACTAGCTACATGTGGAAAAAGAGAACCATAGAATCACCTTAATTTAGATGAAAAACGTGTTTTTACTTTTTCAAAATAAAAAAAACTTGTAGGCACAATGCAACAAATATTCAGTGAAAAGGACAACTGAAAAACCTGCTATCAGTAATGCAATCTTTAACAGAGTTAAATCATTAAATCTCTAGGCGAATAATGCAGTAAGTCAAATAAATCTCACATTGCCTAAATCAAATTATGTCAAGTAAAAAAGGAATTGTTCAAAGGCAGTGCAGGTCATAAGTGCATGAGCAAACTGTTGTGCATCGTCAGAAAAAACAATGTTTACCTTTCTTATAATTTACAAAACAAATCAATACAATGGGTCTGTTGCTTCATATATAAAATAAAATAGCCAATTTGCTACTTAAACAACATTAACATGGCCTTAAAGATCTTGGAACAGAAAAAAAGGAAAAGTGAAATTAAAGTGCATTTGCTTTGAACAGGCAAAAATGTTGAACAGCATTTTCACATGCTAAATGCCTATTACTTATTGGTAAGATTCTTTTTAATAAAGAGAAGCATCTCAGCCTTTTCAGTCATGAGTCTATTCCTGTGTTCATCCACAATGTTGGATGCAGCACTGAATAAGCGCTCACTCTCCACACTTGTGCATGGTGCAGACAGGTAAGCTCTTGCTACTTTAGCAAGGTCTGGAAAACGTTTCCTTATTAGTTTTCCAGTATTCCAATGATGATCCACTCCGAGAGATGGGTGGCTCTGAGAGGTAGATTATCATCTCTGATGGTGTTGGACTGTCGGTGTGAGCCTGCTGCGTGGTTTCTTCTGCCAGGATCTCACCGAATATTGAAGACAAAGATCCTGGTCGTGGCACTTTCTCTGCTGGCTCCCCTGTGCTTTTAGCTTCAGGTTTTTGGTTTGGATCCCTCTGAGCGGCTTCTGTCATCAGGCCAAGAAGCAGTCTGTTTTGGTCTTGAGTCCTTCAGAATAAAATCTGTCTTTGTACCTTGGGGGGGGGTCACATTAATTTTCAGGCCAGTTGAGATCAAAAAATTTAACTATGTTGCTTTTATCATTTCTATAATGCCTTTTTTATCCATCATGATTTGATGATGATTAGCTCACCTTGGGTCTATGATTGTTGCCAAACTGTAGAGAGGCTCTTCTTCAATGTCAGCAAATCTTTTGGTGACAGCTTCCAGCAAAATGTTCTAGTTGTCTTGACACCATGATCTGCTGCAGTCTCTTTGGTCAGAAGACTCTTTAAAACCGTCACAAAAGGTATGACATCAGCAGCAGATGCAGTTGATGAGCATATTTCCTTAGTCAGCTCTTCAAAAGGTTCCAGCAGTGTTATGTTTTCAGTCAATTCCCACTGAGAAGATGTAAAGGTTGCAGGTAGCTCAAAGTCAGCTGCGTAAACGCCCAATACTCGTTTTTGCTCGAGGAGACGGTGCAGCATATAATAGGTGCTATTCCACCTAGTGCTGACATCTTGTTACAGTCTTTTGGTGGGCTGGCCGAGTTGTTTCTGTACACTCTGAAGTCTTGCATACGCTAATGGGGAGTGCCTGAAGTGCCCCACAATGCGTCTCCCTCTGGCAATAATATCACTTACACGGCATGCAGAACAGCTTTATGAAGTTGAAAATCTGAATCAATCCAGTGAGCTGTTAAACTTAGCATCAACACAGGACTGACGTCCGAGCTCCATATATCACTCGTGAAACTTAAAGAGGATGAGACGCCTTCTTTAAGGAGGTGTTGGACGTGAGAGTACACTGTCTGGTGGAGCTCGGGCAGGGCTACATCTGTGAAGTACTTAACAGTACGTCCCAGTAGCACGTAGCGGGACTCCCAAGTGTGAGAGCAGTTGGTGGAACCCAGCGTCTTCCACCACTGAGAAAAGCTGGTCATCTAGCCCGATGAATTCAATTATTTTTCGGGTTATTTCCTTAGCCTTCTGACTGTCACGCTCATACGAGCAAGTGTTGGCAATGGTGGGCTGCGTTAACTGTCGTCTGACAGCTCCAGTTGTTTTCTTTTCATTCTCTGCAGTGAGCCTCGAAAACTCACCATACTCCGCCAAGTGCTTGTTCTTTAAATGTCATATTAAATTTGTTGTGTTGAAGCATTTTGACGTGCTTCCCCCTCGAGGTATTTTACCGTTGCATATGTTGCAGGACGCAAACTTTACATCACTCTCACAGACCGTATAAATTTTCCATACAGCCGACATGTTTGTTTAGGATTCGCCGCAGCGCGCTTGTACAGTTTGAAGGACATGGGGAGGTACACTACACTGCAAAGTATGAGGTACATGTGATCGGGTTCTGTAATCGGCAATGAAAGACACTGATCGGCACACGTCGATTACATACTTTTTAACGGAAATCGGCAGATAATGATCGGTGGCCGATCGATCGGAACACCACTACTATTTACCCTATTTACTAGGGTGCTAAAAATTGTGTAGGGTTGCTGTAATTACCTCTCCTTTATTATGAGAATTGCTTCGGAGAATAGGCAGATGAATTAAAGTGGTTATATGTAGTGTTGGCAAAAACTGCATAAAAAGTTATACATATATTTGAGCTGTTAAACATTTGTGACAAATGTTGGTGAGAGTCTTAACTTATTACAGGAGCTGACCATGCACATCAATGTGAGCAGTGAGCAGCACACAAATGCAATAAAGCAGCTTCTGAAGAACATCAGCTTTAATCCTGAAAGTCGGAAAGAGCTCAGCCAATGGGGACTGGAGATCGGCTCAGACATTCTGAAGGTAGGAAACCGCTTTGGAGAAGACGGTACTCCAAAGTACCTGGGAGACTTTTTTTATTTTGCAGCACAGGGTCTAATAGGAAATGTATAGGAATAGGAAGTCTTTGCTGCAAAACTGACTAAAGTAAACCTTTTAGAGTTAGAACACAGTGACAATTTCCTTTTAAACAGTACATTCTCTAAACAGTGGATGCACTGAATCACTGTGAAAAATAAATGTGTAAAATAAATGTGTAAAATAATCAAAGTTCATCAGTCCTTAAAGCTGGAAAGAAAGATCCTGAACCTTTAAAATTAAAACAGAAACAGCGGAGAGCACAAACCACTGACACCATTGGTTTTATTTGAAGAATGTGAGAGACCAAATTCACTCTGGTGATGCACCATCCTGTTAATGCATTAAACTGAAACAGTTGTGCTGCAGCTGGCAGTTGTCTAAAAAGTTGTCTAAAACATGTTGGACAGTAGGCCCTGAGGACTACGGTTGGAGACCACTGGAAGACTAAATATGGTGGTGGTGGGTTTTCAGTTTGTTTTTTATCTGACCTAAATGTCATCTAAGTGGGGTTGCCCTTATTTACTCATCTAAAGACAAAGTGCTGCAGATATTTTTATTGAGAGAACTACAGGGGTTGGACAATGAAACTGAAACACCTGGTTTTAGACCACAATAATTTATTAGTATGATGTAGGGCCTCGTTTTGTGGCCAATACAGCGTCAGTTCGTCTTGGGAATAACATATACAAGTCCTGCACAGTGGTCAGAGGGATTTTAAGCCATTCTTCGTGCAGGATAGTGGCCAGGTCACTACGTGATACTGGTGGAGGAAAACGTTTCCTGACTCGCTCCTCCAAAACACCCCAAAGTGGCTCAATAATATTTAGATCTGGTGACTGTGGGGCCCTTGGAGAGGGTTCAACTTCACTTTCATGTTCATAAAAACCAATCTTTCACCAGTCTTGCTGTGTGTATTGGTGCATTGTCATCCTGATACACGGCACCACTTTCAGGATAAAATTTTTGAACCTTTTTGGATGCACATGGTCCTCAAAATTGGTTCGGTAGTCCTTGGCAGTGACCCGTCCTCTAGCACAAGTATTGGGGCCAAGGGGGAATGCCATGATATGGCAGCCCCAAAACCATCACTGATCCACCCCCATGCTTCACTCTGGGGCATGCAACAGTCTGGGGGTACGCTTCTTGGGGGTTTCCACACCGTAAAAACCCCCCGATGTGGGGAAAACAGTAAAGGGGGACTCATTAGAGAACAATGCTTGTTTCACATTGTCCACAGCCCAGATTTGCACTCCTTGCACCATTGAAACTGACGTTTGGCTTGGCATGAGTGACCAAAGGTTTGGCTATAGCAGCCTGGCCGTGTATATTGACCTTTTGGAGCTCCCGACGGACAGTTCTGGGGGGAAACGGGGGAGTTGAGGTGCACATTTAATTCCCGTGATTTTGGGCAGCCGTGGTTTTTTATGTTTTTTTTGGATACAATCTGGATTAGCACCCAACATCCCTTTCAGACAGCTTTCCTCTTGCGTCCACATTTTAAACCCGTTTTAAGTGCTTTGTCCTTCTTGGTGGGATGCTGACATTACCCTGGATACCGTGGCTCTTGATACATCACAAGACCTGCTGTCTTGGTCAAGATTCACCAACAAAACGTGCACCAACAATTTGTCCTCTTTTGAACTCTGGTATTCCCCATTATGTTGTGTCATTTTAATATTTTTAGCAAAACTGTGCTCTTACCCCGCTAATTGAAACTTCACACTCTGCTCTTACTGGTGCAAAATGTGCAATCAATGAAGAATGGCTACCAGGCTGGTCCAATTTAGCCATGAAACCTCCCACACTAAAATGACAGGTGTTTCAGTTTCATTGTCCAACCCCTGTATATGTACCCAGCTTGGACAACAACCGTTTCATACATATGGGAGCTTTTTGTAGAAGTACGGTAGTTTTTTCATGGCTGATTAGTTTTTGTGTATTTATGCTTTGGTTGTCATTTTTTTTGACCTGCTGTCAGTTTCTCAACTGTCACTCCAAACTTGGCTATTAATACACATAATTTGGAATCCCTCAGAGTGGTGCAAAGGAAACGTAATAACACACTTTGAAAGTTGTGATTTTATTTTAATGATTTAATGTCGGATCAAACTGATAGGCCGTACATGCATACAGTATATAGTCTTCTGGATCCAGTGCAAAACAGTCATAAAGCACTTGCAGCATGCAGAAAGTTCCCCCACAGCAGATGAAACTGATCCTAAAGCAAACCAGGACTGGGTCAGAATTAATGGGTGCATTCACACCTGCCACTTTTGGCCCGCTTTAAATATAGTTCATTTCCCTGCTGGTCTAGATCTTTTGTTCAGGTGTGATTACACTCAAGCCATCTACCGGACTGAGACCCACTTCTGAAGGTGGGCTCTGTCCCCTCCCAACGAACTCTGCTGCAGTCTAATTTTTTGTTTTGTTTGTTTTAACAGTGTCCTGTCCAGCAGAGTAGTGCTCAGAATTATTGTCTGAGTGCTAAAAAGGAAGCCCAACAGATTTACTTTCACAAGTGGATAATTACGGCTATCGCTAATGGGACTCATAAATGTGTCTGCAAAATTTTTATGAAATGATTTGCTTCACTCACTGACCATGCACTGTCGGCATCTAACTTAGTCAGGTGTGCTCATACTGTTTGACATCAAGTTTATCAGCTGTGTGTAAGAGAGAGTGATGCAGCATGAGTAAGTCTCTTCACACACTGCTTTAGGATATTCATACATGTAGTTTATATCAGTTAATGTTTTAAAGCAGGTGCAATGTATTTTTGGTTTTTTAGAGTCAAACCTGCTGTTGTAGGTGCTATTTGTTTATGCATTTACATTGCTAACCTCAACACTTAACTAATACATTTCGTAACAGAACATGATCTGCCCAGTAATGTAGAGTAGGTTTGACTGGTACATCTGAATAACTCACTAACTGCTCAAAGCAAATAAAGCTAAAATCTGTGATTTAGTGCAACCAAGTGGTTTCATTTTAGATTTATTTTCCCCCTCTCTGCTGCAGATTCAAGGAAGAACTTTGCCGTCTGAAACCATCTGCCTTCAGACGTCTTCCTTTGCAACCGGAGCAGATGTTTCCTGGTCCAGAGAGGTTGTGAGAGATGCTTCAATCAGCTCTGTAGGTGATATGAATGTGTATTTCCTGTTTAGGTGATTAAAGCCAAAGTTTCCTTTTTATATGCACTTTGTTGTTCTGCTTTTGAGATTGCTCTTGAACTTGTTTCCTGATTACCTGAGCCATATTCCTCCTAGATCCCTTTGAACATCTGGGCCATCTTCTACCCTCCTCGCTGTGCAGACCAAGCTGAAGAACTAGCTTCCACCTTTAAAAAGGTAGCTGGGCCTATTGGGGTACGGCTGGCACGTCCCATTAAAGTGGAGCTGCGGGATGACCGAACTGAGACATACGTCAAAAGTATCCACTCTCATCTCACCAGCGAGGTAAGGAATTAACACCCACTTTATGTTGAGCATATTTCATGATTCTTCTGTAATTCATTATTAGAACTGTGCAATTTAAATGTTGGTTTAGTAAGTTTATGTTTATTAGCTTATAGGTGCAGCTTGGGTAAAATGTGTGTACAACTTTTAAATATGCGCAGAGTTGTCCTCAAACAGTTGCAATCAAAGCTCTCTGGAGATCATTGCTGATCATTTATATTTCAGGTTTTTTCCCAAGTGTTCCATCTGTTACATTAGTGAACAAGTTATTAAATAATAAATAAACATTGAAAATGTTAGTGCCATGTATTCAGTGGTGTGCAAAATTGTTGAACCGTTCTTTTTCATTTTTCAGAGTCGGACTTGCTGGTTATAGAAATAGATTTTAAACTGACTGCTTTTTTTCATTTCCCATGTCTATGTGTTTATTAATGTAAAGTAGTGTGAAAGCCTTACCCAAAACGTAGACACAATCAAACGGCGAATCTCTCTTCTTTGGCAGTACTTTGTATTGATTTTACTTCTTAAAAACATCATTTACATTTATAACCTAGAGACCTCTGACCTTTTGTACATTAATGTATATCATGGCTTTTATACTAAAAGTAATAGCAGTTCTGCTGTGCTCTGTACTTTTTCACGCACAGTCTTCTACAGCGCCAAGTCTAGTCCTAAGAAAGGCTTAGCATGCCTCACACTGTTAGTTACATTTGCCTAAACTTTGCAACCAGCAGACATAAAATATTTAATGTTTCCACTGAGCAAAAATTACCCGGTCAATATTTTATTTTTTTGTTTGTGTGAAATCTTCTTTAAAGGGTTATTCAAGCCTTTTAATACAGTGACGTTAACAATAAGTTTTAGTTTCATGTCTGTGTGTAGCCCAATTTGCAGCTTGTTGTGTGCATCCTGGTCGGCAACAGGGAGGACCTCTATAGTGCCATCAAGAAGCTGTGCTGTGTCAAAATCCCGATTCCTTCCCAGGTAAGAATCGTTTCTGTTTTTATTTTTTCCTCTGATAGATCAACAAAAATCTTTTGTTATACCTGGAACTGTTAACATGTTTAAAGAATATATATAATGATATGCTACAGAAAATGAAAAGTAAGTGTGTCCCTAGGCCATCAATATCCGGACAATATCTCAGCAGCAGAAGCTGAAGAGTGTTGCCCAGAAGATTCTCCTGCAGGTGAACAGCAAGCTAGGAGGAGAACTGTGGACGGTCAACGTCCCTCTGGTGAGTATCATGTCATTCAAAAGCAGAACATCCAAAGCCTGACTATAATTGACTTAAATTGAATCAGTGGCATTGCTCATACAAAACCTGGTGTTATGATCTGTGGAACGGAGGAACCCCAGAATGCAGACGAGGAGGCAGCGTGACGGTAAATGAAAATTTTATCAACAAAAACTCACTCTGAGAAGAGGCAGAAACAAAACAGAGGCAGGCTGGTTTGACAGGCATGGCATGGTCCACAAAACAAGACATGAGTAGCGATACACAATGAATCCGCAATGACTAACAGAACAGGTGTGTATATATGGAGTGACAACTAGGTGGAGCAAGACAGATTGACAAGGTGCAGGTGAACCGGATAAAGATGATTAACAGAACAGAAACTCTTGAATATAAACAAAAACTAAAGCATGACCAGAACCAAAAACCAAACTAGACAAAACATGAAGAAGACTAAAACATAACTAGAAAAATAATAAACAAAGCATGATTCAAAAACATAATATAAGAAAAACCCAGAAAAACAAACAGAAACATGATTCAAAACCTTAACTGTGAAAAACATAAAGAAAAAACCAGAAATCAAAAACCAAACAACCCCAAATAATAACACCTGGTGTGATATTCCTGATCTGGGGGGCTTAAGTCAGGTGAACTTTATTATCCCCAAGGGGGAATTTTTAGTGCAGAGCTGAGAGCGATGCTTTAATGCCAAATACAGTATGTTTTGCACATAAAAAATACAGCACATATTTAAAAAGGCATGTTACTGCACAGGTTTACATTATTTGAGAAAAAAATTTGCCTCTTTTCACTGATATTAATGAGCCAGGTTATTAAAGCGAGAGTCTCACTGAGTGATACATTTTAAATGTAATGAGGTTTGGCTTTTAAGCTAATTCAGAGGCACAGGGAAATTTCCATGAGGATGATGACAAAAGTTAGAATTGTTTGAGGTTAAACTGGTTTAATCAGACTGATCAATTTTAGGTAATCTCTGTTAGCACTACATTTCACAATATTAACAAACCATTAATGGCTGCTACACCCTGATATCTGATCCTTAGAGTTGCTAATGATAACTGGCTGTTTTAATTCAACTCAACAATACTTTGATATCAATGGGAAATATTGTAACGCCTAAGGGTTGTTGTACTTGGTAATGGCTGTAGAAGGATCTCCTGTAGCATTCTGTCTTCAGCAGGTCTTTGGAAGCCTCTGACCAAAGACACTAATTATGAGGTTGCTCAGGGTTGTTTTTCCTTTTATAAAAATCTTGTTTTCATTTCCAGAGGTTCTAGAGGTCTCCTCAGAACGGAGCTAGCCTTCTCAACGGCTTGTTGAACTTTAAGTCACTGGCTTTGATGCTGCTATTCTAACAGATGATGGTAGAAGAGTACTGCTAAAGGTTCAATATCTAGGCTACAGAGATGACACTTCACAGTAATGTGTCCTGGGAAAACATGATCTGTTAACAAGCACTGCTGATCCACCCCCTTTTGCTTTTGCTGCTTCTCTTTAAATCTGTCTGCTCATATGGTCAGAAAGCCTCGTCGAGAGATGCTGAAGTTGGGGATATGATCCTGCAACCATGTCTCAATGAAACGTACAGTGCCTCGCAAATGTATTTATCCCCTCCTTGGCTTTTTTGTTACATTCCAACTTGTAATTGAAATGTTTTTTTTTTTATCTTATGCAATGGTCTTTCCTTGAGAAAAAGAAAAACATAAAGGAAAAAAAATGAAAACTGGCATGTACATACAGGGGTTAGACAATGAAACTGAAACACCTGTCATTTTAGTGTGGGAGGTTTCATGGCTAAATTGGACCAGCCTGGTAGCCAGTCTTCATTGATTGCACATTGCACCAGTAAGAGCAGAGTGTGAAGGTTCAATTAGCAGGGTAAGAGCACAGTTTTGCTCAAAATATTGAAATGCACACATAATTATGGGTGACATACCAGAGTTCAAAAGAGGACAAATTGTTGGTGCACGTCTTGCTGGCGCATCTGTGACCAAGACAGCAAGTCTTTGTGATGTATCAAGAGCCACGGTATCCAGGGTAATGTCAGCATACCACCAAGAAGGACAAAGCACATCCAACAGGATTAACTGTGGACACAAGAGGAAGCTGTCTGAAAGGGATGTTCGGGTGCTAACCCGGATTGTATCCAAAAAACATAAAACCACGGCTGCCCAAATCACGGCAGAATTAAATGTGCACCTCAACTCTCCGGTTTCCACCAGAACTGTCCGTCGGGAGCTCCACAGAGTCAATATACACGGCCGGGCTGCTATAGCCAAACCTTTGGTCACTCATGCCAATGCCAAACGTCGGTTTCAATGGTGCAAGGAGCGCAAATCTTGGGCTGTGGGCAATGTGAAACATGTATTGTTCTCTGATGAGTCCACCTTTACTGTTTTCCCCACATCCGGGAGAGTTACGGTGTGGAGAAGCCCCAAAGAAGCATACCACCCAGACTGTTGCATGCCCAGAGTGAAGCATGGGAGTGGATCAGTGATGGTTTGGGCTGCCATATCATGGCATTCCCTTGGCCCAATACTTGTGCTAGATGAGCGCGTCACTGCCAAGGACTACAGAACCATTCTTGAGGACCATGGGCATCCAATGGTTCAAACATTGTATCCTGAAGGCGGTGTCGTTTATCAGGATGACAATGCACCAATACACACAGCAAGACTGATGAAAGATTGGTTTGATGAACATGAAAGTGAAGTTGAACATCTCCCATGGCCTGCACAGTCACCAGATCTAAATATTATTGAGCCACTTTGGGGTGTTTTTGGAGGAGAGAGTCAGGAAACGTTTTCCTCCACCAGTATCACGTAGTGACCTGGCCACTATCCTGTAAGAAGAATGGCTTAAAATCCCTCTGACCACTTTGCAGGACTTGTATATGTCATTCCCAAGACAAATTGACGCTGTATTGGCTGCAAAAGGAGGCCCTACACCATACTAATAAATTATTGTGGTCTAAAACCAGGTGTTTCAGTTTCATTGTCCAACCCCTGTATGTATTCAACCTCTCTATGACGTTCTGGTGCAAACAATTACATTCTGAAGTCACATGATTAGTGAAATGAGCAGTGTGCAATCTAAATGTTGCATGATCTTTCGGTATAAACACACCTGCAAGGTTTCAGAGGCGGCAACACCACTAAGCAAGAGGCATCACACCATGAAGAATAAGAATCTCTCCAAACAAGTCAGGGATAAAGTTGTTGAAAGGCACAAGTCAGGGTGGGGTTAAAAGTAAAAAAAAAAGTTTAAAATATCCAAATCTTTGATGTTCTCTGGGGTCTGGCATCAAATCCAAATTGGAATGCACATGGTACCACAACAAACCTGCCAAGAGAGAGCCGCCTACTAAGACTCATAGACCAGGCAAGGAGGGCATTAATCAGAGAGGCAGCACAGAGACCAAACATAACCCTGAAGGAGTTGCAGAGACTGGAATATCTGTCAATAGGACCACAATAAGCCATACAGAGCTGGGCTTGAAGGAAGAGGGGCCAGAAAAAAGCCATTACTTGGTGTTAAAAATAATAAGGCACGTTTTAAGTTTGCCAAATGGCATGTGGGCAACTCCTCAAATGTATGGAGGAAGGTGCACTGGTCCCATGAGGCTAATGACCCGAAGCACACTGCTGAAGCGACACACAAGTGGATTAAGGGGAAACATTTAAATATCTTGGTCTAGTTAAAGTCCAGACCTTAATCCATTTGAGCATCTCTGGTTTGACTTGAAGATCGCTGTTCACAAGTGAAAACCATACAACACGAAGGAGCTGGGGCAGTTTATCTTCAGGAATGGGCAAAAATCCCAGTAGCAAGATGTGACAAGCTCATAGTTATCCAAGGTGACTAACAGCTGTAATTGCTGCAAAAGGTGGCTCTACAAAGTACTTACTTTTTTGGGGGGGTGAACAGTTCAGCATGCTGGAGTTTTCAGTTATTTTGTCCTATTTGTTGTTTGGTTCACAATAAATAAAAAAATCTGCAAAGTTGTTGGCATGTTCTTTAAATGAAGTGGTGCAAACATTCAATCTATTTTAATACCAGGTTGTACACCAACAAAACATGAAAAATGCCACAAAAGTAAAAAGTATCAATAAAAAAAATGAGGTCGAAGAAATATCGACTAGAAATAGTTGGGTTTGCCTCCACGCACAGCTTAGGCTCTGGAACCCATCTCCTCGAGAGGGGCTGGACTCTCTTCTACTCTTGAGGGTCCCACGGGGAGAGGCGACGGGCTGGGGTAGGTTTGCTTGTTGCCCCTCAGCTCAGCCGTCTCGTGTTGGGGTTTACCCCAGTGGATGAGAGGGTCGCATCCCTGCGCCTTAGGGTTGGGGACAGGTCTCTGACTGTCGTTTCAGCCTACGGGTTGAGCGGTAGTGCGGAGTACCCGGCCTTCTTGTCGTGCCTGTTGGGGGTGTTAGATAGTGCCCCTCCCGGGGACTCCATTATTCTGCTTGGGGACTTCAACGCCCACGTGGGAAACTACAGTGACACCTGGAGAGGCGTGATTGGGAGGAATGGCCTCCCCGATCTGAATCGGAGTGGTGTTTCATTATTGGACTTCTGTGTTAGTCACGGATTGTCCATAATGAACACCATGTTCAAACATAAGGGTGTTTATCAGTGCATTTGGCACAAGGACACCCTAGGCAGGAGGTCTAAGATCGACTTTGTTGTTGTGTCGTCAGACCTTCGGCCGCACATTTTGGACACTGGGGTGAGGAGAGGGGCTGAGTTTTCCACTGATCACCACATGGTGGTGAGTTGGATCCCCTGGAAGAGGAGAAAGCCGGACAGATTTGGCAGGCCCAAGCGCACAGTGAGGGTCTGCTAGGAACGTCTTGCAGAGCCCTCGGCCAGGGATGTATTCTCCCACTTCCCACTCCCACCTCCGGGAGAGCTTTGACCAGACCCCAGGGGATGTCTGAGACATAGAGTCCGAGTGGACTGTGTTCGCCGCATCTATTGTCGATGCTGCTACCCGTAGCTGTCTGCGGTGCCTGTCGCTGCGGCAATCCCCAAACCCGGTTGTGGACACTGGTAGTAAGGGACGCTGTCAAGCTGAAGGAGTCCTATCGGCTGTGGTTGGCTTGTGGGACTCCTGAGGTGGCTGATGGGTACTGTGAGGCCAAGCGTGCCACGGACCGGGCTGTGGCTGAGGCAAAAACTCGGGCCTGGGAGGAGTTCTGTGAGGCCATGGAGAAGGACTACCGGCCTCGAAGCGATTCTGGCAAACCGTCCGGTGGCTCAGGAGGGGGAAGCAGTGCTTCGCCAACACTGTTTACAGTGTGGGTGGGGAGCTGCTGACCTCGACTGGGGACATTATCGGGTGGTGGAAGGAGTTCTTCGAGGATTTCCTCAAACCTGCAATCACACATTCCCTGGTGGAAGCAGAGGCTGGGGACTCGGGGTTGGACTCTTTCATCATTTCGGCTGAAGTCACCGAGGTGGTACCTCAAGTCTCTGGATTATGTGGGGCTGTCATGGTTGACGCGCCTCTTCAACATTGTGTGGCGGTCGAGGACATTCCCACAGGGGTGGTGGTGGTCCCCCTTCATAAGAAGGGTGACCGGAGGGTGTGTTCCAACTATAGGGGGAGGTTGCTGGCATTGCTGGCACTAAGTCTGACCTTTTCCCGGTGCATTGAACTCCGGCAGGGCTGCCCTTTGTCATCGGTCCTGTTCATAACTTTTATGGACAGGATTTCTAGGCACAGCCAAGGGCCGATGGGGTCTGGTTTGGGGACCAGTGGATTTAGTCTCTTCTTTTTGCAAATGACGTAGTCCTGCCGGCCCCCTCTAGCCAAGACCTACAGCATGCGCTGGGGTGGTTTACAACTGAGTGTGAAGCGGCTGGGATGAAGATCAGCTCCTCCAAGTCAGAGGCCATGATTCTCGACCGGAAAAGGGTGGCTTGTCCTCTTCAGGTTGGAGGGGAATTCCTCCCTCAAGTCGAGGAGTTCAAGTATCTTGGGGTCTTGTTCAAGAGTGAGGGGAGAATGGAGCGGGAGATCGACAGACGGATCGGTGCGGCTGCTGCAGTATTGGGGACACTGTGCCGGTCCGTTCTGGTGAAGAGAGAGCTAAGCCGAAAAGTGAAGCTCTTGATTTACGGGTCGGTCTACATTCCTACCCTCACCAATGGCAATGAACTTTGAGTCATAACCGAAAGAACGAGATCCTGGATGCCCCTGCGACCCGGTCCCAGGTGAAGCGGAATACGATGACTAAGAGTACGATTAAATCTGAATTAAAATAATGGGTGTACTCCAACATGATCCATGATGATGCATACCAAATTTGAAGTGTATCCGGTCATGTATGAGGGAGACGATGCTCTTGAAGTGTCCTGGGGGGCGCCGTTGATCCAAATTCCAATGTAATTCAATAGAGCTGTTTGGGGGATGGCAAAGATCAACCATATTCAATTTGGAGTATATCGGACCATGCATGTGTAATTTAGAGCCAAACATGAGTCCATGGCGCGACGTCAGACTTTGCCATGCCACCAGAGCCACATCCTCCAGCCAAAGCTCTTTAGTACTGGAGACCAACTTAAAACATCAATCATGCTGATTAGGCGAAGGGGATCAAATATGGACCACACTGAGACATTACACTTCTTGTTGCCAGTGGGCGGGCTTAGATGATGTCAGCATCTGATCATTGTATATTGTTCATGGCCAGATGCGAATCAATCTCAGAAGGTTTCAAGTCTCTAAGACTTTCTTTGTAGAAGCTATATAAATTTCATCATTTATGGCGAGAAGTCAGATTTTGAGGCTTGGCCATGCCCACAAGCTTTGATGTACCAGAAACCTTATGTTAAATTTTTATCCCCAATGCCTTGAGAGTCCACTGAGGGATTTTGAAGTCTCGAAGTCAAAAGCTGCAGGAGGAGTTCGCTCAGATTCGACGTGTGTAAACGAGAGAAAACGGTGGCTTTGGTCCAAAATGACCGGATTCTTGTGGGGTTTGGACAATTGGTCAGAGATTTTTGTAGGTCCTGAGAAGTTACCAATGTGTACCAAATTTTATAAGCCTTCGGACAAGGCATGCCCTGGGGCTGGTTGTTTAGGTGCTTCTAGAGGGCGCTGTGGAGCAATTAGGCCATGCCCACCAATTGTTTCACTGGATATCTTTAGTGGGCTGGACTAATGTCAAACCTATGGAATTTGGTGCCGATTGGCTGAAAAATGTCGAAATCAGAGGCAAATGTAAGGCCACGGCGTGACATCGGACTTCGCCATGCCGCCACGGCCACACCCTCCAGCCAAACCTCTTAGTACTGGAGACCAACTTAGACCATCTTGTTATCTGTCACTGGGCACAGTTTCGTGTTTAAGTGGCATGGGTTAAACGTAGACCTTCCACAGTAAAACATTACACTACCTGCTCTCAGGGGCGGGCCTTAGATAAAGTCAATATTTGACCATTGAATATTGTTTGGGGACAGATATGGATTAATACCAGAAGGTTTGGTGTCTGCAACTTTCCTTGTAAAAGCTATAACAATGTCTTTTTTTTTGGCAAGTCATCAAACTTTGAGGCGTGGCTC
Organism: Crenichthys baileyi; assembly: GCA_036173005.1. NCBI lineage: Eukaryota > Metazoa > Chordata > Actinopteri > Cyprinodontiformes > Goodeidae > Crenichthys > Crenichthys baileyi. The sequence continues at coordinate 466,768 of JAHHUM010002619.1, forward strand.
CGCCCCTTCAACGTCCTCAAAAACTGATTTTGATAACTTTAGATCCCCAATACCTTCTAAGCAAACTGACCAAATTTCAAGCCGATCACTCAAAATCTGTAGGAGTTTGATCAAATACGGAGGCTATAAACGGCAAAAATGGGGTCAAAATCGAGACTTCAATCCAAGATGGCCAACTTCCTGTTTGCTGTAGGACGTGGGTGCAGGAGAGTTTTAGGTAGGTCTCAGGGCGTTCTACAAGTGTACCAAATTTCATAACTACGATAAAGTAAGGTCAATGCGGAGGCTGTTTTGAAAATTTCAGGGGGGGGGGCTGTTGAGCCATTTTTATTGCAACTTTTGGGAAACCCTTAAAATGCGTACTTTTTTACCAGGCCTGATGCGTGGGTGTGAGTTAGCATTCATGGCAGATGTACAGTTGCACATACTTGCAACTGTTAGCGGAAGATTACTCTCAGGAAAAACTTTGAGAACTACTGGTGCAGAGATTGTTTTTACAGTCTATTCTCTCTCACTCGAACAGAAAAACCTGATGGTCGTTGGAGTTGATGTTCACCATGACACCAGCAAAACACATCGGTCCGTCATGGGATTTGTTGCCAGTGTGAACGGGTACAGTCATGTTTTCGTGTATTTTTCCCTAAATGGGCTGGTCCTTGTTTTGATGTCATTTTTCTTTAGTAGTTGCTGAAAGACTTTTTGAAAACTGGTAGAATAACAAAAGTGCACCTTCAGGTTTCCACACTGATCTGTGGAGACTGTGCTTTGATTTACTTCACTTAATATAGTGAGGTCTGCAGATAATGTAGTGCACAATAAATGTAACCAAAAATGTTTTTATTAGAGAATAAATACATAATAAATACGTTTTTTATTCAGTTTTTATTCTTGTCTGTGTGTACAAGTTGATTAATGATGTCTAGACATTTAATATTTACTAATGCGCCTAATTTGACAGTATTATAAAGGATTTTAATTAGTAATCGTAGTCTACGTTGAAACTAATTTGAAAAGAATCTTAAAACAGAATCTATTTGCCTTTCTCCTGAGTAGCTCCCTGACCCGTTGGTACTCTAGAGTTACCTTCCAGACGTCCAACGAGGAACTGATTCGTGGATTCAGAGTTTGCCTGCTGGCTGCACTGAAGAAGTACCACGAGGTAACAGTCTGCATGTCTGCTTTACAACTCACTCTCCAAGTGGCAGATTGTGGTCCAGATACAGATTAAAATAAACTCTTATGCAAACCTTTACTGATTGTTAGATTTTAGTTTTAAATATTTCTGAATGAAGAGAACATAACAGACGTGATATAAATCAGGTTGATGGAGGCATTATCCTGAGATCCACTGTCTGCTCAGTAGTGAGCCTGGATTTTGAGTCAGCATAAAAATCTTTACCAACTCAGTAGGTGTTATGAGTACCATAACTAGTAATGCTGAGACTCTTTGTAAAAGAAAAACGGGGCGGTGAAAAAAGCTTTTTTATGCAATTTCTGTTTTGACCATTTTATTTTATATCTAACCTCATTAAATACAAATTTTAACATGTATAGCATTAGTAAAAACACGCTTTGTTCTGTTTTTTCTGTCCAGATAAATCACAGCCTTCCAGAGAAGATTGTGGTGTATCGGGATGGTGTCTCAGACAGCCAGCTGATGATGGTCGAGCAATACGAGATACCACAGCTGATCAAATGCTTTGAGACATTCCCCAGCTATGAACCCAAGCTGGTCTTCATTGTCGTCCAAAAGCGCATCAGCACCACTCTGTACTCCTGGGCTGCAAACTGCTTTGGCACTCCTCCACCCGGAACTGTTCTGGATCACACCCTCACTCAGAAAGACTGGTCAGTTTCTAATTAAAGTCAACAGAATATTTTGTCTGTCGTTTAAAAGCGGCATGTTGAAAATCTGAGGGACAGTGATTGGAGTTGATCTCTGGATATGAACAGGAGAGTGCCAGAAATAATATAAATACCAAATAGGAAATATGTGGACTGTCTGGGTCCCCTCCTTTTAATGCAGTTGAAATCACGCTGGTAATTCCAGCTAATCTTGAGTTGCATTATTAGTTTTATAAGGCAAATTAGACCATCCTATGCCTTGTTGCAGAAAATGTGTAATTGGTTCCCAAAATCCATGAAACACTTTGGAAACAGAACAATAATTAGACACTACTCTAAGATGAAGTAACTGTTAAGGTTTTGTTTGTCAACAGTTTTGTCCTATGTACATATCCAGTCTAACAATGGCGTACGCTGTGCGAGCTTGACCCCATAAAATCTCAATGGTAACACATGTTACAGTGTACGATAGAAGATGTCACACTTCTTGACTTCTTGCTGCAGCAAAGCCCCCTCAGATTCGACCGAGATCTTGGTCCAACAATACATGGACAGCAAGTTACAGGTGTTGATGTGTGGAAATTATTGTAAAAATCTGATGCGACAAAGAGGGAAAGCAGACAATTGTAGTAGTGCCTTGGCAAAAGAGGACAACGATCATTCGTCAGCTGCAGCAGCAGCAGCCATAATGGTTGATTTTACCAGAAAGTATCAGACATTGTTTAATATTTGTTTTTTTTTTCTCACAATTCTTAAACTAGAAAAGTTTTAAGCTAAGACTACCAATAATCACACAGTCTCAACCTGGCTTTAGACCTGGGGTGGAGGACCATTTCTCTCATAGGAGGCCTTCTAAATGTGTAGAAAGTCTTCTGAGGGTCACACTCAACTTTTAAAAACATATGATGCAGGAATTCTAAATTAATGAAACCTTTAAGAGTGTTTTGTGAATTATTGCAATTTTGCAGACATTTGTTTTTAAGGTTTTTCTCCCCGTTTTCTGAACAGCTGCGGAGTTCAGTTACTGACATCAACTGTGAAAACTACTATTACTACCTGGTTGGTGGGGCGGGGTGGCCCCCTTTTTTACTTTGTTTTTATCATTTAACTGAGCTTTAACCTCAATTTTGTTGTATCCCCCTGTAAAATGACAATAAATGCTATTCTTTTCTATTCTATTAATGAGAAATGAGCTTGCTTGTCCTTGATGAGCTTTAATAGATTGGCAGAGTGGAAACAGCTGTTACTTCTCTCTCTCTCTCTCCCGGTAGCGGAGCATCGTGCAGGTGAACAGCAATGACACCCTGCTTTAGTCTTTCCCACCTGTGGTTGTTTTATTGTGCCTTTTTTGCTCTTTTGGTTAAAACCCTTGGTGTATTTTGTACTTGGGTCCTAATAAAGCACCACACAGCCAAGAATTATCCCTACTAACTGTTATCTACCAGTTATCTTGTAAATAAAATATTAAACGTTTCCACGTACCCCCTACAATGTGCTCACGTACCACGAAACCCCTGGTTGGGAATCACTGCTCAAGGCTATGGTGGGCACGCCTCCCTCTTGACCTCCTTGCTGTGGTAACATGCCCTCGTCCTGAGTTACTGCTGCGGGTTGTTGCTTGGCGATTGTGTTGGCGGTCATTGCGCTTGTGCATGAGAAAGACTGCCACACCTTGTTAGAACTAGATCTTTAGACCACAGATAGTTGGTTGTCTGCAAGTTTTCTGTGTCCCTGCTCCAACACTTGATTTAAATCAGTGAATTGTCTCTAGCTAGCCAGAAATTCTGCTGGCACCTTCTAATAACTCATTCAGGTGTGTTCAAGAAGGGAACCAATATAAATAAATAAAAATAAATAAATGCATTTAAAAACAAGCAGGGAACCATCCAAAACATGCAGAACACGCACCCTTGCGGACTGGAGTTGCCCTTCTCTGTACTATGCTTTATATGATGCTTAGACTAATTATTTTATGTTCTGTGCTTGACATTTAGGGTGGACTTTTATCTGATGGCACATCACATCCGTCAGGGTTGTGGACTTCCTACACACTACATCTCCCTGTACAACACCGCTAACCTAACTCCTGACCATTTGCAAAGGTGCGGGCTTTACCCACATTGTTCCAACTTGCAAATTTTCTGTATTTAATAATCTGCTTGCATCTGCACTGATAAAACTCTGTTAGGGAAAATATACCAATCAGGCATGAGATTATGAATACTGATAGGTGTAGTAAGAAATACATATTATCTCTTCAGAATTGCACATATTAGTGGGTGAGAAATATTTGGCAGCAAGTGAACATGACCACAAATTCAATGTGTTAAAAGCCGAAAAATGTGCAAATATGAGGATTTGGGCAAATTTGACAAGGGCTAAATTGTGATGGCTGGAAGACTGGGTCAGAGCATCACAAGAATTGCCGATCTTGTGGGGTTTCACTGGTGTGCAGGGGTTAATATCTGCCAAAAGTGATCAAAGGAAGTGAATGACTCATTTTGGCACATAGGAAATGAAGGCTGTCCCACGTGACCTTTTAAGGTTTAAACTACTAAGAAGTTAACGCTAGTTCTGAGAGAAGGGGTTTAGACAATGTTCTACTGTAAACCCTGGGTCCTGCCATCCATGGACCCCTTGCATCTTACAGATCTGCTGTTAAAATGTTGGTGCAGGTGCAACAGGACACCTGCAGGGCTCTAGTGGTGTCCATGTCTCGACTGCTCGGGGCTTTTGGTGGGATTGATGCGCTATTAGGTTAAAATGTTATGCCTGATTGGTGTATTGAGCTCTTTTATCACAGAGGAACATGGTTTTGTAAAGAAATACTTGGGCAGTAGGGTGAGCCTATTTTTTCCACACATTTATTTTGTAAAGTGGTCCTTATTTAATATTTCCTAAAGCTTGAAACTGCTTTACAAAAATACTTAAAGCAAGTTGTTACAGTAACATAACCATACAGTAACAAACAGAAGGACTCAAAGTAAAACAAATGATACTTAATTCTCAGGACCCATATTCCTGTTCTGAGGTGACGCCACAAAACCAATTTATATTGATCTCACTTTAGTAAAAAAAAAAAAATTATTACGTCTGCTTTGTCCTTCTCCACCTTTAAGTTATGGTAACTGTCAGACATTTGGGCAGGCTTTGCATAGAGCCTGAGCTGCAATGAGACTTCATTTATGCCACTGAAGGTATCTTAGTTACCACTGTGATATCGGCTAGTCTATGCGTACAGGTTAACTACTGCCAGCAATATAGGCTTAATTAAATTAGATTTTTTTGATTTACATTTGATTTAAAGCATTTGATATTGTCAAACACCATAGGAACATGCTCTCAAAAATTAAGCTTTATAGTTCTGTTTGAAAGATTTAACAAGATACAAATTTTAAGAAGTACAAATAAACAGTTTTTACTGCAATTTTATATGTAAGGCTACCATATTGGAGGTCTGGTGTGGCAAGAAGCTTGTGGCTTTCCCACTCAAAATTCCAATTACTGGGGCGCTCCTGTTAAATTTTCATTCTAAAACTTGGACGTTTCAACTTCTGAATAAAAATGAAAAGCATTATAAAATTGGATTAATCAGCCATCAGCCCCGATGGACAGAAATCGTGTTTGTATTGCTTTTACAAAACAATATATACATGTCCAAATCTGGTTGCAATACAATTAAGTATCTTTTTAAGATGGTGGTACTTAGAAAACTCTGCATTTACTGAGGTGCTTACCTGTTATAAATGGTTTGAGAGCCACTGATTTATGTTACTGGTTTATTGCAGGTCTGTTTTTTTTTTTTTTGTTGAACATTTTTCGCCTTCAGTTGTCTAAAGCTAACCATTACTAATTTGGTTTCACCCCAGGCTGACGTTCAAGATGTGTCATCTGTACTGGAACTGGCCAGGGACCATTCGTGTCCCAGCACCATGCAAATATGCCCACAAACTGGCTTTCCTGTGCGGCCAGTATCTCCACTGTGAACCGGCCATTCAGCTGTCTGATAAGCTGTTTTTTCTTTGAGCAGAAAGGGTTGCCAGCACCGATCCAAGGAAATGCAGCATTTGATAAAAACAATTCTATTTTATGTTTAACAATTGTGAGCATGTGAAGACTAGTTTAATATGTAAAGTTTCCAGTGTTTCAAAGGTCTGTATTGTTGTTACTGTTCCCTCAATTTGTTCTGCAGCTTTCAGCTTTACCTGTTGGCAAAGAATTCAACAATCTTGCACTTTCAAAAGGCTGATGTGTATTTGAAGCTTTCAATAAAAACATTTCTGCTTTGACCATGTTTTTTTTTTATTTTTATAAAAGATTAATGATATTAGAGTTACTTTTTGGCTAAGAAGTGTGTAGTGGCTAAACATCTACTTTAATTTCAACCACTGGAGGTTGGATGGAGAATCCCACTTGCATGCCCACAAGCATACATACATGTATGATATTTTTAAAACCTCGGGTGGATTTATTAAATGGGAAAACTGCTGCTCTGCTCTCTAACCTGCTGGCCAAATGAGCTGCCAGAGTAGTGCGTGTACACAGCAGAAACGGACATGATAAATAACCCCTGTACAGGTGATATGAGCCAAATTCAGTGGTATACATCTCCAAGTATAAGTTTACTAATTGCTTATGTTGACATAATTTACAAGTTCATGTCTCCCAGCAAAGAGAGGATGATAAACATGTACATAGTATTCAGAATTGCTTGCTCCAAACCTAGAAGATGATTTGACAACAGTTTTATCAGAACCTTGAGTGCAATTTGCATGGATCAGATTTCTCTGCATTAATCTGTTTGAAAAAGTTACGCCAAATATACCAAATTGGACTGAAATTGTGTTTAGTGTAGCAAGTGTGAATTGAGATCTACAGGGGTTGGACAATGAAACTGAAACACCTGGTTCTAGACCACAATAATTTATTAGTATGGTGTAGGGCCTCCTTTTGTGGCCAATACAGCGTCAATTCGTCTTGGGAATGACATATACAAGTTCTGCACAGTGGTCAGAGGGATTTTAAGCCATTCTTCTTGCAGGATAGTGGCCAGGTCACTACGTGATACTGGTGGAGGAAAACGTTTCCTGACTCGCTCCTCCAAAACATCCTAAAGAGGCTTAATAATATTTAGATCTGGTGACTGTGCAGGCCATGGGAGATGTTCAACGTCACTTTCATGTTCATCAAACCAATCTTTCACCAGTCTTGCTGTGTGTATTGGTGCATTGTCATCCTAATACACGGCACCGCCTTCAGGATACAATGTTTGAACCATTGGATGCACATGGTCCTCAAGAATGGTTCGGTAGTCCTTGGCAGTGACGCGCCCATCTAGCACAAGTATTGGGCCAAGGGAATGCCATGATATGGCAGCCCAAACATCACTGATCCACCCCCATGCTTCACTCTGGGCATGCAACAGTCTGGGTGGTACGCTTCTTTGGGGCTTCTCCACACCGTAACTCTCCCGGATGTGGGGAAAACAGTAAAGGTGGACTCATCAGAGAACAATACATGTTTCACACTGTCCACAGCCCAAGATTTGCGCTCCTTGCACCATTGAAACCGACGTTTGGCATTGGCATGAGTGACCAAAGGTTTGGCTATAGCAGCCCGGCCTTGTATATTGACCCTGTGGAACTCCCGACGGACAGTTCTGGTGGAAAAAGGGGAGTTGAGGTGCACATTTAATATTGCCGTGATTTGGGCAGCCGTGGTTTTATGTTTTTTGGATACTATCCGGGTTAGCGCCCGAACATCCCTTTCAGACAGCTTCCTCTTGCGTCCACAGTTAATCCTGTTGGATGTGGTTCCTCCTTCTTGGTGGTATGCTGACATTACCCTGGATACCGTGGCTCTTGATACATCACAAAGACTTGCTGTCTTGGTCACAGATGCGCCAGCAAGACGTGCACCGACAATTTGTCCTCTTTGAACTCTGGTATGTCACCCATAATGTTGTGTGCATTTCAATATTTTGAGCAAAACTGTGCTCTTACCCTGCTAATTGAACCTTCACACTCTGCTCTTACTGGTGCAATGTGCAATCAATGAAGACTGGCTACCAGGCTGGTCCAATTTAGCCATGAAACCTCCCACACTAAAATGACAGGTGTTTCAGTTTCATTGTCCAACCCCTGTAAGTACCAAGCTCTTGATATTTCAGCTGGTGTAGCCACTTAAAAAGCAAAGATGGAAACCATTTTTATGACTGCTGCTAAAATGGGTCAAGGCCTGATTGATTTAACCCTCTGGGTCCGTTTATTTTGTTCTCCAACTTGTCTTTCTAACACTGCCATGCCAATATTTTGTATCAATGTAAGAAACCGGACCAACGGCATCTAAGAAATGAATTTGTTTGACTGGAGGTAGAATCCCTTAAACACATCTAACCCTTTGGTAAATGTACCAACGTAAGCAAATGTTCCCCGGTGTCCTGAAAAGATCTAAACTGGTTGTCCCTCTGACTGAAATAAAAGATTTCTTCAGACTGAGGATGACAATCATGCCCCGCTAAGTATTCGTGTGAACCCCTGACATCTTGTGGCCGCATTAAGTATTTAATGAAACTTTTGACAAATGATCCTTGTGCATGAGGGAAATTAGATATAGCTGAATACTTTATATATTTTTTATATTCTTTTGAACATACTTATATTGCATTTTTATTTCACAATTTTAAGTTCTCAAAAAAGTGAAAATACAAAAGATTGAAGGTAACATGAAAATTAATTATTTTATTGAACTATCCCTCTTATTTTCGTCATGCGGTACATAATCCAGCAGCTGTTGCGATATTTTGTACATAAATGTATTTGAATGCTTCCATCTTCGTTGATCCTTACAGTAACTGATTGAAAAGGAGACAAAGTGAACGGAGAAGCATTTAGTTGAACACGTCTTCCTTCTGGGCCCCGACTGAGTAAACAGCTGACAGGAAACTGAGGCACTTTCACCGGAAAGGAGGAGCAGTTTTTATTGTTGCCTCGGAGCTGCTGTAATGGCGGCGTCGCGACGCTCTACGCAGCAGCAGCAACAACAAACTACGTTACAATCTCCACCGAGAAACAGCTCTCTTTCGGGGGCTTCCCCGGCCTCGCCGCCTATGGCTCTGCTGTCCCCGGCAGTCGGTTCCTCGGAGAGCGAGAGGGAATGTAGCGGAGGGATGGATATGGCTCCGGCCTCCCCGGACCTACCAGTCCCGGTCCTGGCGAGCAGTGCAAGCTCTACCTCGACAACATCAGGCGGAGGCAGCAGCAGCGTATCAAGCCCCGGCTCCGGAGCGACGAGTCCCGCCGACGGCAGCAGTGGAGTCGTGGGGGCGTTCAGGGAGCTGTTCGAGGCCTGTCGAACCGGAGATGTGTCCCGCGTTAAGAGACTTGTGGATTCGGTGAATGTAAACGCAAAGGACATGGCTGGTCGAAAATCAACACCGCTTCATTTCGCTGCGGGTAAGCATGAGCTAAGCTAATGGAACAGGAGCCAAGATAGGGTACTGCAGGCAGCTAGCATCGTTATGTGCTTTGTAAGATGGTTCCAGTTTTCCTGCTGCTTGTCCTTAGGTCCCATTTATAACCATTTGTCACGTTTTAGGGCCAGTATGTTTTACCGCTCCAACTCACTAGCTGATCTGACGCTCTCCTTGTTGTATTTGTCAGACATTCAGTAGTCAGCACATCCGATCATCTTACCAGGCCGAAATGCAAACTAAAATGTAGCAGGGGTTAGCAGATTGTTTATGCATGTATGAAAGCGTTTGCCTGCCATCCTCAAGTTAAGCTGCAGTTGGCTTCAGATGCAGGAAACTGCTGAAGGGCAATTTCACGTCATTTGTCGCTACTTGGAGCATCTTTAATCTGCTCTAGTTAAAAAAGTGCAACACTTGAACTCTTCAACCCTGGACTGTATTGTTCTACACTAATATGATCATTCAAACCCAGTTTGTGATTTATGAAACCTGTATTACCTCCGCCTGGTTTGTTTGTTTGCAAAATATCTGAAAAAGGTTCTGAACGGATTTGGATGATATTGTCATAAAAGGTGCATATTATGATGAGGAACGGATGATTAGAATTTGGTGGCGATGCTGAGGAATATAGATCATCATTATGGAAAAAAACTGACGTGCATCAGTGGCCCTATTGCATTGATAGAGGTCTGCACTATCTGAGTGCTTTTCTATATTGATTTGTGACAGTGTAATAAAGCGCGATTTTTAGTGCTTTTTTGGCATCTGGACCACATTAGAACTGCTCCACCTCTAAAACTACAATACTCCTTAAACCTGGATTCTAATATTCTACACTAATTGCAGAATCTTTCAAACCCAGTTTGTGATTTGTGATATTTTTCTTACAAAGCCTGGTAAAAGTCTTTGGCACCTTTTTCCCCATAAATAGAGGTCAGAATCCTTAAACTCATTAATTCCTTACATGCTCTAAAGGTTTCATACACATAGAGCAGAATTTAAAGAAGACTCAAAACGTTTTTGTGTGTATGCAGATGTCCACGAGTTACATTTGTCGGTTTGAATTATTACATTATAAAGGTACTTTTTTCGGCACTATAGGTTGTTGATGTTTATAATCAGTTGATTTACATCATGACTAAAAACTACCTTATCAAGTATCAGTTAGCACTTTACATATTTCTGTTCTGGGGGAGTCTTAACATTTTTTTTTTTTAGATTTTTCTCTTTTAAATAAAATTCCTACCTAATAAGTATAACTTAAAGTCAGACAGACATGTGTATTCACCATGTTACACAACCATACAGGATTAATATTCTGCTCCTCCTTTAAGAATGACGCTTGGATGTCAAATGACTTCTGCTGGTGTTTTCGTAAAGAACTGTTATGTAGAAATATTTACTAGTTGGAACATTTTAAGGGCTGTGTCTAACGTCTTATTTAAATACCGGTGTATAAATGTTTAATATGATGAGAATAAACTTGGAGGAATAGAAATGTGGCTTATTTCAGTCATTAGTGCAACTCTAAAGGAAACGTTTATTTAAAGTGTAATAATGGAAAGTAACACCTTCATGTATTAACTGTAAAACTTTAGAAGTGTCTGGTTTAAATTTCCTTTTTATTTTTATATTGACATCTACAAAATCAAATGTGATTAAAATGATCTGAAATAAAATTGATGTAGGCGGTATAAAGTCTGCATTAACTGAAACAACTAACTAAAACTACACGTCTAACAATGGTTTAGCCCGAGGCAAACATAGCAGACATGTCTAGCTTCAGAGTTCATTCAGCAGCTTAAACAAACTTTTTCAGAGGGTTTTCTGGCGTGTTGGCTGCTCAGTAGCCCCTGGAGCTACATCGTATCTCGCTTGCGCTGCTACAGTAAACCTAAGAAACTTCGCACAGCATCCCATCCCCCACATATTTTTTGTTGAAAAGGTCAAAAATGATAAAATGTAGTTTTTCCTTTGTCGAGTAAGATTGTAGTAGTTAGAATAATTATAGTCGTCTTTACTGATTACGATGACCAGTCGCAGTATCCCTAGAAATCTAAGTTGATGTTGACTTTTTGTGTTTAGGTTTTGGTAGAAAAGATGTGGTGGAGCATCTCCTACAGACTGGGGCCAATGTCCACGCCCGGGATGACGGTGGTCTCATCCCTCTACACAATGCCTGCTCCTTCGGACACGCAGAGGTCGTCAGCCTCCTCTTGTGTCAAGGTGCAGACCCCAATGCCAGAGATAACTGGAACTACACCCCACTGCATGAGGCGGCCATCAAGGGGAAGATAGACGTATGCATCGGTATGGAGCCCTGCCATTTATATTTGAGTTCTTGTGGTTTTTTTTTTTTGGAAATATGCAAGAATGTTTGAGCTTTATCGTTTTTTTAGTTTAGGTTCAGAAAAAATAAGCGGAATAGTTACCTTTCAGGTTTTAAAGTAGAAGGGTGCTGACCTAACCTGAATTTAATTTATTAGATTTTTGAAACCAATAAATTTGCTTTGTGTCCCTAAAACACTGTACTTGACTGGCTGAGTGACTCGTTAAATAAATATGAGGTAGTGACCAGGAAAACTATTGACGTTTTATTGATCTCACCTTTTAATACAGTTTTGCTCCAACATGGTGCTGATCCAAACATCCGCAACACCGATGGAAAATCAGCCCTCGATCTTGCTGACCCTTCGGCTAAGGCCGTTCTTACAGGTCAGTACCTTGTAGTCACTTAACACACTTCCTTAGCACCAACTAACAGAAGGATTCAAGGTTGTTCAGGGACATGGATACGTAATGGTTTGATGGGCTAAAATGGAAGTATAAGTTAGGGAAGGGGCAAATTGACCAAGAACCTTTTTTAGTACGTTATTTATCATTGATTGAGGGATAATCTAACATAGAAAGTATTGCTTGAACACATTGTGGCAATTGCTTATGAATGCATCGGGTTTTCCTTTAGTCCGCAATGAGGTTCTTTTTTTCAAGATTTTCAGAGAATTGTCTTCAAAAAAAATATGAGCATGTTTGAGCGTGTTTACAAATACCACAAGAGGTCTATATACCTCAGACTGGATCCCTTAGTTTCTGTGTATGCTTAAACGTATTTATTGTTTGCAGTTGAGTCCATGAGGTACATGCATTAGTCTTCCATTGAGAAACAAAATGTAGCTTAAAAATGGCAGAACACCATGAATGTTCTGATCCAGCAGAAGAATTGCAGCTCCTTAGCAGTGACTCAAAGGAAAGATTTTTATAACTTAATAATAGCAACGCATAGACAATGTTGGAGCAGCTGAACCAAAATGTAGCATGAATAAACCTCTGCATGTCCACAGAGTCCTGACTGGTTCATCCCCATGGATGTATTTCCAGGGTGAAGAAGTGGACACACACGTTGTTAGAAATGCCTCACTTTACTCATCAGGTTTTTCTTTTAGGTGAATACAAGAAGGATGAACTCCTGGAAGCAGCAAGGTGAGTGTGTTTCTAGCAGTAGATTAGTTTCATGTAGAACTAAAACTACCAGGCAAGCACTCTTCTAGTTGCATGTTGCTGTTAAATTGCAAAATAAAGAACTGCACGGAAAATGTATATTCTTCCCCTCAGGTCTCGAAGGAATTATAATGTTGATGTCAGATATTTCTTGCCGAGCTTATCATTGGTGTGTTTGCAGAAGTGGGAATGAAGAAAAGCTGATGGCACTGCTGACTCCATTAAATGTCAACTGTCATGCCAGTGATGGTCGCAAGGTAAATGACCCAGTTGTGCTGCACCTTCTTAACATCTCCATTTACATGGTCCTTTTCACTCAAAGGGCTGTTTTTTGGTTTTTGTGTTTTTTTGAGAGGTTCCTTTCAAAAGAAAAAGCAACAGGATTACTAGTTGAACTGCTCAGGACTGCAGTCTGGTTACTGCTGGATTAGTTTGTATGCATGTGTGTAAAGAGGATTTAGGACTATGAATTTTTGAGCCGAAGGATATTAATCGCCTCATCGCCATAGAACCACTGTTTCATATACTACATATTCTGTTAGAATAACTTTGTCATTATGAATGCTTATCAGAGCATTCTAGCGGTTCATCTGTACGCATCCCTTAAATCATCTTGATGTTTACTGATGTTATTCTTTCAGGGTGTGTATATGTATATATATTCGTAGGTTTTATTTCTGTTCTTCATTTTTTTAAGTCAAAGTCATTAGACCAGAAGAGCTACTAAATGATTCTGCTTGTTTACAAATGTAATGTTGGTGCAGTTCACCTTTTAGTTCCAGCTGAATTGTTTTCCATCATGTTAGGATCTAATGTGTGTCTGCTGGCAGCATCGCCTCTTTCTACAAGTCTCTTCTCATTGAATTCATTTAGTGGGCCAACCGTTTGGTTAGAAAAAGAAAAGTTTTGGTGTATTTATGCCACAAAGTTCATTTTTCTTCCCTGAATGTATCCATGTTATTGGAAATGACTTTTTCTTTTCCGTTAATAATCATGATGATGTCATCAGGCAGGGCTGCAGTGCATAATAATGATATGGTGGATTGGGTGGTCTGGTTTGTACTCGTGTGGTTACACAAAAAAAAATTAGAGCCTGGTAAAGACTGGATCACTTGTACATTAAAGGCTAAGAATTGAGAGAGGGTGCACTTTCTTTTTAACATGGCTGTATTTCTTTTTTGTTGGCATCTTTTCTTTTGCTTTTACCCACCTTACATTAATTTTTAAAGATATTAACAGCATTTCTCAGTACATGCTCTGGCCTTTTTGTGAATAACTTGCAAAGTATAAATCAGCCATTTCTTTCCTTCTTTAAAATCCAAACTTGCTGGCGACATGTTGTGCCAACCACATTTATTTTGCCCCTGGCAAAGATTTGAACAGGCTCGCAGTAGCGTAATCTAACACAGAACATTGAGAAAAATCATGCCTTAAATCCCAGAACATTTATTCTGTGATTTAAAAAAAAAAAGAAGACAGGTTTGCTTTGAGAAATCATGGTTTTTAACAAAGTGTTCGGTGGGTTTGTGACCCTCTTTGCACAATATGTCTGGATCAGAAGTCTCCAGTCACTGAGAGCCACTGTCTCTGCAACCTTTAGGTGTGCTCTAACACACCTGAACCAAGTGGATGTATTTCCTAATGTCAGCAAGGTCTGCAGTGAAATGGTAATGAGCCATGCATTTGACTCAGGTTTGTTGGAGCAGGAATACCTTTAAAAAGTTGCAGGATGACGGCTCTTGTGGCCTAGAACTGGAGACGCCTACCCAGTTCCAGTTTACTGGTAGAGGCCCCCAGATTGATCATAGCAATGGACTCTAATACGGTTCCCAGGACCTTTGGTAGAGAAACAGGGTTTAGTTCTGCTTCTTTTGTGAGGGACTGTTGAGGAACCATATTTGTGCCACCATAACAATTATTATTTGGTAAAATGGGATTCTTTTACCTACATGTGATAAAATTAGAGGTTGGATTATTCAAATTATGCCAGAATAAAAGGTTTATTCATTTAATTATTTGTCTGTAGTTTTTAGACATCTTTACTGGGGTGCCAATAAATGTGGTCGGTCCAGGAAGATCATGGGCGTCAGTCATATCTAGAACTTTGGTTCTCTGCTCTGCATCATACTTAAATTTGCATCATCTCAGCTGGTGTAGATGTAGTCAGGTTTTACCAGGAGTCTCACTCACCTTCCAACTCTTTCTGGCGATGTCCTACATGTCATCTCCGTTCATATTTAATAGATCAGTGTTATTTTTTTTATGAATACAGTTTGTATTTCATTGACTTAAAATAAGAGGGACATTTCTGTGACTAGATGCTGTCATTTTGTAATTTGTGTTTCGTTTTGTTTTCCGTGTGACTCTGGCAACATTTGTCGATCAGTCAACCTCACAAAAAATGCTGGTAAGTTGACTTTGATAATGGCCACTTGATTGATGCACTGTTGTGATCTTTATTTTTTGTTTCATTTCTTTTTAATCCATCGTTTTTATTTGACCAATAAGCTGGCTGTCACTTGTTAATTGCACACATCATGGACCTGGGTATGCGGGTCACTCATGTATCCACCCTGATGCTCCTCTGGTGCGCGTGCGAGTGAATGAGTGAGCGAACGAGCGACATATGATTGAGTTGGGATGTTGTCAAGGTGACAGTTCATGTCTTTGAAACTGGAGAGGAGCTCAAAATGTCCACTGCCTGCTTTTCTTTGGCGTCTGTCCTCTATCCTCTGCACACTCACTCACACTTCTTCGACCCTGAATCACTCACTCAGTCAGTCTGTATCTGGTTGGGCTTCTAATTCATGTATTTTTTGTTGACAACTTCTCATGCATGCCTCTGGGCCCGCCTCTGCATTTTGTCAAGCGAATCATGGACTTGTCATTGTGAAATTCGTGCCTTCTTCACATTCCCTGTTGAATCAGTTGGTATGCAATAAAAAAATGTCTTCATTTCAACCATCAATCAGAAGCTATGCTGCCCTTTATTGTAAAAGCTTTTAATTGATTGTTTCATCCCACGCTGAATGATCTGCAAACACCTCATCAGTTTGACTCCACCACCATGGCTAGAGATGTTAGATGTGTCCCTGCTGGGTTAGACGTTAACATCACTGCATGAAAACTGAAACGATGTCCTTTTTGGGACCGTAAGCTTGATAAGAGCTAGATTTTGGAAAAGAGAGCTTTTGTCTATAATGTTGAGAATCACAGCTTTGCTTAAACTAATGTGGATTGTTTTGTTGCTTGACCTAAGTAAATCCATATGGGATTCTTTTTCAATCTCAGCTTGCCTGCTCCAGCTTTACTGCATCCTGTTACAGTTGGGAGTTAATTGGATTACATTACATGAAGTGAACTCCAGCTATCAGATCGAAATTCTGTTTAGCATGAAAGCCCCCCCTTTGCTAAATTACAGTGCCTTGCAAAAGTATTCATACCCCTTAACCCTTTCCAAATGTTATCACAACATTTCAAAATTCACTGTATTTCGTTCAGACATGTAGAAGAAGGTGCTCTGGTCAGATGAGCCCAAAGTTCAGCTTTTTGGCTTCTTTACAACATGCTGCGTGGTTGAAGAATAACACTGCACCTTACCCTGAATCCTCAGCATGAAACATGGTGGAGGCAGCAGCATGCATGGAGGGTGTGTTTCTCCAGCAGAGGCAGAGTTGATGTAAGCTGGACCGAGCATAAACAAAGGGTAATTCTGGACCCTATGCCTGTTATAGGCCGCTACAGATTCTACATTTAGGCGTTTTTTTACCTTCCAGCAGAACAACGACCCTGAACATACAGCCAGAGCTATAATTAGAAGTGTAAATTAAATCATATTCATACATTAAAATGGCCAGACCTAAATTCATTGGAGACTTCATTCAAGAAGATTTGAAAATTGGTACTCTGAGCACTTTTGCAAGGAAGAATGGGAAGAATCACAAAATATGTTTCTGCAAAGGATTGACTGAGATGGGGGCTGAATACTTATGAGATTTTTGGTAGTAAAGAATTTTGAAAACATTCATTATTTTCACTTTGTGGAGTTGCAATGTGACAAAATGGGGAAGACATCACGGGGTGGGAATACTTTTGCTAGGCACTATTTTCTGCATTTCATAATACAGTTGTTTGGATTTGAACATTTAGTAAACTGGAGCTGAACATAAATTAGGCACATGCTGCATCCCAACCGTAATGCACATCCTACCATGTTTTCATAACTATTCTTTTTGCGTACTCGCTGCATAAAACACACTTAATCTATGAGATCCAAAGTTAATATTGTTTTTATAATTTCATTCATAGACATTTGAGATGAGAAATAGAGACGAGACCGTTTGTTACTGACTGGGATGTTAAAATGTCATCAGCAGCAGACTTTCTTGTGCTGGGTTTGCCCTCAAACTCTACTGAACTTGCATCATCAAATCTGCCATTCATCTGCAACTCACCCAGCACAGCCTGCTGCAGCGATTTGCTTCTGGCTCTAATCAGCCACTCGCCCCCGTTGCCATCGGCAGCAGTAAACACTAAGCCTGCCTGGTCAGTGTGTGTGTTTATGTCTGTGTGTGCATGGGCTAACAAGCAGTCCTCTCTTGCAGTCCACGCCCCTCCACCTGGCTGCAGGTTACAACCGGGTCCGCATCGTTCAGCTCCTCCTTCAGCACGGTGCTGATGTTCACGCTAAGGACAAAGGGTGAGTAACGTACCGAGGAGAACACAAAATCAGAATTTCCAGTTTCCTGTCGTTATGTATGACCTGGATGTCTCGTCCTGCAGCGGCCTGGTTCCTCTTCACAATGCCTGCTCTTACGGTCACTATGAAGTCACAGAACTTCTGCTTAAAGTAAGTCTGACTATAAAATGCAGGTCTGTATCGGATTACCCCCCTTTTTTATAAAGTAAAGTGGAACTTTATCAGTTTAGAACAGGATTAACGGCAACGTGCTGAGTAGTTGTGATGCCTGTATGTATTCAGCTGACCACATGTGGCCCAGTGCTGTGTTTAGGAATAATGAGATTTTTGTATGGAAATCCTTGTTTTAATCAGAGTTTTAAACATTGTGATGCTTCTGAGTTGTGAACAACTGTAATGGGTGGCGCTCCTTGCAGCACGGAGCCTGTGTGAACGCTATGGACTTGTGGCAGTTCACCCCTCTGCACGAGGCAGCCTCTAAAAACAGAGTGGAGGTGTGTTCCCTGCTGCTGAGCCACGGAGCTGATCCCACCCTGCTAAACTGTCACAGCAAGAGCGCTGTAGATATGGCCCCGACCCCAGAGCTCAAAGAAAGGCTGACCTGTGAGTTGCGTCTCAGTTGAAGTTGACCTTTTATAATTATTGTTGATTGGAACACATCTGGTATCTCATTTTGTCTACATATTTCATCTCTCCATCCTTTAGTCTGCCCACCCATACATTTAGGCCTTTGTCTTCCATCCTTCCATTCATCATCCATTTGTTAGGCTGCCATCGTCCCTCCAATTTATCTATTTGTTCGTCTTTCTATCCTTTCATTGATTCATCTGTCTAGTCATCTATCCATCTTTCGTTCCTTTGCCTTTCTCAGTTTCCATATTTTAAGACTGACCACTGTAAAGATATTTGCCATAGTTCAAACTGAACCTTTGTATTTAAAATGTGGCTAAAAATACTGCAAACACTAGAAATATCAGTCAGGAATGGTATGTAACGTTTACATCATTGTACTGTGTGGGACCCTTGCAGGCTGCGAGTCTTAAAACCAGCATCGTTTTCCTTCTACCTCTCTTTTTCGACACAGATGAGTTCAAAGGTCACTCACTACTGCAGGCAGCCCGTGAAGCAGACATGGCCAAAGTGAAGAAGACTCTGGCTTTGGAGATCATCGGCTTCAAACATCCTCAAACCAACGAGACGGCTCTGGTGAGAAAAATGCTTTTCATTGCAGTTTGAGCATCTTGTCACATTTTAAGTTATGTCCAGTTATGTTTCTTAGTGGTTTCACCAGCATCGTTTGTTAGAACAAATGAAATAAAGCTTTGTGACTTGTTTACCATTCAGTACATTTCAGACTGTAAAGGACATTAGTCACATTTGGCCTTTTTAAGGTTTTAGTGAACTCATATTAAAGACGTGTTTTCCAGCACTGTGCGGTGGCGTCCCCTCATCCGAAGAGAAAACAGGTGACAGAGTTGTTGCTTCGTAAAGGTGCCAACATCAACGAGAAGAACAAAGAGTAAGGCAGCATTCTTTTAGTATTCTGTTGAGTAACTTGTTGATTAAAGATGTAATATCTTGAAAACATCAGCAGGTGTAGTTTCTAAATGATGAAATAAGCAGTGCCACCCTCCTCTCATTATTGTGCTTTAGCTTTATGACTCCACTGCATGTTGCTGCTGAGAGAGCTCACAATGACATCCTGGAGGTTCTGCAGAAACATGGAGCCAAGGTTTGTCACGTTTCCTTCCCGTTCTGCCAAAAACAAAAAACAAAACGAGAAGTTACTAGTTTGCTTTGCTGCTCTGTAACTTCAGGTGAATGCAGTGGACACTCTGGGACAGACCGCTCTTCACAGGGCGGCGTTGGCCGGTCACATCCAGACCTGCAAGCTGCTGCTTAGCTACGGAGCCGACCCCTCCATTGTGTCTTTGCAAGGCTTCACTGCAGCTCAGATGGGAAACGAGGCTGTGCAGCAAATTCTTAACGGTAATCACTGTCCCTGTCATCCCAGTGGATTTCTCAGGTCTTTGAGCTTTACAAGTTATTGGTCAGTATTATGTGGATTTTGAGGTCTCAGGATTTTAACCTTGATTTTAGAATTTCAGAAGGTTATGGCTGGCTTTGCTGTTCAGTGGTCATTATTTAAATTTATTTTCTCAGAAAATGTTCCCACTCGGAATTCTGACGTGGACTACAGGTTTCTGGAAGCTGCCAAAGCAGGAGACCTGGACACAGTGCAGGTAAGTTCCCTGTGACTTGTGCTCACCAAGACACACTGTTGTTATAACAACCAGTTCTAAAATAAAATAAAACGATTTCTCAAAAATATCCCAAAGCTGTGTACAAATGCTGTCAGATTCTGCAGGTTAGAAGATTGGAAACATTTATACATGTTCTTTATAAAATAATTATAGCTCGTTAACTTTTTGCACACCTCTGAAGGTATTTTAGTAGATCACACTCAGACGTGTTAATTATTTTCCTAATTTGGCGTTTTTGCTGTTTGGCAGCAACTTTGCTCCCCTCAGAACGTAAACTGTCGGGATTTGGAGGGTCGCCACTCCACCCCTCTTCACTTTGCAGCAGGTTACAATCGGGTGGCCGTTGTGGAGTACTTACTTCACCATGGAGCTGATGTCCACGCCAAAGACAAAGGGTTAGTGTTTTTAAACGTGTTTGTTTACTAACAAGTTTTATACTCTGATTCTCGATGTGAAGGTTCTTTTACCTATATTGTTCCCTCCCATAACGACCCCTCTGCCGTTGAGTTGCTGGTGCAGAAAGTAGTGTAACAGCTAGTCCGTAGCCTACTTTATTGTTGTGGCAGACCTTGGAACTTGCCCTCCAGACTTACCTTCCACCTCCACTTCATGAAACGTAGATTCCCGCAGTTTTTCCCCCAGTTGACCCTAGCCCATAACGTCTACTGAGAAAATATGAGATCTGCAAACTTCTTCTCAAAGTGAGGGTCCATTATTGTTATGTGTACAGGTTTTACTCTGTCCATTCTGTTGGCTTGGACTGAAACGATGAACATGGTGGGGGGAAAAAACATTCTGCATACTGATAGCTTTAAAAAGGCGGTCCATGTTCTGTTTTTCAGCACGGTGCGGACCCCACCAAGAAGAACCGTGACGGCAACATTCCCCTGGACATGGTGAAAGACGGGGACACAGACATCCAGGACCTGCTGCGGGGGGACGCTGCCCTGCTGGATGCTGCCAAGAAGGGTTGCCTCGCCAGGGTGCAGAAACTTTGCTCTCCGGAGAATATCAACTGTAGAGACGCACAGGGGCGCAACTCCACACCACTCCACCTAGCAGGTACAAGATGGATGGATATGTTGATCCTCTATTGTCTAGACTCCACCAGTGTTTTCTGATTAAATTTTGTTCTTCTCAGCTGGTTATAACAACCTTGAGGTGGCAGAGTATCTCCTGGAGCATGGGGCTGATGTCAACGCCCAGGACAAAGGAGGCCTAATCCCTCTTCATAATGCTGCTTCATACGGGGTCAGTCTCAAGGAGTGTTTGTGCACTGTACATCTGACTTTGGTTTCAATCCTGAGGTTAAATTAGGACTTCCTCTCCAGTTGCTTCTTTTTTTTTATGTAATTCGGTCATTTGCCAAAAGGGAAAAGTATTTTTATGAGTTTGCATTTTGCAGAGACTCCTTGTAACAAAAAGTAATTCAAATGATTATAAACACATGAATCAACATAAAGATACAGATACAGATCAACATAATTTTACACGTCACTCTGGTAGGATATTTTCTTTCAGTTGGACTTAAAAATCAAGGTTCCGTCGATCGAGTTGTTACCCCCCCCCCCAAATTGCTCTCAATTTTTCTTGATCGTAAGGAATAATCGAAAATGATCCTCACATCTCCCGATGTTCGTACACGGTTTCATATTAAATTCTTTGATCAGAACATTACGTCTTGGAACAATTTGGAAGCACATTGTGTTTAACCATAAAAATCTATTTGCGCGGTGAAGCAATGCGTTCCGTCTCCCTGTCCCGGTCCACACACATAAAGGCTGCTTGTTTTTGCTTTCAGAGAATTGGATTTGTTGATTAATATCAATTTCAGAAATATAATGCAACTGGAAGTGTTACAGTGAGCATAATGAACATTTCTTCATGTTTCTGACTTGATGAATTTTGCACCATTCCTGTTACATAATTTACATTATTTTTGAACACAGTTTTTGAGATAATGATCAGAAATGTATGTATGTATAATTCTTTTGGGTTTATGTTTTTCTGTGAAATTATCATGTTTGTGCAAAAAATTAACCTTTTAATTTCAGAATCGATATCTGTGCCACATTGTTTTAAACAATCTGTTGCTATTTTCTTTTTTTGTGAAAAATACCAGTTTGTTTCTCTAAGGCTAAATCAGTATTGCTACAGTCTGGATTTTGTTTCACAAATGAATGAAAATTAGATTTTTTTTTCTTTAAGTTTTTCCTTTTCCTGTTCTTTTTCTTTTCGGAGCAGCATGTGGACATTGCAGCCCTGCTGATCAAATACAACACATGTGTAAACGCTACAGACAAATGGGCTTTCACCCCTCTCCATGAGGCGGCCCAGAAAGGCCGCACACAGCTCTGTGCTCTTCTGCTGGCTCATGGAGCTGACCCCACCATGAAAAACCAAGAGGGCCAGACCGCTCTGGACCTGGCCACGGTATGGGCCTTTGTGAGATACAGAGAGATTATCTGGTAGCTTATTACTCTGATGAAATAACAGAAAGGAATATGAATGTAAATTAAGTACTGTTTGAATGTTTTCTGTGCTGTGGCTGTAGGCTGATGATATCAGAGCTCTCTTGATGGACGCCATGCCACCAGATGCTTTGCCCAGCTGCTTCAAACCTCAGGCTACAGTGGTCAGCGCTTCGGTCATCTCCCCTGCTTCCACACCCTCCTGTCTGTCAGCAGCCAGCAGCATAGACAACCTAGCTGGGCCCCTGACTGAGATAGCTGCTGCTGGCGCCGCTGGAACGTCTGGGGTTGCAGACGGAGCATCAGGAACTGACCGCAAGGAAGGAGAAAGTAGGTTTATTGCGCTGGTCAGATGAAACACCAGTCAGTTTCTAAATGTACAGTGCTGTGAAGACAGGGTATTTACAAATTTTCTCTGGTTTTGTTTTTTTGTCACACTTAAATATTTCCAATCAGCAACCCAGTTTTTATACTGTCTCCTAATCCTTATAACTGGTTCTGCTAGCCTTTGCAGCACAGACTGCAATCAAACACTTGAAGTAGGTGTCAGCGAGTCTTAGTCAAACAACAGTATTTTATGGATGATTGTCAGCCAAAAAAAAACGTTAAAGGGCACGAAGGGATCAGAAAAACCTCTGTATGGGCAGTTTTTTTTAGGTAGAGCACTTCACAACTTGTGCACTGTTTTGAAAAACATGCGTTCCCCAAACCCTCGTAACCTTCAAAGATGCTTTAATCTCAGAGGTCTGGGCTGCCTTTAAAGGGCCCCCTTTTAAGCAAAGAAACCCTTGATGAAAAAAGTTCTAAAAGGTGGAAAAAAATGCTGGGCCACCAGTCAAACTGAAAAAAAAAAGCAGTATCGCTGCTGCTTCGGACAGCATCATCTGATGCGCCAATCTAAGAATCATTGGCACCAACACCGGCACTCTGGAGCAGCTGCTGTGGAGATAGTTAAACATTGAATTGTCTTCTGGAGCGTCGGTGGTACTGTCCTGAAATGATCTGTAACTTTTCTGTCCCAACTGTTGGTAAAATCTCATTTTTAAAATGGTTCAAACCAACAGTTTTCTGTGTGAGAAAAGCATACGACTGTCAGGCAATACATTCATTAAATGATGGATTTTAATTGCTTCAATAAATAACTTGTGATAAGTTTTTTGTATATATTTAGGTTTTATTTGTCTGACCCCCAAAAATTTGCTTTAAAACATTTAAAATTTTGAAAAAAAAAAGAGATAAAAAAACTGGGGAAAAGCACCTACTTTTTTAAAAATTTTTCCTTCAGCCCAAATAAAACCCCCGGAAAAAATGAAAAATTTTAAAATTTCCCCCCCGGGGGAAATTTTTTAATGTCTGGTCTAAGGTGTTTTCTTTTCCTTTCGTTCCTTGGCAACATAGTGGCAGTGTTGGACATGAACATAAGTCAGTTCCTAAAGAGCCTTGGCTTGGAGCACCTGAGGGACATCTTTGAGAGGGAGCAGGTCGGTAACAGCTCATTTTAAACAGAAACATCCTATGTAACTCAGGTTATTTATTTGCTTATTGTTGCGTTCATCTCTTCCAGATCACACTGGATGTGTTGGTCGACATGGGCCACGAGGAGCTGAAGGAGATCGGCATTAATGCTTATGGCCATCGACACAAGCTTATCAAGGGTGTTGAGAGGCTGCTGGGGGGACAACAAGGTGAAGGGTCCTGGGAGATTGAACTGCCTGCAACGGATGTTTTGGAAAAATGCTCATTGGGTCCTTTTACTTTGCAGGTGCCAACCCCTACCTGACATTCCACTGTGCCAACCAGGGCACCATCCTGATAGACCTCTCTCCTGATGACAAAGAGTACCAGTCTGTAGAAGAAGAGGTATTTATTATAAATATGCTTATAGTATAAATATCGTTCTAAAAAGATTACATAAATCTGGTCGTGGGCAGATGGATCAAATCCAGTTTGTTCCTCAGATGCAGAGCACCATCAGGGAGCACAGGGACGGAGGCAATGCTGGTGGTGTCTTCAGCAGATACAACATAATAAAGGTATTTTTTTTCTCTTTGTAGATGAGCAGATCTAAATGAAAACAGGTGTTCAGACAGCGTCCTGACTACAACATCATTTTGTGCTACACAGATACAGAAGGTGGTAAATAAGAAGCTGAGGGAACGTTACACCCACCGCCAGAAGGAGATTGCAGACGAGAACCACAACCATCACAATGAGCGCATGTTGTTTCACGGTAACCTCACAGTGTGATACCATAGGCCAGAGTGTCATTGCCTTTACTACAGTGCCATTAAAACATATCCATACCCCACATTTTCCATTTTTGTCAGTAAGAACCACAATCTAAAGTGTTGTGTGCGTTCATGTTCGGCTGCCTCAGCCCAAATCTAGAAACAGACGTTTGTGGGTGTTCTTAGTAAAATGGCTTAAGCTCTCAGATTGGATACAGAGCATCTCTAAACAACATTTTGTTAAGTCTTACAACAGATTTTCCAATTAAAATTAGGTCTAGACATCTTTCCTTGCTGAAGAGGAGCCTTGTCACAGCATGACGCAGCCGCCCCTGTGTTCAGGTTCGGGTTCAGTGTTTGCATGTGGACCAGACCTTAAATTTCCCCTACATGGTTGGTGGTAAACTGCACACTCAGTCTCTTTGCTCAAAGCCAAAATTTGTAATGTGCACCATTAATAGTTGTCGTGCCAACAGAATTTCCCACCCGGAGCTGTGGATCTCTTTAGCTCTGCTAAAGCTCCATAGTTACCAATTAATGCTCTTCCTTCCTAGCCTGTCAGTTTAAATGGTAGGTTTTTAGCCGTCATACAGTCCTGATCAAATTCTTCAGACCAGTTAAAAAATTGTAAGAATTTGCATTTTGCACTGTTGGAGCTTAAGTAGGTGTCAAGTAGAGCTTGATAGCATCCTGTTGGCAACAAAATTCGGCAAACTGGCTCTTCACTCATCCAGTCAATCGTGTGCTGCCAAAACTTCCAGAAAAGTTGCTCTCCTGCTGAGGTATCGTTTTATCCGGTCTTTGTGGTGAAGAGAGGTGAGCCGAGCCCATCAGGTAACGACGGGTGCAGAGCAATGCAGTGGCCAAAATACTACTGTACATCTTTCCCTGCCGTCTGTTATCAGTGAATTCTCAGTTTCCGCGTTTTGTTGTGGGTTTTTATTTTGTTTGATAAACTTCGCAATTCTGTGTGCGTTTTCCACATCA
The DNA here is from genome assembly GCA_036173005.1 of Crenichthys baileyi. NCBI lineage: Eukaryota > Metazoa > Chordata > Actinopteri > Cyprinodontiformes > Goodeidae > Crenichthys > Crenichthys baileyi. The sequence goes on from JAHHUM010002619.1 coordinate 492,231, forward strand.
TAGGGCCCCAGTCAAATGCTTTCCATTTCCTGATGATGGGTTAAACCGGGGTCCATGAGATACTCAGTTGGAGATAGTTTTCTATCCTAACTCTGTTTTAAACGTCTCCACAACTCTCTCCCTGACCCGCGGTGTTCCTTGGTCTTCATGATACTGTTTTTGTTTATTAATGTTTTTTAACAGACCTCCGAGGCCTTCACAGAACGGCTGAAAATACACTGAGGTTAAACAGCACACAGGTCAACTCTGTTTACTAGTTAGGTTTCTTTTGAACACTGAGGGTTTCACTGGACTTTTACGGGTGTCGGAGTAAAGGGGACAAAATTCAAATGCATACCACTGTTTTCAGATTTTTATTTGTGAATGTAAAACCATGTATCCTTTTGCTTCCAATTTAAGTTTATGCACTACTTTGTGTTCGTCGCGTAAAATGTCAGTAGAATACGCTGAACCTTGTGGTTTTTAATGGGACAAAATGTGAAAAGTCTAAGGAATGAGAATAAATGTTGCAAGGCACAGTATAAACTGGTCTGCCACTGATGTCACATTTCCTTCAGGTTCTCCATTCATCAACGCCATCATCCACAAAGGCTTTGATGAGCGTCATGCTTACATAGGAGGGATGTTTGGAGCAGGAATCTACTTTGCAGAGAACTCCTCCAAGAGCAATCAGTATGTCTATGGAATTGGCGGTGGCACAGGATGCCCAACGCACAAAGACAGATCCTGCTACCTGTGCCACAGGTTGTTTGCATTGATGTTTTTCTCACATTTGGTTCTCTTGGAGTTTGCGTGGACCGATGTGCCTGACCTGCCTCCTCTCATCTGAATTTTCAGACAAATGCTGTTTTGCCGAGTGACTTTAGGGAAGTCCTTCCTGCAGTTCAGTGCCATGAAGATGGCCCACGCCCCTCCAGGACATCACTCAGTGATTGGACGACCAAGCGTTAACGGCTTAGCGTATGCTGAGTACGTCATCTACAGAGGAGAGCAGGTAAACTGAGACATCAGGGCAAATTGTCAAAGATGTTGAATTTGTGCTGCTGTAATACCACTAATATGTTGCCATGTTTTTGCTCAGGCCTACCCAGAGTACCTCATCACCTACCAGATCCTTAAACCAGAGAGCGCAGCCCAGTCTGCTACTGGAGCAGAGCAGAAGTCATAGTTACAGAACACTGCACACATTACATGAGGACTTGATGCTTTTCTTCTTTGTATTGCAATTATATGAAGACCGTTCATCACCAAACACATCTCCAGCCTCCTACCCTGTAGAAACCATGGTGACCAGTGCTTCATAAGGATATGCTGTATAATACTTTACTATTCTTGGTGATGACGTTACGTTTTTGCATCAGCTGCATGTTTTAACAGAAGCATGTAGGGCCGAGTAGCGTGCCTGGGTCAGTAGTTTCAATATCACTCCCCTCCATCCTTTCCACTGTTGTCAGGAGGATGCTTGTTAACACTTTGAAGTTTAACAGTTTGTCACTCTGTCGCCTTGTGACTGTGAAACCTCAGACTCCCACCTCCTCGCCTGCCTTTCGGCTCCCACACTGTCTCACCATGTGAACCTGAGACAGCTGGACTACTGCTCCACCACTGGATGGTTTTACCCTCTGTAGGCTGGCTTGTGGGGGACTGCTTTTGAACTCTAAACCATAACACTACTGGAAAAGTAACAATGCAACATTACTTTGCTGTATTGCTGACTTCCCAAACTCCAACCCAAGACCCCTAAATGGTAAACTAACATGTTTTTTTTTGTGGTTTTATTCAGGCCAGCACATGCTTAATGGGGAAAGGGCTCTGTCAAATCACAGAATTTAAGATTATTGCCAGTACAATGCGGATGTGCATGAGTGAGGATGTGTGCTTAACAGTGCAAAGGAAGTGATAATCAAGCATGATGAAACCGTAAAAGCATTTTTACGTTCCTGTGCTCCATACTTTAGAGTTGTAGATGTTGTAATGTGCTTGTGATGCCTTACAAGTGAACACGTTACAGTTAGTGAGCTCATCAAGGCATTCTTTGTTACCATGGTCTTACTCAGACATTCACGCAAAAGGATTTGCACTTTTACCTAGAAATCTATTTAAGTTATTTTGAATTAAAGTTGCAAATTACCAAGGGGGGAATATTTGTACAGGTTGTGTAAATTGTTGTGTATTACTGTTGCTGTTTAACAGTTTCTTTGAGTTAAAATGTAAAAATGACATCTGAATTTTCCTCTCATGCCTTCTTGTTGCTCCCTTTTTTTAAATAAATGTCCTATTAATGACTCCTTTTCTGTTTGTCAGTTTTACGCTCTGATCATATCACTACTCAAAGTTCTGTTAATTCTAAAATAAGGGAAATATTGGTGTGTTTTTTTTTTCATGAGGTGCCGGGTTGCTCACAAATAACGCATGCCCAGTAAAGATTTTGAAACTGTTTTGGTGGAAGACCTGTGCTGCCTCAGTTTTAAGTACAGTGCCTTTAACATTTTTTAAACATCTGTAAAATGTTGTTCGCAATTGTATTCAGCATCGATTGAAGTGATAATTTGAGGAAACAGCTTTTGCTGCAGTTACAGCTGCTAGTCTTTTGGAGTCAGTCTCCATCTGCTTTCCACAATTTTTCCCCTTCGCTGCAAAATTGCTCAAAATTTGTTTCATTAGATGGAGATTGTGATTCAAGTATTTCCACAGGTTCTCCATTGAAATTAGGTCTGGATTTTGTTTCATTCTAATATGAGGGTGCTTTGATCTAAAACATCCCCTTGCAGCTCTATCTGTATGTTCAGGGTCGTCATCCTAAAATGTGAACCTCCATCCCAGTCTGTTTTCTTCCAGCATTTCCCTGGATTTAGCTATATCTTCCAGTCACTGCTGATCAGCTTCTCCGTCCTTGTTAAAACAAGGCTTACCCCCAGCATGATGCTGCCACCACCATGTTTCACTATGGGGAAGGTGTTGGTATTCCTCCACACATTTTGGATGTAAGCCAAAGAGTCATTTTGATGTCATCTGACCAGAGTACCTTCAGACTTTCTCTAGCCGCTGAATCATCATGTTTGTAGAGTGCTTGATTAGTAGTTGTCTTCATATATTTTCAGATTTTCCCCTAAATCAATGCGCTACTTTCCCGGCCTGTCAGTTTAGATCCACAGCCATGTCTCGGTAGGGTTGCAGTTATGCTATATTTAAATGAAAAAGTTTGTGGAGACAAAATTTAAAAACCTCGGTGTTTTGTATCTGTATAGTCTCTAATACCGGCATAATCCATTTGAGATCATGCTGGCTCATTCGCAGTGAAGTGTCCAGATGTGTTTCAGTGGGTTTCACTCTGCTCTACTTCTAAAACGACCACCTTCACTAAAGACTACATTTATGTCGCGTAATGTACGTCATCCGCTCGTCTGACCAGTTCGCTCCTAGCTGCCTGGTTGCCTTACAACTTTGTCAGAGGGAGAATATCGGAAGCGCTTTGTCGTTTACTTGCTTCTTCCATACGAAACATGTCGGGGCAAGGTTGGACCGGTAGTTCACTTTATAGTAGACATGTAAACTAACGCGCCGGAGAGAGTTCACCATGTGGAGGAGTTTGTTTTTTCTTGCTTTCTTTTGGGGCTTCTGTAAAACTTCAGGCTCTTACATCATCACAGTTGATGTGAGAAGACCAGAAAGAGAGCTCAGACCATTCTGGAGAAGCACTGGCTTCTGGTAGGTCACTCTTATGTTTCGTAGCGGTTTTTGATTGCAGGTTTCCTCTCTCCGCGCTAAGATCACCATCCATGGTTCTGCTAACTAGTGCAATGCGCATGCGCATACAGTATGAAAACAAGTGACACTACTGTAGGCAGCATGTTTAGAGGGTTGTTTCACTGCATCAAACGACACTGTTATGCCTTTCTTCTGTTGTAGTTCGAAGTTTAAAATACAGTAATCAAATTAGAACTTGGATTTATGTTATACTCATCACCGACCATTTAAAACACTAATTTGTGAAATATTTATTCAAGCTTTGGAGATTGGTTTGAGGCCACCTTACATTGGATCAAGCTTGAAAACTACTCCACCCAGACAGGTCAAACCTTTACAGATGACAGATTATATAAATACAATCTGTGATTTGTGAAGCATTTAATTTTTGCATTTTTACATTTGAAAACTAAACAGATCAAACCTGGACAGAATTATTCTCACTCAGTGACAAACTACTGTCTATAAAAAAATAGTTTAGTGTTTTGTGAAAACTTTGTTCATTTTGTGAAATATGAATAAAGAAAAAATAAGGTATCATTATTGGTTTAATAGTCTTAGAAGGGAACCTACTTGAAAAAAATTGTGACATTTGAATCTACTACACAATCTCAGAATTCACTGATGTTGGCGAGGAGGGAAAGATGTACAGTAGTTTCTGATGTACACTGCTCAAATAAATAAAGGGAACACTCAAATAACACATCCTAGATCTGAATGAATGAAATATTCTCATTGAATACTTTGTTCTGTTCAAAGTTGAATGTGCTGACAACAAAATCACACAAAAATCATCAATGGAAATCTAATTTATTAACCAATAGAGGCCTGGATTTGGAGTCACACACAAAATTAAAGTGGAAAAACACACTACAGGCTGATCCAACTTTGATGTAATGTTCTTAAAACAAGTCAAAATGAGGCTCAGTATTGTGTGTGGCCTCCACATGCCTGTATGACCTCCCTACAACGCCTGGGGATGCTCCTGATGAGACGGCGGATGGTCTCCTGAGGGATCTCCTGGGGAACGGGCGGGCCAGTCCATAGCTTCAATGTCTTCATCTTGCAGGAACTGCTGACACACTCCAGCCACATGAGGTCTAGAATTGTCCTGCATTAGGAGAACCAGGCCAACCGCACCAGCATATGGTCTCACAAGGGGTCTGAGGATCTCATCTCGGTACCTAATGGCAGTCAGGCTACCTCTGGCGAGCACATGGAGGCCATGCGGCCCTCCAAAGAAATGCCACCCCACACCATTACTGACCCACTGCCAAACCGGTCATGCTGAAGGATGTTGCAGGCAGAAGATCACTCTCCACGGTGTCTCCAGACTCTGTCACGTCTGTCACATTTTGCTCAGTGTGAACCTGCTTTCATCTGTGAAGAGCACAGGGCGCCAGTGGTGAATTTGCCAATCCTGGTGTTCTATGGTAAATGCCAAGCGTCCTGCACGGTGTTGGGCTGTGAGCACAACCCCCATTTGTGGACGTCGGGCCCTCATACCATCCTCATGGAGTCGTTAACCGTTTGTGCAGACACATGCACATTTGTCCCCTGCTGGAGGTCATTTTGCAGGGTTCTGGCAGTGCTCCTCCTGTTCCTCCTTGCACAAAGGCAGAGGTAACGGTCCTGCTGCTGGGTTGTTGCCCTCCTACGGCCTCCTCCACGTCTCCTGGTGTACTGGCCTGTCTCCTGGTAGTGCCTCCAGGCTCTGGACACTACGCTGACAGACACAGCAAACCTTCTTGCCACAGCTCACATTGATGTGCCATCCTGGATGAGCTGCACTACCTGAGCCACTTGTGTGGGTTGTAGAGTCCGTCTTATGCTACCACGAGTGTGAAGCACCACCAACATTCAAAGGTGACCAAAACATCAGCCAGAAAGCATAGGTACTGAGAAGTGGTCTGTGGTCCCCACCTGCAGAACCACTCCTTTATTGAGTGTGTCTTGCTAATCGCCAAAGATTTCCCCCTGTTGTCTATTCCATTTGAACAACAGCATGTGAAATTGATTGTGAATCAGTGTTGCTTCCTAAGTGGACAGTTTGATTTCACAGAACTTTGATTTACTTGGAGTTATATTGTGTCGTTTAAGTGTTCCCTTTATTTTTTGGAGCAGTGTATTTTTCCTCTAAACTGTTACCTTTACAGCTCAAACCTGGGCAGACATTTTCTACACCGAAGACATATTGTTTCAAACTCAAACTGATTCATGAAACCTCTTTAGGTTTGTAAAAAAATTAAAAAAAGGAGTTTTTTTAAGGCTTATTTTGGGATGGAGACCACCTTAAAGAGTCCAGAATAGTGACCGGGCTACACTGAGAGGTCAAACCTGGACAGAATTAATCTAAAGTAATGAAAGATTCTAAAGAAATTGATTTGAGAAAATTATATTCAATTTGTAAGGACTCTAAAATAAAATAAAAGGCTGTTTTGGCTTTTTCACCAATTTGAAAGAGACTCATCTGCTACGGTAACCTGACTGTTTAGTTCAAACCTGCACAGAATACATTCTGTGTTTTCATATAATCTGTAATGACTATAAAACTTTCCAGTTCCTCAACATGATAGTCTAAGGTTCTAGAGTTATTTTATGTTTTGCATCCAAGAAGCCAGACTTTTATGTAATTTCTGTTCAGTCCTCATACCTGACCCTGAATGCAGTATTTTCAGAAAGTGGACAAGTGGAGGGCAGAAGATGTACCCCCGGTACCCAGTCTTAGAAGCAATCTCTGGGAAATTGAACGGTGTTCAACAGTCTTGTCTTTTAGAAATCCAACAGACCTGAGAAAGAAGTTGATCACTTTCTGTGTTTCAACGTTTCTACTTATAGCTTTTTGGGAGCACAAAACGTCCTAATATAGAGTAAGTAGTCTTACTTCTGCCAATCTGGCTTCAACTGATTTAACTGAGAAAAATCAATTTATCAAAAAGAAATCAAAAGAATTGATGTGTTGGAGACACACTGCTAGTAACACAGTTCCTAAAGATCCCATTTAAAATTGCTCTTTGCCAAGTTGAGTGTAACCGCAGAGTTTGAGAGTGTTTTCTGTGATCCAGAGATTAGTGTTAGATGGTCTAACAGAAAACATTGTTAAAGATATACTGGGAAGGACCAGTGTAACAGATTCCAGGAATGTCCGGCCCCATGTAAGCTAAGTATAAAGAAATGGGAGACGACACAAGACTTTTGCACAGGGCTGTATAAATGTCATCATTTTAAAACTTGTAGAAGCGGCTAATTTCGTTGTTTGTTTTTTTTTCTTTGTGCAGCCCTCCTCTTCCTCACATCCAGGCCGACCAGTTTGACCTGAGCATCGACCAGCAGCTTAATTTGGCCTATGTGGGCTCGGTCCCACATGGAGGGATCCAGCAGGTTAGGATCCATTGGATGTTGGAGCTGGTCACTTCACAGTAAGTCAACTAGCAAGCAAGGACAAGCGTTTGTTCTGAATGTGGCTGTTTATGCCTGATAAGACATATTAGAGAAAGCATACAGTGGAACATCTGTGTTTTTATTGTTAATGTCATCTACTGGGAAATTAAAAGAAGTGTGATTCTTTTTCTGTTGTTTTTGTAGAGATGTTGGAGGACAACCTCAGTATAACTTCACTAAACTGGATCAGCTGATAGAACTCCTGTCAGTTAATGGACTTCAACCAGGTGACAAACACACTGCTTATTTTTTTGTTCCTCGTCTTCTTCATCATTATCATCATAGTGTTTGGATAATTTCCTACAGAACTGCTGCAAAGTGATGCGAATACATTTATTACATGTCCAACGCAAAACTTCTGAAGACTCAAAAAGCTCACAAGTTTGAAAGGGACAATGCTTGTTGACCTTTGCAGGTTTTGAACTGATGGGCAGTGTCTCAAACTACTTCACCGACTTTGAGGATAAAGCCCAAGTAGTTGAATGGAGAAATCTGGTTTATCTCATAGCCAAGCGCTACATTGGTGAGTCTATGTTTACTCAATATGCTGTTTTATGTTAATATTACCGAACCAAAGTCCAATAAACTGTAATATAGAGAAGGAGAAGCGTTGAAATTTGAGCCTGACTGGTGAAGGAGATCAAATTTGCAAAAAGTATTAACTGCAGGGGTGCTAATAATTTCCCCACTAGTGATTTAGATATTGTCATCATTTTGAATTTCAGACAAATATGGCCTTGGAATGGTTTCTCAGTGGAACTTTGAAACATGGAATGAACCCAACAACCATGACTTTGATAATGTCACCATGTCAATTCAAGGTAAACCCCAGAATATATATGTATACTTACTTAAAACCTTTGAGATTTGTACTGCAATAATACACTATTAGATCCCTGAACCCCCCTAGCATTCTTCCTACTTTCAGCTATTTTCAGTTATTTGAACTGTTTATTATTTCTGTTGCTATTATTGTGTTCTCTTCAAATGCTAGCACTGTACTATGAGTAATTACTATAAGTTCTGAAAAAAAAAAAATTAAATAAAAAAAACACGTATACTTGCACATCTCTACCAGGGAATTCTGTTTAAAATACACTACAGGTCAAATGTTTTAGAACGCTTTTCTCACTTAATGGGTCTCTTTATTTTCATGACTATTTAAACTGTAGATTCTCACCACAGACAACAAATATGTGAATGAACACACATGGAATTATGTAGTTAACAAAAAGTGCGAAATAACTCTAAACACTGATATATTTTAGATTATAATATATATATATATATATACACTGCTCAAAAAAATAAAGGGAACACTCAAATAACACATCCTAGACACAGTCTGTGGTGCAACGTGACGATGGTGGATGGAGCGAGACTTGATGTCCCAGATGTGCTCAATCGGATTCAGGTCTGGGGAACGGGGGGGCCAGTCCATAGCTTCAATGTCTTCATCTTGCAGGAACTGCTGACACACTCCAGCCACATGAGGTCTAGCATTGTCCTGCATTAGGAGGAACCCAGGGCCAACCGCACCAGCATATGGTCTCACAAGGGGTCTGAGGATCTCATCTCTGTACCTAATGGCAGTCAGGCTACCTCTGGCGAGCACATGGAGGGCCTTGTGGCCCTCCAAAGAAATTTATTGAGTGTGTCTTGCTAATCGCCAAAGATTTCCCCCTGTTGTCTATTTCATTTGTACAACAGCATGTGAAATTGATTGTCAATCAGTGTTGCATATATATATTGTTATCCAGGTCTGGTGTATAGAAATAAAAATGCTGATATGTTACACATTGATTGTCATCAGAACAAGTCTGGATTTCAGTGTAAAGAACATTTCTTTAGGGTTTCTAAATTACTACGACGCCTGTTCGGAGGGGCTGCGCGCTGCCAGCCATCTCCTGAGGTTTGGAGGTCCTGGAGACTCTTGTCATCCACCCCCGCGTTCCCCATATTGCTGGGCCATGCTGCAGCACTGCTGCAATGGCACTAATTACTTCACTGGAGAGACAGGCGTCAGGATCGACTACATCGCCCTGCACAAGAAGGTGAGTTGTCAAATCTCTTTTATGAATGCATATTTTGGCTGCATGTACAAGTAAATCAAATTGATATAAAATATTTTCAAAAACTTCATTTATTGAAGAAATTTAACTCCAAACATATAACATAATTCATTGCATACAGTGATATATTTCAGGTGTTTGTTTCTGTTCATTTTCATGATCAGGACTAACAGTTAAGGACATGTCACCAGTCAATAAACGAGCTATCATACAGATGAGTTGACTTACTGAAAAGTAAGTCCATGTATTTTGTGGAATATTGGCATGAATTACTGTATCACTGCGGCGTGGCATGGAGGAGATCAACCTGTGGTACTGCTGAGGTGTTCGGGAAGTCCAGCTTGCTTTAATAGTCATTATTTTGTGTGACTGCTCAGAAATGTGAAGTGGTCGTGGTTACTACACAAGTGTAGTACACACATCTACTACAAGTACTGCTGTAGGAGGGAACTATTAGGACTTCTCAGGAGTTCTGCATTCAAAGTTCTTATGAAACATGAAATATTCTGGCCTGAAAGAACTTTGTTCTTTGTTTCCTCACCTCGGATCTTAAAAATGTTTTTTTATTAGTGCTGTGTAATATTCTTATTTTCTGCTAAACTGAGTTTTTTATTAGCCCTAAGCCATGACAATCTAAATGAAATGAAATGAACAGTTGAAATATATCACTTTGTGTGTGATAAATGAATAAAATCTACCAAAAAAAAATCTTTTTTTGAATTAAATCACTTGAATAAATTTGTTATTAACAAGATTCTCATTCACCTGTAATGAGCCTGTAATTTAAAAAAGATTAACGATGACTCTCTGTTTCCGTCCCCCAGGGAGGAGGTTACTCTTTGCCCATTCTCCAGCAGGAGATCCAGACAGTAGGGGAGATCCAGGAGCGCTTCCCCAGCTTCCGCAGCATCCCTGTTTACAATGACGAGGCTGATCCTCTGGTGGGATGGTCCAACCCTCAGGAATGGAGGGCTGATGTAACCTACGCCGCAATGGTGGTAAAAGTAAGGCAAATACATTCTAAGTGCAGATAAAAAAAATATATTTCACCATTTACTTAGATCATTTCTGCCTCCAATCAGGTAATAAAGCAGCATCAGGATCTGCTTCTGGCTAACCCCAACAACACCATCAACTACACCCTTCTGAGCAACGACAACGCCTTCCTGAGTTACCACCCACACCCCTTCACTCAGCGCACCCTGACCGCTCGCTTCCAGGTCAACAACACTCAGCCGCCTCACGTCCAGCTTATCAGGAAGCCCGCCCTCAACGTCATGGGCCTGCTGGCTCTGCTAGGTGACACTTTTAAAAGTGTAGAACCTACCGTAGAACCATGCCTTAGAAGAACAGTTTGATTCGGAAACAATGTTAGGTAATGCATGCTATTAAGGTTGGATCCCTCTTTTAGGAGAAACGCAGGTCCTGGCTCAGGTTTTAAACTCAGGAAGTGAACAAAACAGCACGCTGGGCGTTCTCGCTAGCATCCACAAGCCTGTGATCCATGGCGGGTCCGACAGCTGGCAGGCAGCAGTGCTGGTCTACAACAGTGACGACAACAGCACCTCCAGGTGCACCAATGATGTTACAATCACACTGGAAGGACTGGCTGAGCAGAAGGGTATATTTGAAAAACTCCTGTGGGATCAGATAGAAAGTTTCAGGTCAGTACAGCTCGGTATCTGTTTTTTATCCAGGTCTGGTGTATGTCACCTATTACATGGATAACAGTGTAACCAACCCGTACCAGCTGTGGCAGAGCATGGGCCACCCTGACTACCCCACTGCACAGCAGTTCAGACACCTCAGGAGTGTGGAGGTAATCATTTCTAAATATGACATTCTAAACAAAGATTAGAACAAACAAAGATTGTAGGTTTTAATTCTAGAAGGTAAAGGTCCACGAATGTTATGTGGTGATTATTTTCAACCTGCAGCTTCTGACCTACTGATGATGTGTTGTTAGAACCCCCAGGCCGATGGACCTCGGAAAGTTCCTGCTGGTGACACTCTGAGTCTAAAAGCCAAACTGTCTCTGCCTTCAGTCCTCCTGGTCCATGTTTGTGCCCAGCCTGAGGCCGTGCCAGACCAGGTGGGAAGAAGCTTTAATCTCTTTTATGACTATATGAGCATGCTAAGCTAATAGAATAAGACCTGCAGTAGCCCCATACAGGCTTGTTGATCCTAATGCCCTTAGATGGCCTTGTTTTCAAGCCCTTTGAACTTTTTACATTATAACCACAATCTTTAATTAATTTTAGGATTTCATGTGTTAAACCAACACAAAGTAGTGTTTAACTATTACACAGAACGAAAAGGATGCATGGTTTTCAACATTTTTTCTAAATAGAAATCTGAAAAGTTTGGAATTCGTTTGTATTTAGACCCCTTTACTCCAATAGCCTTAAATAAAATGCAGTCTAACCACCTGCCTTCAGAAGTGACGGGATTAGAAACAGAGACTACCTGTGTTTAATTCAATTTCAGTATATATATGTATTGTCTGTTGCATACATGTCTGTTCTTTGAAGGCTTCAGAGGTTTGTTTAGTGAACAAACAGAATCATGACAACCAAGGAACACAGCGGACAGGTCAGGGAGAACATTGTGGAGAACCTTAAAGCTGGGTTAGATTATAAAAAAATATCCCAAGCTTTGAACATCTTACAGAGCTCTGTTGTATACATCCTCCTAAAGATGGAAACATATGGCACACTTGCAAACCTACCAAGACATGGCTGTCCACATAAAACAGAAAAGCCAAGGCAGGGAGAGCATTAATTGAACAAACATCCATGGTGGGTTACTTCACAGTAACCCACCATGGCTGCATCATGCTGTGGGGATGCTATTTTTTAGAAGGAACAGAGTAGCTGTTGGAATTTGAAGTGAAGTCCCAATTGTGATATATGGAGTATGTCACTAATAGTGATCCAGCTTTAAATGATTCGCGGGGCGCTGAATACAAATGCACGCCTCACTTTCACAGTTCCATCATTATATTATTTTTTTTTCTATCGCATAAAATCCCATAAAATACATTAAAGTCTGGTTGTAGCAGGCCAACAAGTAAGAAGGATCAGTTATTATGAAACAATTTCAAGGCAAACAGCATGTACTTCTTATAGATAGGGATTAGTTAGCACTCTGTTTTCTGCTACACACTGCGTTTTGTCTTTGGGTTAGGTCAATGGTTTACGCTTCATCAGGATCACCAAAGGTCAAGTCCTCATCATCTGGTCAGATCACTGTATTGATTCAAAGTAAGTGCATATCTGACATATTTCTGTTTCAGGACTCTGGGTTTCATTTTAGGGACAATGGATTAACTGAGTCCTTGTAGGATCCATTAAAGTTAGAAAAGGAAAGCATTCATTTTTGACTCTCTGCTTGGTAGATGCATCAAGACCTTTGAAGTAGAATTTTCCAAGGACCAGGAGGAGTTTAGTCGAATTAACACACAGGACACCATTTTTACTTCTTACGTCTACTCACCAGGTGCTATAACTTTTCTTTTCCCTCTTTATTTTTCATTCTTTTTGGAGACATGATATGAATTCTGATCTTCACTGCAGCCTCAGAGCTGATTGTATATTTCATGTTGCATGTTGCAGTGGACCAGCAGGTTGGCGGTCTGTACCGAATTCGAGCTGTGGACTACTGGGGAAGGCCCGGGCCCTACTCTCTGCCAGAGTGGTTTTCAGACAGGGAGTAGAAGGTGGAAGTGCCAAGGATTCGTTGTCTTGTGAGCGCATCTTAGAGAGGATTCGTCTGCTGGTTTCCACTGTTTGTGGCTTGTTGAGTGATGCCAAATCACACCCCTACACGAGGTTGGAGACATCCTGCTCTTTTTAACCACAGTACAGGAACAGACTGTAGTGGCAGACCTCTCTATGAACATAAAATACTCAGTTACTGAATTCTTATATTATTTCATATTTCAGAACCAACATTTGCACATAGAGGTTTTTACAAGAAAAAGACACAAGCTGCTTTCTTTATAAAATTTATTGTCAGCAGCACAGATCAATACACTTCAGGTGCTACCCATCGGTGAGTTACCATCATTTTCTATGAAACATTGGTATTGTTCATTGGATTTTGCTTTGAATTATCTTGGAAGTATGTTGTAATGTTAGATGGAGTATGGAATTGATCAGATGCTTAAGATGAGAGTGGAATATTTCACGACACCCACAGTGAAGAGCTGTCTTGGGGATGTAATTGGTCCAGCTCAATGACTGCTCGGCCACCGTTTAACATGCTCCTGTTAAAGAGAGAATAAAAAACTTTTATGTTTAAATGCTCCAAATTATTCAGCTTCAGAGCATTATTTCCTTTAAATGAAAGTCAAAATACATGATCACAATTTTTCCTCCATGTTTGTATGCATGTGTGATAGTTGCATACCAGACTGCAGCACAGGCTGGAACTGTCCAGCCATGCAGATTTCCTCCTGCTTCTGCCGAACCACTCTCTGGATGGCTGGAGGAAGGCCGCGGGGGTTGCGCGAAAAGACCAGTGCGTAGCCGTCCTCACAGCTTCCGTCCTCCCTCATGGTGCGACAGGCATAGGTGATGGCGTAATTGTCGTAGTCTGTGTCAATGACCCAGTAGTTGTCACCTAAAGAAGCAGACAGGGACGTTACTCTTGACTACTCTGAGATGGGTAAAAAAAAAAGGAGGCAGCTCAGTGAGGCCTACCGCCGCTGGACAGGTAGCTGGCCAGTCCTTGGTAGTTCATGAACATTTTGCCTGGTGTGTTGGGGTCAGGTACCGAGTACTGAGCTGCCATGTCTGCGCAGACAACCCAGAACCTGGATGTGGGGTAAAGTCAAAAAATGATTAGCTGAAATGATGGGTGTAGGATCTTGTGGTAAACGGAGTGAGTTTATAAAGCACTTTTCTAGTCGTATCAACCACTCAAAGCACTTTACACTAAAGCCTCAGACTCAGAAATGCTCACACATTCATACACCCGATACGCAGATCGGAAGGCAACTTGGGGTTAAGTGCCTTGCCCAGGGGCACATCAACATGTGGCAATAGAAAGCTGGCCCTTGTGCCTAATGCAATCAAATAGGTTTAAGAAAACACCCACCCAAAGAGAGTGACTCTGCCTCTGGAGGAGGCCACCATGGCACCATCATCCCCAATAGTGTATTCAGCAGATATGTTGTCCTGCAGGAACAAGCCCTCAGGGTCCTTCTTCTGCAAGGCATACCATTTTCCTGCATACTGTCAGGGGAAAAGACATTTCATCAGATTACTATGGATTTACACAAACTGTGCTGAATTATGACAGTTCCTGAACGAACACTACTGAAGCTTAAAGTGCAAAATGCAAAATACTGTCACACTGCATGCTGAGCATATCCTTCCTTATAATGGAGAATCGGGTTAGGGTTATTTTATCTGTTTAAAGCTAGAAAAAAACCATAAAAATAGAAGGAGACATGTACTCACTCTCTGGGGATCAAAGTCTTGTTTGACGGTGAATCTGTCCACCACACAAGAGGCCAGGCTGTGTTCCACACAGGCCAGGAAAAACATCACCAACCCAAAAATCTGGAAGTCCATTCTAAGTCAAGCCAAGAAAGAAACCTTGTGAAATTAGTTTTTTAAGCTAACATTGCCTTTCACTTTTCAAAATCTCCTCACAACTCATGAAAAATATGACGTTACCCTAGCAACGAGGAGTTTTTATAAACCTTCTATTGGGTCCCCAAAAGCAAAGTTTCCTTACCTGAAGTGTAGAGTAAATCCACAGGAAGTTTTCAGTACGGAGATGTTGGCTGTGTTTGAGCTGTAGCGAGAAGACAGGGTGTGAGCCTTTTATACCCGAGTCGCAGACAGGCTGTCTGATTATTCTCACTTCTTGGGCCTAAATGCAGATTTTAAATCTAGCATTAATCCAGTTAACAAAATCCCTGCCTGTAAGCTGATCAGCCCTCACATTTGCGAGCATGCAGGCTTTATGTAATTTTTTTGCTGGGCTACAGTGCATGACTGCAGATTCAGAGGAAGATTAAACTCGTCTGAACCCTGAGTCACACGTGTGTTTAAGAGAATGAAGTTACAGGAGTTTTTGCAATGCTGGGTTTTATTCTTCCAAAAATCTTTTTCTTTTGTCCTTGAAAAAATATATATTTTTAAGAAATTGTCTCCACATTTTGTATTTACAAGTGGCACTGACAGACCATGAATAATGTAAGGCTTTAGCCCTGATTCTATATTTCTGTCTTATACATTTTTACATCTGGCTACCTTATTTAAATCGGACTTGTAAAAGTATGTCTTTAGAAATAAAGGGTGAGAGGAAAAGTTGGTGTAAGAGCAGAACAGAGAGAAAGCAGAGAAAATGGCCACTATGGAGAACAGTAATGTGTTATGTCAGCAGAGGTTCAGGTGTTTCCATCTCCAGTCATCTAAACGCTGCCAGGGCTTCAGCTGGTAATCCCAGGCAGAACATGCATTACAGGGAAGTGACAAAATGCATTAAGAATTATACTTATAGTCATAAGCAAAGGATTTAAATATTCACAGATTTTACAGAAATTCGGCTGCAGACTTTTTTTTAAATCTTGATTTTCTAATTTGATGTGTAATCAGGCCGGATTATTACCTGTCAGTTAAGACATCTGTTCTTTGACTAAACTGGCTCCTTCATATCTGTCTGAACCTGAAACCACAGCAGCTGTTTTGCTTGTTTCTCTATTCTGAAAATTATAATTTATCAACAGTCTTGCAGAGACGGGCGTCTTTGGCTGGAGGTGACGGCAGGGTAAAGTGTTTACGGGGGAGTGTAAGGTCACAGGTCTGCTGTGTGAGAGCGTGACAAAGTTGTCCAACAAGATATAAAAATCCACATCATGCGTTAAAACTCCTCACTTCTCCAAGGCATGGTGAAGTGATGAGGGTTGACACAGCCTGCCAATCACTAACTTGTATTTTCTACAATAAACATTCAACTTTAAAATCATTTTTGAAAAAGCTAATTTTTAAGATTTCAAGCAAGTTGCTGGCAGGCGTGAATGCTGTTTACTTACGATTGACACACATAGCTGGGGGAAACGGGTATCAGTGCTCACTAAATCAACATTCATAGACACTGATCAGTTAAAACATTCATTCATTCATTACTATACCGTTTATTCCATAGGGGGAGCTGGTGCCTATGGGTGGGAGGCAGCCTATGGGTGGGAGGCGGGGTACACCCTGGACAGGTCACCAGTCCATCGCAGGGCAACAACACACACAGGACAAACAACCATGCACACACACATGCAATGTAGAGAGACAAATTAACCTAACAGTCATGTTTTTGGACTGTGGGAGGAAGCCAGAGTACCGGGTGAGAACCCACGCATTCACGGGGAGAACATGCAAAATTTAGACTTTTTCAATTAGATCTCCCCATGCAATAAGAGTATTTTTCCCTATTTTTTACAAGGTGTACCCCAAGAATCTGATATATATATATATTTATATATATAAATTTTATATATATATTAATATATAATATACATACAGGGGGTTTGGACAATGAAACTGAAACACCTGTCATTTTGTGTGGGGGGTTTTTCATGGCTAAATTGGACCCCCTGGTAGCCAGTCTTCATTGATTGCACATTGCACCAGTAAGAGCAGAGTGTGAAGGTTCAATTAGCAGGGTAAGAGCACAGTTTGCTCAAAAATATTGAAATGCACACAACATAATGGGTGACATACCAGAGTTTTCAAAAGAGGACAAATTGTTGGGGACGTCTTGCTGGCGCATCTGTGACCAAGACAGCAAGTCTTTGTGATGTATCAAGAGCCACGGTATCCAGGGTAATATCTGCATACCACCAAGAAGGACGAACCACATCCAACAGGATTAACTTGGGGACGCAAGAGGAAGCTGTCTGAAAGGGATTTTGGGGGTTTAATTCGGATTGTATCCAAAAGACAAAAAACCACTGCTCCCCAAATCACGGCAGAATTAAATGTGCCCCCAACCCCCTTTTTTTCCACCAGAACTGTCCGTCGGGAGCTCCACAGGGTCAATATACACGGCCGGGCTGCTATAGCCAAACCTTTGGTCACTCATGCCAATGCCAAACGTCTTCAATGGTGCAAGGAGCGCAGATCTTGGGCTGTGGACAATGTGAAACATGTATTGTTCTCTGATGAGGCCACCTTTTACTGTTTTCCCCACATCCGGGAGAGTTACGGTGTGGAAAAGCCCCAAAGAAGCGTACCACCCAGACTGTTGCATGCCCGAGTGAAGCTGGGGGTGGATCAGTGATGGTTTGGGCTGCCTATCATGGCATTCCCTTGGCCCAATACTTGTGCTAGATGGGCGCGTCACTGCCAAGGACTACCGAACCATTCTTGAGGACCATGTCATCCAATGGTTCAAACATTGTATCCTGAAGGCGGTGCCGTGTATCAGGATGAAAAGCACCAATACACACAGCAAGACTGGTGAAAGATTGGGTTTGATGAACATGAAAGTGAATTTTGAACATCTCCCATGGCCTGCACAGTCACCAGATCTAAATATTATTGAGCCACTTTGGGGTGTTTTGGGGGAGGAGCGAGTCGTGAAACGTTTTCCTCCACCAGTATCACGTAGTGACCTGGCCACTATCCTGCAAGAAGAATGGCTTAAAATCCCTCTGACCACTGTGCAGGACTTTTATGTCATTCCCAAGACGAATTGACGCTGTATTGGGCCCGCAAAAGGAGGCCCTACACCATACTAATAAATTATTGTGGTCTAAAACCAGGTGTTTCAGTTTCATTGTCCAACCCCTGTATATATATATATATAACCTTTAAACATGCAATTAATCTACAACTAGTATATTCTTCAGCCTCAAGGGTACATTTCATCAGCGTTTTTTTTTTTCCCATTTGAGCTTCAGTATTTATAATATTCAAAAATAGTAATGAGTGAACACACCTGTTTCTCTGCTTCTAACGCACAAAAACTGGGAATTGGTGCGATAAATAGAGAAGGGAAAAGTGACAAAGTGTCTTATTGAACTAATGCATGGTATATTCATATCAGGATCTGAAACACTTTCTAAAGGTCTTTAGAAAAAAAAAATTCTGTGGCAATAGTGGCCTTTATTTTTGTTATTTGAAAGTATGCAGATAAGAAGTGGGGTGAAGAGAGGGGGAAGACATGCAGCAGAGGTCGGCGGGGTCGGGAATCGAGGACTGAAGCCTCTGTATATGGGTCATGCACTCCACTACAAGATACCTACATCTACTATATGCTGGGTTGCTTAAACCAACAGTTTAGTAAAAAAGACATTTTTCAGCAGTAAGCTTGGTCACTGAAATAAGAGAATCTGGAAGATTTCAATAAATGTTCTTAACATTAAAACTATGTAACATTTAACCAGCTTTTACACACAAATGACTGATAATCTGTTCCTCTTTGAAAAAAAAAACAAAACTTATGTGCAATATCAGGTTTAACTTCTTTTAATTTCAAAAGAACAAAATTATGAATGTTGTTGTACAAAGAGCCAGAGATCTAAAAGGTGGGGGTGAACCTCAGTTAAAATGTACCTGATCCAGGAGGTTCCTCTTTAATATGATGAACAGTTGAGGGGAAAAAACAAACATTTAATATTTTGTGTCCTTCTGTATTTATGGTATTGCTTCAATACAAACATTGACTTAAATTTATGAGTGCAGATGCATGAAGTTCTATACAGTGCTGAGTAAAGGCTTCATTTCTTCTCATGTGGCTAAATTAGAGTTTCTGAGAAACCAGAGGAGGGAGGTTGTTTTATCCGTGACAGGAAGCACTTTTACAAAACAGAACTGAACCACTGGGCCTGACTTTGCCACCGTTACTCCAGAAAAAGGAGGAAGAGGTTGGAAAGTGCACAAGGATGAGGACTTCTCCAAAGGGTAGACCAGAACTTTACTTCAGGATGGTGTCTTCATTTGCTGTGAGGAAGAGGATAACAATTTAAAGAATGATGCTACAATGAGTGGATTAAGAACTTATTTTGGACCTGAATGTCGTATATAAATGAGGGTGAAGATGATACCTTCTGCTAGCTGCTTGGCAATTCTTTCCTGCTCCTCACGAGCCTTTTTCTCCTCCTCCTCAATCCTCCTTTCCTCAGCCGCAATAGGCTTCAAATGATCTGAGTGAGTTGAACAAAGTCAGAGTTACAAACTAAATCAAATCAGAATTTCCTTTCAAACCTGCTCAGTTTAGAGCAGGGTAGCGCTAATGTGAAACCATCTCATCGTTCTAAAGGGTTTTGTGTTTCAATTAGTTGACAAAGGTCTTTTGGTTTCCGATATCCTAAACATTTCCAGTTGGTGAATGCGTAATTCCGAAGCCCTACCATACTGCAGTGACCACAACACTTCATTGTAGACGTTACTGAGGAAAGAAAACTCAAAGTTGTTTTTTTCACCATCAACGAGGCGTTTAAATGAAATATGAGTGGAGCCATTTGAAGGAAACTACATTTTCTACTACAGGTCGAGACATTTCTGCGGTTCGTTCACACTATGTGAAAGGAAGACTTGCTATTTTTTTTTCTTTTTCAGATTTTGACCTTTTGTTATGAAACACATGGGACTCAGATATAAGGGCCATCTGTTAGACATTTCAGAGTATGGGGAATTATCTTATTGGGGGCCAAAAGTGCCACAAATTTCATTATTAAAAAAAGTAATTAAATATCTTTTTGATACTGAAATAAAACTGAAAACATAACAAATGAATAAACAAATATATCTACAAGTATTTCAATGTGAATTATTAATATGTAAATTATTCATGTGGACATAAAAATAGGAATACCGCACATCGTCCTGTGTTGCAGCACACTGGGAACTCAACAGAAAAAATAATTTAGGATTTAAATATTTAATATTTAACGGGAAATAAAGTTTTAATAAATCATTGATACATATTTTTTATGTATTTATGATTGTTTTATTTAAACTATCATGTACCAATATTTGACATATTTGTTAAATTGTGGCCTTTTTGGACATCATTACAATCTCCTTTCTCTATTGGGAATACACACCAAGAATGCTGGTTTACCAAACCTAACTATGCTAATAGAAGAAGCTATACTTTATAATTACATAGTTGTGGCTTTAAAATAATAGAAATCCCCTGTTTTATAGCAACCGCTCTCTTGCATGTACAATCCAGCATGTCCTCTGCTTTCTTTTCTAAGAACGTTTTTTTTAATGGTGTTTTTATATTTTCATATTTTTATCGTTCTTCGTGTAAAATCTTTCTTGGTTGAAAATCGGTATCAACTCAAAGCTTTGCAAAAAAAACCTGATCGGAGATAAAAAACTAATTGTGATTAGTGCATCTTAACGGATTTCCATACATTCATCGATTAAAGTATCTGTATGGTGACTGTTAATAACTTACCATATCTCATTTTGCCGTAGATAATACCAGCAATTAAAGCGGAATACCTGGCTGTCTGCAATAGCAAGAAAGGCGAACATTAGCCAATTGAAAAGCTGTTTGCTTGTCATATACTCCATGAACAGCAGGGGGAGACAACATGCGTTGAATGGATTGTGAAACATAGTAAAATTAAGCTAAATAACATCCATGATATCAGTTTTGCTGCATATACAGGATAAATCTTTTAAAAATGAAACTCGTGAAATGAGCATGTGTTAACTATTCAATCAGTATCAACAGCAACGACTATCGTTTAATTGCAGGTAGCTTCAAAGTGTTAGCTTTAGCAACGTGAAAGTTCTCTGTTACAAACATTACTCTAGCATTGATCAGGGTGTTATTCAGACGCACTACAATATGGCTATCTTTCTCATTTGGCCTGAATGAAAGATCCTGCGGAGTTGTCATTTAACTATTTGCTGCGAGCCAATATATCCTGGTTATAGCTAGCAGGTTAGTGACTTCAGGCGAGCTGCCGTCTGCCGAACTTTTCCAGCGGTTTTACATTGAATCACTTCATAACAGCTTCAGCAACATATTTAACTGCACAAACCTTGATTAAAGGCGATACTGCGACAGGAGGAGCCATGGTTTTACAGCAGGTTAGCTACAGAGGTCACTTTACCACCACTGAGAGCAGAGCGGTCTTCTTCTGGGAAAGTTTCAACTACCGCTCAAACTGTCATTGTTGAGCTGCTGCCGTCTTCTGGGCAAAAATGGCAATGCCGCTGGCTGTTGCCTCACCTTACTTGTCTGTTGGGTCTGTGTCTGCTCGAAAAATAAAATGGAAACATTTTCATTTTACTTACAAAAAAAATCTTAAGATAACAGAAGGACACATTCATAACTACCTTTGAAAAGTCATCATAGATTATAAAATGTTTACAGTAACTAGATGATAGTACTGTAGTATTTCACCTCTTTCATGGATGAATTGTGATTACCTCACTCAGAGGTTTTCAGCTATCTTCAGGAAAAGAAAAAAAATTAAACCATGCATTTTTATTTTTTATTTCCACTCAGGTGGACAACATGGCTTTAGTCTTTGAAATATGTGTGTCACAAACAAATTAATTATAGTATATGAAAGTAAAAACTAAAAAAATACTATATGAAGTGCCCACATGTGTTAGTTTTCTAAAATTGTTCCCTCTCATGAAAATAAGTACTTTCCCTGCCTCTTATTTCTAATTGTATAACCCATCCCTCACTTGCTTACCTCTTCATCCTCACTCTTCAAACTCTATCCATTTCCCTCGATATAACTTTTTATTTTACCAAAGAACATTTCTACAAAAACAACAAAATATTGTTCATTCATCAATGAACTCAGTAACAAACCATCCTAAACAAAAATCTGTCAGAACAAATAAGATGCAAAAATCTAGGTTCCCAGTCTGAAAAGGTTATTTTTGAAGTTACAAATATGAAATATTTAGCTTTTCTTTTGTTTTTGAGATCTGTCAGATGGTAAATCCTCATTATCCTCAGCTTTACTGTCACTACAGCTACTATTTGCCCATCCTTCCTTTTCTGAGTGATATTCATGGGCACTATCATGATCACCATCCACATTTGTCTAAGCATGGTGTCAAAATGAGGTGAGATCCTTCCATGTATACATGCAGAAATGAATAAAACCCTCATAATTAGATCAATGATATATACAGCAGTAAATGTTCACATTTTAAAGCTATGAAGTCTGGGGGGCCCATTTGGTGTATATTTTAATTCTTCTTTCTTTTGCAGAAGTGTATCAGTATGATTGAGTTTAACAATAACCACATATGATGAAATGAGAGCCTAATCTTTAGAGTATCAAATAAATAATGATCATATTACAAGGATAAGATATCATGAAACAGTAAAATGAGTATATCTTCACACTCTGGGACTGATGACTGAAGAGGCCTGTATAGAGTCACACATTAACTGTGACTGTCTTATTATTTCAGAAGTAGAAAACTACAAGTATAATCAAAGAAAAATGTATGATGATTTTCTATTTTTCTACAATTATTAAATGTAATGAAGAGGGGTAGTGTTAATCAATTGTGATGTATGAATAAAAATGAAGTGATGTTTTTTTTAGCTGTAACTGGTGTGGGGCAGAGAAATACAGAATTAGAAAGCTTGAGGCTGAGCAGATAAGGAGGGCACCATGGCCTGGGAGCCAGAGGCGGCAGAGTCATAACATCAGGACGAGAGGGGCAGAGAAGAGCCAGCTTCACGGGAACTGGGCATGGATGGAAGGTCAACGAGCAAGCTCAAGTCATAATAAGCATGGGAGCGAGAAACGAGAAGCGAGGTGCACGCTGTTTTTCGTTAGTCTGAAGTTCGAAAAACAAAATCATTGCACCAGGATAGGAGCAGGAGGCGTGAAGGTCGAAAAATAGGCAACAGTCATAACACAGGGAGCCAGCTGCGGGCTGTTTACAACTCTGTCTACGGAGGCTGGGAGACAGCACCAAGAAGTCACGGTGACCAAGTAACTCAATGATGAGAAAGCTTGCCCGGCAACAGGGGAAGAGCAGTGAGGCTATCTGCGATATAAAAACTGTGTTAAAGAAAGAAACGGGGTTGTTTCCTCGCAGAAGACCAGCGAACAAGATCGGACTGAGAAAGAAGCTACAGATCAATCAGAAGACCGGAGACGCAGCCACGCGGACAATTCTGCATCATAAAGAGGATCAACCCGTGTGCCCCGAGAAGAGCTGCAACTCAAAAATTGAGAATCTGAATTCCATCTGTTGCATTTTTACCAAGACAACTGAAGTGAACCTGGTCAGTGAACAACTGATTGCTCTAAGTTTCAGGCTTCTGGAAGTCCTGAACCAACCTCAATTACACCTCAAAGGTTTCCTTCAACTATTCAGCCTCTAGAAGCTACCCACTTTTGAAACATATGCCAACAAAGTTTCTGTTTTTTAAATTTTTTTTTCTTTTTTTTTTTCTTTTTTTTTTCCAACTTGACCATCGAAACCCCGAGCATCAGCGCCTGTCCACTTAGAGGAAGAAAACTGAAGATTTGCCTTTCACCCAAGAAGACAATCACTAGTTGCCTGCTGAAGAAATCATTCCATTCGGATCCATGATGAGCCTCCGTCTCCAAAGCCTCTTCAGCCTTACCAGTTTCAGCATTAGGGAAAGATGGGTTAAGTTGTTTGATTTATTTCTATTATTCAAATTATTAAGTTTTGCTCATTTTTAAGCTGTTACTGACCCCTGCAAAAGCCTTACTAATTAAAGGAAGCATAATATATTCTAGATTTATTGTGGACA
Organism: Crenichthys baileyi; assembly: GCA_036173005.1. NCBI lineage: Eukaryota > Metazoa > Chordata > Actinopteri > Cyprinodontiformes > Goodeidae > Crenichthys > Crenichthys baileyi. The sequence continues at coordinate 516,236 of JAHHUM010002619.1, forward strand.
GTCAATTATTTGAGTCACCGTATTTTTGGGTTTTTCCTTGGTGGTAAAAAGTCTTGTTGCCTGGTTCCAAATGATTTTAGGAGGTTTTTATAGGTTGCCTTAAGCCAAACTTGTTAAAACCATGCCCGTGGGGCTCATGCCGAGGCACTAAAATCAACCTAAACCATATTCCAATTGCAAGTTGTAAAATAGGGAATGAGCAGCCGTTAACAGAAGTGACTGTTGAGGAGTGGATGACTGCTGTGGGCTACTCAGTCATCCAGACCACCAGTTGAAGAAGGGCTAGACTTTTGGATGCAGGGTGTTAGAGGTTAGGCGTGTCATTTCCCAACACCAGCTTAAACAGATTTTCCAGTAAACCTGCTTAGTAAGACCTTCCAGGTTTAGGGAAGTCCGGAGCCGTTGGATGGAGAGCTGGATTGAGCAATCCCCTTAGACATAGGGAAGTAGGAGGGAGGGGTTAGCTCATCGGACAACGAAAATGGCTTTTAGTAACATAAAAATGTTTGCAGAATTAATTGAACCAGTTAATAATATGGCATTACTAGATTTATATGTGACTTTTTGGATACATTTTAAGGATAACAAATACAGTATTTTTGTTGCATTCTTCAAAACCTGCCAACAGACATACAAAGCCTGACAAAAGTATAAATACCAATTGAACTTTTCACTTTTTGTCATGTTACATCCACAAACATCAATATGTTTTTTTGGATATTATGTGGTAGGTCAACATTGTAAATTGGAAGGAAAAATATCCATGGTCTTCCAATAGTTTTTTACAAATAAAAAAGCTGATAATTGTGGTGTGCATGTCCTTCTGAGTGAATACTTTCTTGAGCCTCCTTTTGCTGTGTTTACACGTATGTTTTTGGAGTTATATCTACCAGTTTTGCACATCTAGGGATGGATTTTTACACAATCTTCTTTGAGAAATTGTTAAGCTCTAGATATAGAAAGGATGGAAAGCATAAGTGAACATCAGTTTTCAAGTATTGCCACATATTCTTAGGTAAATTTAGATCTATGTCCTTTTAATATTGTATATCATTAAGTTTTTATCTAACCCATTTCATTGTAGTTCTGGTTGTCTGTTTCGGGTCGTTGTCCTGCCAGGAGGTGAACCTCCGCCCCAGTCACAAGTCTTTTGCAGTATTCTTTCAGGATTGTCCTTTATTTAGCTCCACCTATTTCCCCATCATATTTCACCGGTTTCCCTGTCCTGGCTATAAAAAAAAAAAAAACAGCCCCACAGCATGATACTGGGAACATCATGTTTTATAGTGGGGATTGTGTGTTCAAGGTGTTTCCTGCCACAAAGTGTTTATCAGCTAGCCCGAGAAGATGAATTTTGGTCTAATCTGACAGAGCATTTACTTTAACATCTATGCTGTGTCCCCTTTATAGCTTATGAAAACTTGCAGATGAGACTTTGTACGGCTTTTATTTTTCCACAATTTTGTCATTTTATGCAGATTTGTGGAGTACACAACTAATAGTTGTCCTGTCAACAGATTCTCCCACCTGAGCTGTGGATCTCTCCTGCTCCTGCTCCTCCAGAGTTACCATGAGCATCTTAACGGTTTCTCTGATTAATGTTCTCCTTGTTCACCTGTCACTTTAGGTGTACAGCCATGTTTTAGTGATTTCTATGTTGTGACACAGTTTTTCCATTTTGAGATGATGATTTGAACATTGATCTGTGGAATGTTCAAAGCTTTGGATATTGTTTTTATGATCTAACCCTGCAATAAACTTCTTGACTACTTTGTCCCTGACCTGTCTGCTGTGCTCATTGGAACTGTTTGTTAACTAATTTTCTCTAACAAGCTATGGTGAAAACAAATCACTCAGATGGACTGAATTTACTAATTAGATTTCACCTTTTCAGGCTTTTATTCATAAAGTTTTTTTAAGAAATTCCGTGATTTTCTTTTTACTCACTGATATGCATTACTTTGTTAATCACAAAAAAATCCAATAAAATGTGAAAAGTTCAAAGGAAATGAATACTTGTGTTTACATGCAATCCTAATTTTTTATCTTAAAAATATTTTCATTTAATGTCCTATTTTGGTGGAATGATGTTTCTGTTCAGAATAATTTTAATATGTATTATCCTCTTGGAATTCTTCCTATTATCTATACTTAATTCATCATCATTGTTTTTAAATGAGTTTTTAAATGTTCGTTTTTTGTTATTTTATTAAAATCATTCTATGCCTAATACGTTGGAGAACTTGTGACATCCATGTGAGTTGAACAAGTTATAAACCATTGTAAAAGGAATACAAACAGACCCTGAATAAAAACAAAATCCTATTAAATGCTTATCAAGAATTATTATAGTGGGATATCATGTCCTTGGCACCTCTATGTTTCACTTGTTAATCAAATCAACTCAGATCAGTGTATTGTTTTTTCATTATCTAACTAATAGCATACTACAAAATGAGACAGCACTTGGCGGGGATCTGAGTGTAAAAGATTATCAAACAGATAGAAAGAAAACAGATGAAAACCAGATGAGTTCAGTAATGTAAAAAGTATAATCTTTAAAGCAGCAATCTGTGCAGCAGTCTGATGCTTCCACTTTCGATGTGGCTCTGTTTTCCTGGGGCAGCAGATCAAAAAGGTCTTGAAGAAGGTTCCCAGATTAATCAAATTCATCTGTGGTCACTATGAATGCTGGAAATTGTGTTGATCTTTTTGCAGGATACTATGAAAGTGTAACAACATTCATATATACAGGGCTTAGTTAATACCACAGAGAGAGCTGACTCAACTGGCAGGCACATTTCAGTTTGTAGAATGTCAAAAAGTTTAAGCTCTCAGCAGGAACATGTGTTTTTCATCACATTCACTGTTAAAAAGTATCTAGGAACAGCGTCCTTATGAGGTCAGAAGAAATGTGTTCTTTCAAACATATCTTTTCTTTTACTGACAGTCATTATAGACACTAGTTATGGCAAGAGCAGATTTTATTTCAAACTTTTAAAAAACTGCATTCTGATTGAGTTGAATACATTGTAAATTCAGTATGACACAAGCATCGTTGGTGAAACTTCTGAATATTGCACAGGTCTGAAAAGCAGCATCACTATTTACAGGTAAACCTTTAACAAGTTTTACTTACATTTCTAATCTTGGCCTGGCTTTGATAGTTTCACTTGTAAACATTTTCCCTCATCTCTGCTTCACTGAAGTCACATTGCACAGAAACTGATTTCAAGGAACCAAGCATATATACAGTGCCTTGCAGATTCATTCAACCCTCTTAAAGGTTTTCACATTTTGTGATGTTACCCCAAAAGGTGATTCCACAAAGTGCTAGCTTAAGGAGACTAACCCCAAATGCTTGACAGACTTCAGATTTTCATTTTTTATAACTTTTCAAGCCCATGTCTCTTTCAGCTTCACAATAACGCACTGATTTGTGCTGGTCTATAACATTAAATCCCAATACAATATACTTATTTCCACCTAATGTAAAAAAGGTCAAGGGGTATACAAACAGTTGCAAGACACTGTTATGCGTCTCATACTTGACAATTAATAAAAATTATTTTCTATGTTCAAATTTATTTTTTTCTCCTTTCAAGAAATTTCTGCCAACCTTGCCTCCTGAAATACTTCTCTCTACCACTAAGTGGCCCTAGAGAGGCTGAAGAGTGCTACATGACTGTGTGTTCCCACACAAAAGCTGCCATCTTACTGGAGTGGATTACCATATGGGTTCAGACACATTATGCACAGTTTTAAGGAGATCCTTTTTTACAAAAAGCAATCAGTGGTGGCTTCCAAAGCTGCTGAACGTATTTATTGTCCTCCTAGAAAACCTCACTTTGCCACGTTTCTTCAGGGAGGCTGTGTACTCGTTGGATTTAAGTTTGGAGTAATAGTCTGAGAACTTGTTAAAGAGGATGGAAATAGGCAGGCCATTGAGAATGATTCCGAACGCGATGCAAATGAAGGCGAAGACACGACCCAGTATGGTCTCTGGATACACATCTCCATAGCCCACGGTGGAGATGCTCACCTATAGAGAGAGAGAGAGGGGAGGAGAGTCAGTACTGATTGAAAAACAAAGATCACAGATATTCACGGGAAACACTGAGATTTTGTGTTTCGTGGATATACCAAAACCAGAGTATAAGCAAAATAATCAGCTGTTTAGGGCTCCAGAACCTACATGAGGGCCCCCAACAGCACTGAAATTATCTCACAAGTCAGATTTACTCATGTTAAACATAAACATTTAAAATGTGTTACATTTTACAGCACTGGTTTGAAGTTTACATCTACTCATCATAGGCTATACTGTCATATTAATTTTTTGCTTTAAAGGCTATATTTCTATTGTTTTTGCACTGTGGTTTATTTATACTACGAAGTATTTTAATAAAAAAAAACTATTGGGTAAATAAGTTTGAATTATTTTGCATTTTCTCTAATCAACACCAGTTTAAAATTATACATACAGGATCAAATATGTGCATACACCTCAGTGATATTTGGTTAAATGTCCTTCAAAAAGTTGAACCTGATGCAGAAACTGTTTGTGGCCATCAACAAGCTTCATGCATATACTGTATGTCTGAACTTGTTATCATAAACGATAGAGCTCTCCTAAATTGGTTGGTTTCCTACCACTGGCAGTGGAAATGACCTATAGCCTGATGCTGCCACCACCATGCTTAAAAGTTGGTACAAGAGTTTTCAGTTTGAAACGCTGACCTTGACTCCTCCAAACATACCTCTTTTGATTGTTCAGTTTCAGCTATCAGTATATTTTTCTACTTCTGACCTGTATCTTTCTTACTGTAAGAACTAGTCTGTCATGACAAGCCCGTGTTAATTAGAATATCTTTCATCTCTGACTACTATTCCACAGTATCCGACCATACTTGTGTGAGACACTGCAGCAAAGGTGATTCAGAGGTGCCTGGTTCAGTGACTCATTTCTGGTGAATACAATAGGAGTCTGCAGCAGTGAGCTGTGTACACTCCTCATTTCTTCTTATCCATTAGTATCATTCTGAGGATTATCATTTCCTTCCAATGGATTACAAGCAAGATTCCACCACCTGTTCTGAGAGCCAGTGCAATGATCTTATAATAGGTTTACTTATGGCAGACGGGCAGGCTCTGTCACCACAGTTGTGTGTAAACCGTTTGAAGTCATTGTATAATCTAAAACTTTCTGCAAATATAGCATAAAATGTGATTTTCTGCACGATTTATGACAAAGGATTTTACAGGTCTAATAGCTGGTCTAATGCATAATTAGTCTGTACAAAGATGCACTTACAGCTGCCCACCACCATGCATGAGGTATGCTGGTAAAGTTTGTCTGCGGCATGTCATGCTCCACGGTGAAAACCATGGCAGAAAAGCTAAAGATGCCCATAGCGATAAACAGGAAGAGGCAGCCCACTTGTTGGTAGCACTGGCGAAGGGTGAAGCCAAACGCCCTCAGACCGGTGGAGTGACGAGCCAGCTTCAGGATTCGAAAGATTCGCATCAGTCTCATGATCCTCAACACTTGCCCCAGTTTCCCCACCTGCCCCACTGCCTGCATGTCAGCCTCGTGCTTCACATAGTTTTCCTCGCTGTCGAAGAACTCCAGGATGCCCTGCAGGTACTGAGGCAGGATGGCAATGAGGTCCACAGTGTTGAGGACACTCCTGCTGAAGGATCTGAGATCAGGTGTGGATATCAGACGCAGCACATACTCCATGGTAAAGAAAGCAATGCATATGGACTCTACATATTCACAGTGTGTCTTGCCACTCAGGTGACCTGCATGCGTTTTGTACTGCATCTCCTTCACCGTGTTGAGGGTCATGGCCACCAGGGAGATCAGGACAAAAAGGCTGGAGGCTACAGCCATCATCTTCGCCTTGACAGAAGAAAAAGGTTTCTCCATCAAGTTCCATATAGCTCGACGTGTCTGACCCATGAACATGTCGTGGAACAGCTCCTCATTCTCCTCAATCTCCACCTCAGCCTCCAATTCCCTCTGGATCTTTAGCTGGTCGTTCAGCTCATCCTGCCTTTCTTCGAAGGAGATGCGGCAGCAGCGATTGGTATTTTTGATCCTCACCCCCCAGTAGTTGATCTCCTCCAGGAAATTGCGGGGACACAGTTCATCCTTAATCCACAGCACACCCGTCCTGTAGAAGTTAAATATGCTGTGGAAGACCTCTGGGTCCCTGTCAAAGAAGTACTCGTTGTTAGTCACTATGTAGTCATCGCACAAGTCCAGTTTCATGTTGTGATCCGTGTATGTGGCCAGTCGCCCTATTCTGGTCTTGGGGTACTTGGCTGCCATCTTGTATGCTATCTGATAGGGCTTCCCCCCAACATTGATGTTGATCACATAGTTCTTTTTGGAGGGCGATATCTGCCTGGAGAAGCTGTACGGGCCACCATCATCTTCTTCGTCCTCATATTCGGCATAAATATCATAGATATCCCTGCTCAGTTCCTGCATGGAGTTCCATGTCTTCACACAGCTCTCCTTGGCTAGTGGATAAACAGTCTCAGAAGGTCTCCGAGTGGTATCTGAGTCTGTGACTTTGTAGTTGGGGAATAGACTCTGCCTCCTGTTCCATGAGTTTCCTACCTTCTTGGTGCTCCCCATGGTGATCACCAGGGTACTACACAGCAGACAGAGGACACTGACTGACCGAGCAGCATTACTGCTAATACCCCCTTCACCTAAGCATGTTGGACATTAGGAGGATGCCTCATGTCCCCATTAATGTTGCTGACTGAGAGGATCCGCATACTTACAGGGCATCTAAATACCATTATCCTCTGCTGAGCTGTCCTGCTGACATTGGTTGTGCAGCATAGCCCAACAAGGACAGATTGGGACAATTACAACTTGTCTAAAATAGAGCTTCAGGGGATTTTGTTAGTTCTAAAACATAAAACAGTCACAACTGTTTTGTCTTAGAGTTTTTTATGAATGCATGGTACTAGATCACACACTAATCTTTTAAAATCCCTGTGGATTACACTGGAAAAATTGGAAAGGTTGCATGTCTTTTATTGCTTTCATCTTTTCTGAGGAAATTCCCAGCACAATAACCATTTTTTATTGCTTGAAAATAAAATAGATAGTTTTGACCTCCAGTCTTTAAAGAATGAGCCTGAAAGTTTTTTGCATGGTTTGTTCACCTTTTCTGTGCTGGTCTGATATTTCTTAGTTGAAGGGAAAGAAATGAAATGGTTAAATCTACAAAGGGCAAGGGCTTCAAGCATTAGCCTACTTTCCAAGTCGAAGGAGGTCCAGGGTTCTTTAGATATGGCAACACTCAAAAAAGTAATGTTTTATTGGCAGATCTAAAAGAAAGTTAGGACTCTTTATGACACATTTCCTATGTGGCAGGAGTAAATTAATCAGGAGGACTTTACCTTGAAAGAAGCCCTATGTGTAACATAACTTTACTGCCCCATTAATCCTCTTTGGCCATCAAATTATCACCACACGCACTTATTACCAGTATAAGGTGACCAGAGTTGGCACTTTACAAGGCTGCCTGCAGATGACATCAACCTTATTGTGCCCTTTACTGAGCCTTTATTTAGCATCAACGTGCCGACACCCAGTGACAGGTTAAAGCAGGTTCAGAATGTATTTAAGGTTATTATGTTTAAGTACAGCCAGAGTAGAGAGAAGGAGCTGATCATGAGTTGTAACAGCAACAATTGTGGAACACTGCCAACAGTAAAAGAGTCTGAAAACTGCTTGGTCGATGATCGACTGATCCAGAACTGTGTTCCTTTGCAACGGGTTTGGTTATGGGTTTGACCATGCACTCTGGGTTAGATTTTTGACCCCCAACAGTAGGTAAAAGTGACTCATTACTGATGTTAAAGTTGTCAAAGGGTGGGTTGGTCAGCAGTGCATCAAAAGGCAACATACAGACACATGAGACAAACAAGACGGTCAGAGACTACATACCTCCACCACCCAAAGACAGACAAACAAACTCAACAGAAAACATGACCTCCTTGGTAATAATTATGCATGCAAACCTAAGGACATTATTAGACTAACAAAATATCCTAATATTTTTATATGGTGGAATGAAACTGGAGTATCTGCAAAAGCTTTGCATGCCGGGGGAGTATATGCAAACTTCACACAGGAAGCCCGCTGTTTGGTGAAAGTGTGAATGTTGAATATAGCTAGCACATTTGCGTTTTCATAAAAAGTCTTAATTCAGATGGTGAGCTGTACAAGCTTTAATTGTCTTAAGAAACTATAAGCCCTCAAGCATGAACACCTTTTTCGTATATATATTATCTATAGATATTTATATATCTATAGATATATATATATATATATATATATATATATATATTATATATAATATATATATATATATATATATATATAATATATAGATATAATATATAGATACCTATAGATAGATATATTTTTATCTATTATAGATATATATGAGTTACAACATTTAATTTCGCTTTTAGATTAATAAAGTATTTTTTAATTGAATTTTGAATGTACATATAAGTACGTATACATACATATAACTATGTATAGGAGGTGGGGGCACTTTTGGTAGGTGTTGGACGATGATGGGGGCTTTGTGGAGAAAATGTGAGACTTGGGCATAGAGTAAGTTGTATTTTTTATGTTGTTGGTGAAATTCAGGAGAAGGAAGTCTGCGCAGAGAGGAGAGGTGGGTGGGGTCTGGGGGGAAGTATGGTTTTGGGTCTTGGAACTAACCTCTCATTCACACAGACTCTGTGATCTGTGCGTTTTGCTCTCTGTCGCAAACAAAAAGCATGCTAGTCAATGCGGCAATTAACACAGGCTCTGTGGCTACGGCATGAAGGAGAGCCCTCATCAATTGTTGTGGACTTTCTTGTTGTCTCCTGTTTTTAAAGTTGCTGCTGTCTGGTTCGCAGAATAAAAATGTTTGAAGTAAAGAGTTGTTCTCTAGACTTTTTAAGACAAAATCCATCTTTCTTGAAAAGATGCCTGCGTTTCCAGAAAATGTTGAACTTAGAGATAAAGTGTCAATAAAGAAAAAAACCCTAACCCCAACTCGACCTCAGCATGAGCCTTGATTAGTCAGCTGCTGCAGTTACATATTGTTGGATTCTTTCAAACAGCTAATTAAGGATCTTGTTACACTTTTAAGTCTGTGCAGGAACAAGATTAAATGACCACCAGGTTTGACAGTGATGCTACATGTTGGAGCTACACCTAGGTGTGGTTTGTGGTTTACTCCTTTCACTGTCGCTGTATTTTTCTTGAGTCTGTAAAAGAACTGAACGAAATTTAATCTTAAAATGGAAACATACAGGCAATTATATGTCAGTGCCACCATGAAACACTATGATTTACCAAGGTAAGTATAAAATATTATTGCTTTTTAAAACCATAACAAGAATACTAAAACTGTGCAGGCAATTTTAAATATTTTAAAACCAATGCAATTAAAAAAGGGTTATTTAAAAGGTTACAAAGAGCTAATAAAAATAAAAAGTTTATCAGAGGAAAAAAAGTCTGTCTGATAAAACAGGATCACCTCTTTGCATTTTGGCAAATATCTATGTAAATGCACAGGTGTACAGAGCAAAGGCCTGAAAGCACGGAGAGCTTAGTAAAGTTGGTTTTGCTTGCATCAGATTATGCAGTTGTACTAAAATAAAAGCGGCAAATATGCCAGGCTACTGCTACAACAAACAACCAAAAATATTTTTTTTTCTACCGATAACAATGCCGAATTATGTGTAAAAATACACTCAAAAACATTAGTTTTCATGTTTTTGTTTTCCTTATAGAAAACTTAGAGGCATCCGTCCTCTCATTGTAAGTGATTTAACACTTTTTTACGTTGTGAAAACATTGCAGAGCAAACACATTTACATTTACACAAGCGTAATAAAGTGAAATTAATAACATTTTTAAAGAACCTTCGGAGTAATGTTTTAAAAAGGAACCCCGCGTTCATATTTAATTTTGACAGGTGTAACAGGAAGTTAGTTCCACAGCTAGCTTCATTTGCTAAGAAAACGATGTTTTTAAAGGGAAACCAAGGTTGATGAGGTCTGCTGTGGGCACAGCAGGTGGAAGGTAGGCGCACACTCAGTTTTTGGACAAGCTGTCCAATTATAATTAGTGTTTTTACCTTCTGAACGAGTATAGTTTGGCGGCATTTCTTTTAGGTTTAGCGGAAATCAAGATGCGGCCAAGTGTCAAGTCAAGACAACTGGGGAAGTGCAAGCTAACTAGCGAGCTAGATGTGAGCTAACAGGGCTAATGGATACCGATAACTGTCCATAACAGGCTCCAGAGCTGAGAGATACCGGATACTTTAGTTCCTTTTAATAAAATAAAAGTAAACAAGCGGACAGACGAGTTTTAGTGCTTAGTGAAATATGTTGTTTGGATTCTTTTTAAGATACAGTGGCGTATATTTGTTCAGTGCTGGGGTTGGGGCTCTAACTGCCCCCCTCTGCCTGTACATAAACGGTGAAGAGTTTTTATTGCTAACCAGGGGCGTTTTTAGGGTCTCAAAACATTGGGGGCTTTAGCCCAAATCCAAAATATTTAGATTTCAATAAAAACAAATATAGGAATTTTTAAAATAAAAATAATATAGGATATATTGTTCCAGTTCTTTCAGCTGGTTTTAGACTGAATGTAAATTTTTGTGAATTTAAAAAAAAAAGGGGTTTGCAATAATTTTTCTTTTTTTTTTTGTTTAGAAGCTGGATGAAGGACAAGGAGAGACAGAGTTTTAGGGGCCTGATGAAAAAAAAAAAAAAATTTTTAAATAATGACAATTTTGAGGGGTTTTGAAAAAAAATTAATCGAAAAATTTTCTGACAAAAAATTTTCTTAAACCAGAGAGTTTTTCTTTTTTGGGCAGATAAATGCGTTTTTTTGTCATCTACAAAAATTGACCTTTTAAAAAATTTTCTTCTCATCAAAGTGTTACACTCATGAGGGCTCTTTTCTTTATTCTTATATTTCAAAAAACGAAAAGTGGATTAAAAATGATTTTTCTAAATGGGAAAACCTTTAAAAACAATATTTTTATGCCAAGAGCTTCGAAACATTATATTAAAAAATTTTTTCCTTTTTTTTAGAACCCAGTTCTTTTTTACGCCCCTTTTCAGCTCTTCATTCCATTTCTGGAGAAATGTGGCCTGCCAAAAAAATAAAAAAGAAACTTTTTCCAACACAGTCTTTTTGTTCTGCACTTGGGGGTGGGAACATTTAGTGCAGTTCTTACTATTAAAACACTTGGAGAGGAAAGGGGGTTTAGTTATGGTGTTTAAAACATAGCATCCTGGACCTTATAAGTACTAATTTTACAGTTTAATTAATAACTGTATACATATGGTATGTATGTCTCACCTTCAGTAAACTGTATCCTTTTAAATTGTTTATATAATATTACATGTGTAAATTAGAAAATAAAATAGTTAACTAATCAATTTTTCACCTGTGTTTAATTGCTATGATTATTTCTTAATTTAGTGCATCTTTATAGCCAGAGCTTTATGTTTAGAATCAGCACAGAAGATATGAAAGAGAAGAGGGGGTTTACTTTTGCTCTTCAACATCTTACTGGAGGGGGAGTTTTTTCCTGGTTTTATTGAGCAACACCTGGTTCTGTTTACATGTAGAAATAGACTATAAGACTGGCTGCAGCAGTGAGTTCATTGTGTTGATCTGAAGGACCTTTTAATGTGTTTCGCTACGTTAGGATTAAATGCTTTTATTTTGGCTGAAGTAAAGGACCAGATATTTTCACATTATGATGCAAATCCGGCTAGAAGCTCACTGAGAAGGTTGCTACTGTTTTCTATCATACAGATTATTTAACTTTCACCTGTAGCTCAGGTGAAAGTCCCTCATCATGACCCTGATGATGCTCATTAGAGTGAACCTTCACCTCATGTCTTGCTGGATGAATCAGTGATTAGCTGTAACTTACAATTAGCCCATTCTGAGTCAGCATTCAGGTTTTACCGCTGTCTTCGTCTGGGTTATACCGCTCGGCGTCCACCTGTTCCTGAACACACACCAACCAGGCTCCCTCTCTCTGGTTGGCTCCATGGTTGCTCTTAAATGATCCCTGTTTGAGGCGCTCAGTGTAACTTTTCAGGTAATGAAGGAGGCAGGTCGACCTGGAGTAAACTGCTGTTCTGGACTTCTCCAGAATCGAGTCCGTCTCTGGCTGTGCGTGTAGTTGTGCATTCGTGCTGCTGCGAGTGCGCAAATAATTATTTTTTGTCTTCTCCTTTTAACTCATTGTCAGGTTATTGTGGAGCGGGACGTGATTATATGGAACACAATTGAAAATATCTGATTGTTTTTAGATAAAAATGTGAAGTCCAGTACCATTTTGTGGCTTCATCTTTTTAATACTTCTAAATTTCTTCTATCAAGAAGTCCGGGGCTCTTCAGAAAACATCCGGGGCTTCCACCCCGGAAGTCTAACTACCCACCTGTTGCAAGCCCCGACATTTTGGCTGCTTCTAGTAGGTATGATGGCTGAAGTGTGATGTAAAAACAATCATTTTCAATATCATATTCAAATCGCTTGAATTAAACCTGTAAATGATGCAGAGACCATGTGTATAGATTACACAATAATGGCTTCACACTATTTTAAAATTATTGATGCTACATTTTCTGGCGTTCAAAAAGTACATTCTCACACATTAAATCTATTTTTTCTTAGACGTTTTTTTCAACGGTATGCTATAACAGTGTTTCTTAACCCTGGTCCTCCGGTTCCACTGTCCTTCAATTTTTCCGACGTGTCTGCTCCAGCATGCCCGATTCAAATGATGGCATTACCACCTCAGCATGGCATCAAGTGCTGCAGATGTGTATTAATCACCCACTGATTGAAGTCAGGTATGTAGCAGCAGCGAAACACCCACAGCATGCAGGACAGTGGGCTCTGCCAAGACATTTTTAGTTTCCAGGAGAATCTGTTGGCTCTGCGTCAAGAGATCTTCTGGTTACAGGAATCATTCCACTTTCAGTTTAATCAGCCCTGACCGACGATCAGCTAGAAATTCAAAAATCAGATCTTTCTCTGATCAGTGAATGGAGCTTATTTAAGCGTTAACAGGTCGGAATAACCACAGAACTCTTCGGTGTGGAAGTTGTTACTAAGGAACAAAACTCAAAGTTAGCAATTTTCAGCATCAGTTGATAAAATAAGTTTTCCTTTAAATTATTTTGTCTTTGTTGTTGGATAATAGTAAAATCATGTTCCACCGAGTCATGCATGGCGTGAAGTCACCTCTGTTATTATAAATAATTAATGGTCCCTCAGAGCAGGAAGGCTGGAAGGAAAATACTTGCTGTTAATTGTAGCTTTTAAACAGAAACTAGCATTGGGTAAAATCTGTATCAAAGGTTTACCAAAACAGGACATTGGAAATTAGCCACAAAACCCAGAACAACACATCTCTAACATGAATAATATTGGTATTGTAAAACTTTAGCGCAACATTGCTAGTTTTGAGTCTTAAATACTTTTGATTGAATCGTAACAGTCTGATCAGGTGTATGTGTCTAATGGAGTAACTTAGTCTTTAATGCTCTGCACACATTAATAATAATAATAATAATAATGGGATGGAATTATTTAAAAATAACGTTTTTTATTTTTATAATTTTGCCTACATTTTTCAGATTGTTTCATATTAGCATTTTAGAGAGTGCCTGCCAGAGTCCCGACTTGAATCTCATAGATTATCTATGGAGGGAGCTGAAGATTAGGGTGATGGCCTGGAGGCCTTCTGGCCTAAAAGACTTGGAGTTTAGCACCAAAGATAAATCATCAAAATACAAGAGGAAACATGATGGTCGGCAACTGTAAGAAGGGGTTGATTGCTGTAATTTAAAAAAGTTTTTTTAATTTTTAGATTAAATGACAAAAAAACATTTTCTTTCTGTATTGATACTCTTTTTGCGATGTTGTATTATCTTTTCAGAAGTGCCTTTTTCTTTTTCTTATCGGAACCAAACTTCTTGGTTGAATGAAAACTATTTCAAATCTAAGTCTGCCAGGGGTGTGAATAATTTTGGGCTTAACTGTAAGAATTTATGAAAATTACCCCTTACACTATGACAGATTTACCGTTTTCAGGTTAAAAGATCAGTGGAAGATGACATCAAGAAGTACTAAGAAACAACGTGATACTGCAGTACTCTAGGTTATAAAATGTACCTTTCTCTCCTTGAATTGAGAAAAGGGCCAGATTGCTCACTTTCATGGCTGTAAAATCAGTGTTACTGCCCTGCCAGGGTCTTGTTGCCATAAAACATTAATTCATGATGTTTCACTCAATCTCCCTTTCTTGCTGTTGACAAACAGGAACAGAGCTATAACCCTGCTTGTTGTAGATTGCATGTTTTTATTGTATGCCTTATGCATTCTCCCAGCTGTGCTTTGCAGAGGTTCACAGCGGTTGGTATATTGTAAATCATCTGGAATTTGCAGTGTTCAGACCTTTTCCTCAGAGCCATACATTTTTGTAGCTCCCAGGAAACCTTTACTAGTGTAACCAACTACCACATACACCAAACTACTGAATAAACTGGACTGATGAGACTAGAGCACAAAGACGTGTTTGAGACATTCAAATATTGGCAAAGTGAATCCAGTTGGAATGTGGGAAAGCGAGATTAAATCTGTCACATGTTTGGAGTTGCCTCTAAGGTAAAGTATTAACAAAACGGCCAAAGAACGCTGAATACCTACCAACAGCTTCAATCTTTTGGTTGTGTGAAGGGGGAAGGCCTGTTCCAGTTTACTGACAACTTATAAAACCACGCCCCACTTATTTCAGAATAAGTAGGATTGAAAACAGATCCAAGTCCTGAGCGATCATGTTTTATAACAGCAGCAGCACCTTCCAAACAAACAGATTAGGAAGCTCTTGTCAGCTGCTGTGGCCTCTGTATTTAGTTACTCAAGGACTGTCTGTGCCCTTGCAGATGGAGGAGCTCATGTGGCAGATGGGGTGGGTGGTGGGGGCAAACCACCCGTTGTCCTCTTGTGTTCTTGGGCTTTATATCAGGGGACCATTGACCTCTTCCCTTAACTGGGGCTGCACGATTATGAAAGAAATAATAATCGGGATTATTTTGATCAATACCGAAATCACAATTATTTGTCCTGATTACTCATTGGGTCAATTTACTGTACTTGAATTTCCAAGTCTATTTTGTTCCAACTAAAATGTGTCTGACTACATGAGTTATAGGCATATTTCAATTCAATTGCAGAATATCTCAGATTTAAATGAACAGTGAACAGAACACAATGTTTCTGTAAGATTAAGTGCTTAAAAATCTCCCTGCCGGGCATTTAAAAATAGCTGTTTCACATGTAAATTAAAAGTGAGAAAGAGATTAACTTTAAATTCTTTCTACATGTTATCTGTGGTACGTAGTGATGTAATTGTGTACAATGCTGATTCACCAATAATATTCAGTTTTCTGCAGTCGCTTTTCTGTTTTAATGAAAACTGATGTTTTGCCCCAACAAAAAGCATCTATAATGTTCTAAGAACACTTCACCAAAAACAGGCTTGTCTTTATGATTCACATATGGTATCGAAGTGACCAATAGTCTTTGCATTAGGAGGTGTCAGCTCGTCCTCTCGTGATTAAATGAATCTTTGATAAGTAAGCTTTTGACGTGTTCTCTTGCTTCACTCAGTACAGCCTAAATTTGCAGCAAGGTTTGAGTCCAGCATTGATCATTTAGCTCTTTAGTTTGAACACTGTGGCTTGGAAGAGCTGTTGTGTCAGCTGCGTGCAGTGCAGCGGTCTCCCCCATCACCTCGCCGTGCGGCTGAGCAGGTCACATGAACACAGACAGGCAACCAACAAGTCTCTGTAGATTCACTGGATCACATCCACATTTCTTGATAGAGAAATCTTGAAAATTTACCAGATTTTGTTGATTTTTGTAATAAAGTTACGCAGCCCTACCTTTAACCACGGCTTCCTATAAAACCCTACTGTATTGTATGCTGATGACCTTTAACAAGGAAACAGTTAAACTATGTTCTTGTTTAGTGTGGTTTGCTTCAGTCACACCAGACAAACGTCAAACTAGTTTCCCCTTTAAGCGTGCTGCCAGTTGGTAAGTTGGGTCTATTAAATTATTATTCGATTAAAGTTTTTATTCATTTTTTAAACACATTGAAATCCTTATCTTTCATTTGCGTGTACATTTTTATTTATAAAACAGTTTTTGTATGTACAGCGTAGATCAGAATCTTTGGAGTTTCTCATGATTTGCATATGCTTTTATAAATGATTCACTTTTGAAACAAAGGTTAATCGTTGTTCAGTTTATTCCCTCTGAGCCCAGGACACACTTGTAACTGTACACCCTGTAAAGGGATCCAGCCTCTGCTGTGTTGTTTTGCTCTGTCGGTCTGGCTGAGCCCCCATTCCCCTCATTCAGTTCGTACACTGTGCTTTTTTAGCACGTAAAACGTTAGTTGCACCTTGCTACTTTTTTTTTAGCCGTGTTTTTAGATGTGTTTTCTTTTCCGGTTTGGTGCATGTCTGCAGTACTACAGCTGAGTTAGGTTTGCCGCGCCAACACAGCAGAGTTCTGTTGCAGGATGGTTTAATTTACAGTAAACAACAAGCTCGTTTCTATGTAAACTCACTTTGTGCTGATCTTCAGCACTGATAGGAGACATTTAGACATGGTTTACTCAGTGCATCCCGTGTTTTTTTTAGGTTGTTGCTGGTTGCTGGGTGCCGTGGAGCAGAGGAGCTGTGCCACTCCCCCGTTCGTCCTCTCATGCCCCCTCTGTGTCCGTTTCCCAGTGTATCGGTGACCCCACGCCCCCACCCAACCCCTACCTGATCCATCCTGTTGTGTTGCCACCCAAGTCCTAAGCCACCTTCTCACCCCATGCTTGGGACAAAGCCAGCTCACTGCCAGCCCAATGACTGCCTGGATCGTCCTGCCTGTCAGCTTGGCTGCCTTCTCCATCACAGGAATATGGATAGTGTGAGTCTTGGCTGATGAGTGTCTGTCATTTGTTCTTTAACTCATATAAACCGTTTGGGCATCTGTAAGTGAGGGAGTGAAAGTATAAAGCATTTTCCTGATATTTTGAGCTTTATTGGGTCTGCCATGTTGTGTTCCTCCTTTTAACACTTGTGACCTTTTATTACCTACAGGTATGCTATGGCTGTGATGAATCACCATGTTTGTCCTGTGGAGAACTGGTTGGTGTTTTTTTCCCAGATATAATAACAAAGGCCTAATTATCTTATGAAGTACTGAGAATATTTAACATTTTGCAGAAAGTATTCATTAAACGCTTTTGTTTTTTTTTTGCATTTTCTAAAATTATAACCATAAACTTCTAGTTATTTTATTCGGAAATCATTTACTAGACCAACACAATGGTGGTGCATAACTGAGATGTGGATGTTCGAATTTTGTTGTGTGTCATGCATTCATGCGAACATCAATTTGCATGTTTTGCCACAGATTCTTGGTCAGATTTGGGTCTAGGCTTTAACTAGGCCTTTCTAATACAGGAATATGCTTTGATGTAAACATTGCAGCTTTGGCTGTATGCGTAGGGTTGTTTTTATGCTGGAGGGAGAACCTACACCCCAGTCTCTAGCCTTTTGTGTCCTTTAACAGGTTCTCCTCCTTCATTTAGCTACATCAGTCTTCCTATCAAGTCTGCCCAGCTACCCTGTCACTGCGGGAGAAAGCACCCCCACAGCACAATGCTGCCACTACCATAATATACACAATATGTAAAATATGGTAGTGGCAACATAGCGTTAGTCTTCCACCACACGTAGTTTTGCATTTAGGCCAGAAAGTTCAGTTTTGGTCTCCTCTGAACAGAGCACCGTCTTACAAGCTCGCTATGTCCTCTTCATGGCTTGTGGCCATGTGGAGGACACAGCCAGAAGATTCTTTTGGCTTCATTTCCACAATTCCAATCCTCCATAAAACCCGTATTTGTTTATTACTCAACTAATCTATAGATTGAACTCGGGGGCATCAGAGTGAAGACCCCATATCCTTTTCCTTTCAACTCACAGGTATGCACTACTGTTGGTTGGTCTATCACATAAAATCCAAATAAAATACTCTACTGGTCAAACGTTTTAGATACAATTTCTCACTTAATGGGTTTCTTTATTTTCATGACTATTTACACTGTAGGTTCTCACCAAAGCCAACAAAACTATGAATGAACACACATGGAACTGTATAGAAAACAAAAAGTGTGAAATAACTCTAAAACAATTTTAATTTTAGATTCTTTAAATAGCCACCCTTTGCTCTGATGACTGCTTTGCTCTCTTAGCATTCTCTCCATAAGCTTCATGAGGTGCTCATTTGAAATAGTTTTCCAAAGAGTCTTGAAAGAACTTCCCAGACGTTCATTGAGAGACGGTCAGAGGTTCATATTTCAGTCATCACAGCAAAGGGCCGCTACTTTAAGGAATCTAAAATATCAAACTTATTTAAAGTTATTTAAAGCTACATAATTCCATATGTGTTCATTCACTGTTTTGATGCCTTCAGTGAGAATCTCCATACAATGTAAATAGTCATAAACATTAAGTAAACCATTAAATGAGAAGGTGTGTCTAAAACTTTGGCCGGTAGTGTGCTTTGTAGTTGATGTTGTAACTTGTTGTGACTTTAAAGGTTCTGATACATTTGCACTGTACCTCCAGAAAATGTGTTGAACTCATTGTGTCACTCTTACAGGTCTTACAATGTAACATGCACAGAGGACTTGCCCCGACCAGGCTTCCCCAAGACTTGTTGCACCATCCAGGACATCCCCCTTATCAGGTCTGCTCTTGTACCTCTGCTACTTTGCCACAGTTCACTCCTTTGTCTCAGAACACAAAACGTAGTTTGTTTCAACGCCGGGCCTTGGGTATGAATTGACATCTGGTTCTGCTGCTGCTCTGTGTCACTCATTAACCCACGCTTTGTAAAACTTGAATTTGTGGAATCTGACAGCAGGCATCCAACAATGAGCAGATAGATGTGGATCTGCACGTCCTCCGTTAAATTTCAGTTTCATATACAAATGAAATCAGACCAAGGTGCTTTCATATTTTTAAACTAAGAACCTGCCTACAAACATCCTAATTAACTTAGTCTTGATATAAAAATTAAATCGATCAGCCGGCCGATTGATTTCGTCAATGTTGGGAGATTAGTGATCGGTCGATGCTTACACATGAAACTGATCTTATTCATCGATCTTATCTACTTGTATAACCTATTGTGCAAGTTTTGTTTCTCTTTAGAATGTAAAAAATAAAAGACTAAAGGAACTACAGGGGTTGGACAATGAAACTAAAACACCTGGTTTTAGACCACAATAATTTGTTAGTATGGTGTAGGGCCTCCTTTTGCAGCCAATACAGCGTCAATTCGTCTTGGGAATGAATACAAGTCCTGCACAGTGGTCACAGGGATTTTAAGCCATTCTTCTTGCAGGATAGTGGCCAGGTCACTACGTGATACTGGTGGAGGAAAACGTTTCCTGACTCACTCCTCCAAAACACCCCAAAGTGGCTCAATAATATTTAGATCTGGTGACTGTGCAGGCCATGGGAGATGTTCAACTTCACTTTCATGTTCATCAAACCAATCTTTCACCAGTCTTGCTGTGTGTATTGGTGCATTGTCATCCTGATACACGGCAGCGCCTTCAGGATACAATGTTTGAACCATTGGATGCACATGGTCCTCAAGAATGGTTAGGTAGTCCTTGGCAGTGACACGCCCATCTAGCACAAGTATTGGGCCAAGGGAATGCCATGATATGGCAGCCCAAACCATCACTGATCCACCCCCATGCTTCACTCTGGGCATGCAACAGTCTGGGTGGTACGCTTCTTTGGGGCTTCTCAACACCGTAACTCTCCCGGATGTGGGGAAAACTGTAAAGGTGGACTCATCAGAGAACAATACATGTTTCACATTGTCCACAGCTCAAGATTTGCGCTCCTTGCACCATTGAAACCAACGTTTGGCATTGGCATGAGTGACCAAAGGTTTGGCTATAGCAGCCCGGCCGTGTATATTGACCCTGTGGAGCTCCTGACGGACAGTTCTGGTGGAAACAGGAGAGTTGAGGTGCACATTTAATTCTGCCGTGATTTGGGCAGCCGTGGTTTTATGTTTTTTGGATACAATCCGGGTTAGCACCCGAACATCCCTTTCAGACAGCTTCCTCGTTTTAGTCACCTAGGAGCTATTATGCAGGAATGGTGTGGATGTATGCAAATAGATGTATTCATTTCTGTGATTTTCAGTTTGAAAATCTGACTTTTCTTCTTTCACTGCAGTAAATGTGGTTCTTACCCTCCTGAAAGCTGCCTATTCAGCCTGATTGGCAACCTTGGAGCCTTTATGGGTATGTGTTTAACTAATCTTCACTGTATGGATGCAAGTAATTGGTAGTTTTTTTTCATTAGTTTTTCTTTGTTAGTGGGTCATGCTGGAGGTGATTATTTAAAAAGCTAAGCAATTAATTCAGCTGAGACAAAAAAGAGAATGGAAGAAAGCTTTAACTCTACCATAGCTGTTATGTTTCTGTTTAGTTACGCACATCCATTCTCCATTCTGTCTGGTGTTGATTTACAAAATTATCATTAAATATGAAAATAAAAAGAAATGGGGGAATGTGTTTTATTCCCGATCCATTGTCTACAAGATCTACATCCATCCATCCATCCACCTGTTCGTTTGTTTTTTCCATCTATCAGTCAGTGTTTTTTACAGCCTCCAGACGTAAAGCTCAGCCACTGTGGAAATATCTCCCATAAATTCACGGTGAATGTATTTTAGTAAATTTGCTAAACAGGACTAAAAACTCTTAAAATGAGTGAGGAAGAAAATTGGAATGAAAAGAACCCTGACCATATTTTCGCTGACAAGGCCGACTTGTCTCCATTCATACAGCCTGGTGAAAGAAGCTGCTGCCAACACTGTGAAATGATGTATTGATTACAGACATGCAAATTCAGTTTAAACTAAACGTTTGGGGGAAGTGTAATGTGGTTATGGAAGAGTGCTTGGGAGAACCCATTAATACTGTCTAAGCCTGATGGAGTTGGTTTACCTAGTTAGATTTGTTGCATTAAAGAATTAGTCTAGGAGATCCAGTGTCTGGTCCACATCTTCTTAAAGTGTATATAAAGCTATATCTGACGGGCAGGTAGCTTAGCATTAAACAGCTGTAAAATGCGATGCATTGCTGGTATTTTCCTCACGTTTTCCTTGACAGCAGCAGTTAACTTAATCAAGAATTAAAGAAGTTATGTTCTTCAACATTTCAGAGTTGGGCATAGCAGCTTGTCAGAAGTTTTCATCCACACAATATTTTTCAAGCTCCACAGATTAAATAAATCCAAATAGTGTTAAAAGGTTTGATAAGAGGTGATTGTGTTCAAACATCTCTAAGATGTTGGATAATCAAACGTTATGTAATAGAGAATTATTTGGTGATTTCGTTGAGATCTTAGTAAATCGCCCAATTATAACTGAGGTGAAATTCAATACATGTCTCCTCTGTGTGCAGTAATTCTGCCTGGTAACCACAGACTTCAGCCAATAGCCGGTGGGACTTCCAGATATGGCTGCGGTCTAATCAATAATGAATGCAGCTTTCCTTCCACTTCCCCTTCCTGCACCTTCCGTGGCCTTCATCCATTACTCCTCTCCCTCTTGTCTTGTTTAAACACCATTCACTTCTGCCCTACTTTCCCCTCGCTGCTCCTGATTGCCTCACTCCAGCTGTTTTCACCATCACTTCATCATTCCAGCCACCTCCGCTTCCCAGATGCGTTTGTGTTAATTCCCCCTCTTTGCAGTCTGATGTCCATTAATTCATATTTCTGTACATGTTCTTGTCTCTCATGCTTTCAGCTGCTCCAATTTCATACTTTTGGGTCAGGCTCGTAGTTCTGTTGCTGTTGATGTTAGTCAGGAAGCTGCAAGATTACTGTCTCCAAACACAGATGGCACACCTGCCAAGAAAGCTGCTCCTTGATGCATCTAGATTTATCAGTGACTGGGAGAACATATCCTGTCTGAGGCTTTGAAGAAACATATCAGATAATTTTGCTTCAGCAGAAGGATAGAAGCTACTACCAGGCAGTCATTCATTTGTTTTACTAAAATAACAACACTTGCAATGATAAAACATTCTTATTCAAATGTTTTTGGAGTTTAATTGGCAGGTTTGTTTTTAATGGCGGTTGAAATGCATGTATTTTCCCCCGCAGTGGTGATGGTGTGCTTTCTACGCTACGCCCAGGTGATTGAACACAGCCACCAGTCTTGGGTCAACACCAGTGCGCTGGTGTCTGGCTGCACAAATGCCGTCGGTCTGGTCATGGTTGGCAACTTCCAGGTATTCATCAACCATACATAGAGTTGTAGAGACTTTAAACTAGGGGTGTCCAACTCTAGTCCTCAAAGGTTGGTGTCCTGAATGTTTTAGATGTTCTCCTGCTCCAACACACCTGATTCAAATGGCTGACTACCCTCATCAGCATGTCGTCAGGGGTCTGGTAATGAGTCAGTCATTGAATTCAGGTGTCTAGAGGTAGGGAAGCATTTAAAACATGCAGCCTTTTAACGACTAATATTGGACACCACTGCTTTAAAAAAATTTTTATCATTTAAATTGAGATCATGGGAATGAAACGTTAGCTTTTCTGACGGAACATTTCTGTCTGACAGGTTGATCACGCCAAATCCCTCCATTATGTCGGTGCTGGTGTTGCGTTCCCTGCAGGGCTGCTGTTCGTGTGCTTGCAGTGTGTGCTCACCTACCGAGTGGCTGTGACCACCCTGGACTACTGGATGGCTCATTTCCGGGTGGCTCTGGCGCTGGGAGCCATGGTCTCCCTCGTCCTCAGTATCCTCTTTAAAGCAGAAGGAATTTCCCTCCTCTTGTGTGCTGTTAACTTAAAAGTTTACGTAATACATGAGTGATTATTTAGAGATCGGGATTCAAATTTGAGACTTGGACCCGACTCGCACTTGGATAGCAGAGAGGTTTGACTCAGGAGCTGCCTCTGAATCCAGGTTTGGGACTCGAGTCTTCTTTATTTAACAATAAAAAGTAACAATAATGAAGAGTGTTAACAATCCCCCAGTTCCCATGTGAAAGGGTGCGTTTGATTTATGAGTCAGGGATGTTTGCCGACTGTGGGCCATTGATAGTTCATAACAGTCCTCATGTTCGCTGTAATAATAGTGACCACACAGAGGCCTCTCAGTATGAATTAGATGACCTTGTTTATTTCGGAACAAAATAACTTGCCTTTGGCATCGTATTCTCTCACTTTTAAGTTAGCTTTGCCACAAAGACAGTTCTGGTTCTTCAAAATAAAAGCACTTCCTGGTACTTTCATTTAGGAGTTAAACGTTTTCTCTCATTCACTCAGGACATAGAGCCTGTCTCTTAATTTTTTCTTACCTTATGGAACATATTAACTATTGAGACTCGATGACAAGGCTTTAAATGGAGTTGTTGAACATTTGCTAAAAATCATTCAAGTCAGGAAAGTCGAACTCCAGTTCTTGTCGGCTGGTGTCCTGCTGCAAATTTTAGATGTTTTCCTGCTCCAACACACCTGAATCAAATGGCTAAGTTACCTCCTCATCATGCAGTTACGTTCTTCAGAGTTTGGTGAAGCGGGGGTGTATCTAAAAGCTGCAGGATACCTTGCATTACCCGCTGTAGAGTAAAGAAGGGGGCATTTTGAACACAGGGTTTAACTACTGCATTACAAAGCTATTTCTGGTTCTTTAAAATAAAAGCACTTTCTGCTTGATTCATTCAGAAAATTCTAGAAGGGTAAGAGGTGTTAATCTGAACTGTTTTTAGTTGAACAAAAATTGCATATTTGTATTTCTTACATGGCAGATTTCACACCTTATTTTTCATATTACACCAAGTTTTAAAATAATTCACAACAGTCACAACAGTAATTTATGTTCCTTATCTATTTAAAAATAATGAATATGTTAAAAGGTTTCATATGCGTAATCAGCTCTAATGATTGTAATGAATGATAAAGACTCAGCTGGGGACCAAGTTGTAAGGATACTTTATAACCTTTATGTCCTATAAATGTTATTAGCCTCATGAAATATTGATCAGTCTCACATCTATCAATAATCTAAAGGAGAAAATTAGATTCCTTTGTCTGGGAGCCATCTTATTGTATGCCTATCACAAAGGAATGGGATTTAAATATTCTAAAAATATATTTATTTTGAGAGTCACAATGTTGGGACCTCAGCTGGGAAAGTATAGAAACTATTTGCTGATACAGTAAAGACAGAACCTGTTGGTGGTCATATTAATATACTTTAATTATTAGGCAAAGAAACCAAACATAATGTAAACGAAGACAAAACCAACAAGCGACTACTTCCAGGGAAATTCCGAAGGAAACTGAGAATGAACGTTGATCTCTACCGCAGGTGCACAACAAAAGCTTGCTGAAACCTGGCTAAATAAAAAGATCAAAAAGTTGCTGCAGATCACAGTGACACCTGCAGGTCGATCAGGAAGAAACTAGAAATTAGAAAGAGTGTAACTTTGCATTAGAAAGCCAATTGGTAAAGGGGTTCTACTGTTTTTCCAGCTCTGTTTACGTTTTGAGGGAGAGACCTACAGGGGTCTGACAATGAAACTGAAACACCTGTCATTTTAGTGTGGGAGGTTTCATGGCTAAATTGGACCAGCCTGGTAGCCAGTCTTCATTGATCGCACATTGCACCAGTAAGAGCAGAGTGTGAAGGTTCAATTAGCAGGGTAAGAGCACAGTTTTGCTCAAAATATTGAAATGCACACAACATTATGGGTGACATACCAGAGTTCAAGAGAGGACAAATTGTTGGTGCACGTCTTGCTGGCGCATCTGTGACCAAGACAGCAAGTCTTTGTGATGTATCAAGAGCCACGGTATCCAGGGTAATGTCAGCATACCACCAAGAAGGACGAACCACATCCAACAGGATTAACTGTGGACGCAAGAGGAAGCTGTCTGAAAGGGATGTTCGGGTGCTAACCCGGATTGTATCCAAAAACATAAAACCACGGCTGCCCAAATCACGGCAGAATTAAATGTGCACCTCAACTCTCCTGTTTCCACCAGAACTGTCCGTCGGGAGCTCCACAAGGTCAATATACACGGCCGGGCTGCTATAGCCAAACCTTTGGTCACTCATGCCAATTTCAAACGTCGGTTTCAATGGTGCAAGGAGCACAAACATGTATTGTTCTCTGATGAGTCCACCTTTACTGTTTTCCCCACATCCGGGAGAGTTACGGTGTGGAGAAGCCCCAAAGAAGCGTACCACCCAGACTGTTGCATGCCCAGAGTGAAGCATGGGGGTGGATCAGTGATGGTTTGGGCTGCCATATCATGGCATTCCATTGGCCCAATACTTGTGCTAGATGGGAACGTCACTGCCAAGGACTACCGAACCATTCTTGAGGACCATGTGCATCCAATGGTTCAAACATTGTATCCTGAAGGCGGTGCCGTGTATCAGGATGACAATGCACCAATACACACAGCAAGACTGGTGAAGATTGGTTTGATGAACATGAAAGTGAAGTTGAACATCTCCCATGGCCTGCACAGTCACCAGATCTAAATATTATTAAGCCTCTTTAGGGTGTTTTGGAGGAGCGAGTCAGGAAACGTTTTCCTCAACCAGTATCACGTAGTGACCTGGCCACTATCCTGCAAGAAGAATGGCTTAAAATCCCTCTGACCACTGTGCAGGACTTGTATATGTCATTCCCAAGACGAATTGACGCTGTATTGGCCACAAAAGGAGGCCCTACACCATACTAATAAATTATTGTGGTCTAGAACCAGGTGTTTCAGTTTCATTGTCCAACCCCTGTAGAAGCAGCAGTATAATTTAGAGTCTACTAAGTTGTAGACCCGCAGGATAACATCGTTTACTTGAACAAATGCTTTGACATATATTCATAGGCATCTAAATAAAGAGCTTAGGGGTCCTAAAAGCACATCTTGCTGCTTTCAAGAACTTCATCTGTGGGATAAAAGATCATTTTAGCTCAGTTTAAAGTCATGGTGGAGGTCTTTCCAACAGAGTTGGTCAGAAGAGGGAAATATGTGCACATGCAGGCTCACATATATGAATTCATAACCTGCAATGATGCAGTGTTAATAGGCAAACTATATGGAATGCATCCCATTTGAGGATTCATTTGAGCAGTTCTTAGACTTGAAAGGTGACTAGTGAACATTTTTAGTTTACTTTGAGTTATTCTATAAAATCTGCTAATTCTAATTAAATGATTGAGTTGATGACTCACTGGGTTCATGTTCATCTCTTACTGTTGCGAGTCATTGTCAACAGTGGGATGAAGGCCTCATTTTCCTGTATTGTCTGCTGAATCACTGTAAAGAAGGATTTGTGTTTTCCTCTCAGCTCTATCGGAGATGTTTGCCCTCCTTAATTTGTCCTCCTTCCAGGCGGCATCTTCTTCATACACGAAAGCTTCATCCTTCAGCACGCAGCCGCCATTTGCGAGTGGGTCTTCACTGTGGACATCTTAGTCTTCTATGGTACCTTCACCTATGAGTTTGGCACTGTCACCACTGAGACCATGATGGCAGGCCTGCAGCAGAGCCAGCACGGTTCAGGGGTCATCATGGACCCCATGTCCAGGGCGTCGACACTGGGGGGGGCAACCAAGGGTCTAAAGTCCCCTGGGGGCAGCAGCACGTCCACACATCTCAACTGTACCCCAGAGAGCATAGCTATGTTGTAGCTCTGTCTAAAAGGTCATTGGAGAGGTTCTCCATGGGCAACATTTGAAGCAAGAGAGCAAATTCTTATAACTCCAACCTCAGCAACACCAGGTATTTCCGCTGATAATGCTCTAGAGTCTTTTTCTCCCCCGGTTCTCACTACAGATTAGGTTGAATGTTTGGAGCCAGCTCGAAAACTGGAACCATGAATGTTTTCAAAGATGGCGGTTGATAATGGTGACTCTGCACGTGTTTGTCTCTAAAGTCTGTTCCACTGGGTTCTCGATTAAAAAGACAAAGTTCCTCCAACCCTCAAAGTTTCGCCGCCTCCTCTGACATTCTTGTCCAATGCTTTGCGCGGCCCACCTCTTTTGGCCTTTTGCTTCTCTGCACGGCACTGCTCCTGAATGGAACAACACAAGTTTATGTTGGGTTTTTGCATCATAAAAATAGAAAATAATGAATGTTGAGAAGTGAATAGCTATAGTATATTTTACAGACTGTAAGTCTAATTTAATCAATCATTCATTAATAACTTGAAAGATATATAACCATTAAATTCATCTGCTTTTATTTGATTGCACTTATAATTTAAATGCAGATAGTCTATTTTAATTTTTTTTTACATGTCTAGGCTGGTCTCAATCATTCATGTCAGCGCAAAACACTGGTTTGTCTTTTCTGTTATCACTCACTTTCAGCTGAGAATTGAGTATTGCACTCTCCATTAGTTTGGATTTTTCAATCCAAAGTCACATGAAATGTCAAAGTAAGAATCATCCAATAGTTTAAACTCCTCTGGAGTGAGTAATGCCTTTCTCACAGTGTTGGAGCTGAACACAGGGCTCGTGAGTTTTAAAAGGTGAGACTGACATTTCAAGTGGCCTATATGTAATGCTATAAATGAGTGAAGGTAAAACTGTAATCTAACTTTCGTATTTACGGTAAAACATAGTTCTTGTTCTAACACTGATCGCATTCCAGGCTGGATCCCTGGAAGGCTTATTTGAGTTAAAGAAATGTCTTTTTTTATGAAGTATGGAGTCATGTGAAGCCTTCTCAGAAGTTTTTTCTTCACAGCAGAGGGGTGCACAGTGACTTGTGAGAGTTGTCACTGCCCCCCAAACACTGGCATATTTAGTGATGTTACAACCACTAACTTCAAAATAATTTATCGAGATTTTATGGGATAGGGAAACACAATGTAGCACAAAACAGTGAAATCCAATGAAAAGTGGCTTTGGAAATAGAGATCTGAAAAGTGTGGCGTGCTCAGACAGATTGACCAGACAGCATCTGTAAACAGTCATTTTCAAGTCTTGCCACAAATTCTCAATTGGCTTTAGGTCTGAACTTTGACTGGGCCATTCTAACACAGATGTGGCCATTGTAGTCGTGGTTTAGCCCCCAAGTCTTAAATCGTTTCCATTCTCTAACTCAGTTCTTCCAGTTTCTTTCCATGTATTTTGCTCATTCCAAGTTGCCATGAGCTCTGCTCAGCTTTGCTGCTCATGCTAAAGAAAAACATCCCCACAGTATTATGCTGCACCACCATGTTTCACCATGAAAATGGTGTTTTCAGGGTCAAGTGCAGTGTTAGTTTCCTGCCATCCTTACATAAAAGCCAAATTTGTAGTGCACAACTAATAGTAGTTGTGTCAACTGGATCTTCCAGCTGAGCTGTGGATATCGTTTGCTCCTCCAAAGTTACCATGGGCCCCTTGGGAATGTCGTCTAACAAACCTCTGAGGCAGGGGCGCGGTCCAGGGACCATTTCTGGCCCCTGACTGCAATTCAGTAACGGTACAGATCTGACGGATCAGCACTAGCACTTAAGTTGCAGCCAGCAGTTCGAGAGCGACCTTTTTACTGTTCTTGTTGCTGAGAGCAGCCTATGATAATTGACCATAAACTTTCTGAAATAATGTGTGAGACCCTTTTCACATTTCAGATCTAACATGAATTACAGATCCACTTTCCACACAAATCTTTGAATAAAATATTCCATATTTTGTTCAGTGTTGAGCATATAAATGAAAAAAACCCACCTTTTTGCCTATTTATTTAAAGATCAAATTTTTGTTGGCCCATGAGTAGTTTCAACTTTACAATTTTGACCTGCAGGCAGGAAGTGTGGACACCACTCCTTTGAGGCCTTCACAGCATTCATACCCTGATGAGATGACACATAAGTGGACCTCTTAAAGCAATTAATTGAACTAGATTTTATTTAGGGGTATTGGACGAGATACAAATCCATGCTATGCATTAATAAAATAAAATACATTGAAGGATGTGGTTGTAACATGGCAAAAGGTGAATAAGTTCAAGGCTGAAGAAAACCTTTGCAAGGTGTAATGTTTTTAGAATTGGTGCTGTCACAACAGTGTTACAATAAGACACTGCCACACAGGTTGTCAACTGACTTCAGTGTTTACTGTACTTGTGTTTTCCCCCCTTTTGATTATCAGTTGTAGCCAATTTGTTATTGAAGAAAACTACTGTTGTGAACTAGCCGGACAGCAGACTGCCACAATGCTCAGGATCACCCTTCCTAGGTTACGCTCAGATGAAGGTTTTCAGCAAGCCAATGAGCTGCTTCTCAGTGAGCTAGGTTTCATAAAGCACACATATTACCTGCATTTCTGTCCACTGTGTAGCGTTGATATATTTTATTTTGTCTAACACACAGGATGCCAGCAATACATATTTTACACATAAAAGGTCACATCTCCTACCTCTTATGTGGGTTTGAGGTGAAAGATGAGCGCTGCAGCTTTCCAACTCGAAAGTATTTTCTGTGGTCAGGGTTCAGGAAATCACCGCTCTGTCCAATAGTGTTTTTCACAATGTGACAAGGCTTGGGTTATGCTGTTACATAAGCTGCATGACTACATGGACTTCTTATTGCTTACTGTTCAAAAAAAAAAGTTGAACATGACGTTATGGTTGGACTGCAGAAAACCATGCCAAAAAAGACTGGAGTATACAGTTTTCTTTCTGTTTATGTTTGTGTGTCAGAAGCAGGGATATGAATTGGTATGAAGTGCACTGTTTCAGCCTTATCCCTTGTACTTTGCCTATGGACATTTTTTTTTTTTTACTTCTGTTCAGCTGTAGCCTTTTTTGCCATATTGTAACCAGGTCAATGTGCGACTCTTAACGGCAGCTTGTGTGAGCAGGGTTGAAACAGCTTCTGTACCATTAATACCATTCTCAACATGCCAAATATTCAAATGAAAGGTGGATATTTTCTTTTTGTTCTTTAGGTCATTGTGTACACTGTTAAAGGGTTTGTTTGTGTGGAGCCTTATATTTTAGAAGGCTGCCTGACTTACGTCTTCAACACTCAAACCACAGATCCAAATGTCTATAAAATGTACTCTTCCTGTCTCCTGTAAATTTGAAAAAGAGATAAACGAAGGCATCAGAGGAACCCCTGTAAGAAAGGTCAACAGAAAGTATGTTTCCTTTTATAAATTCTGTAAATACGTCTGATTTTTGTCTATCATTTAGGCCTTTTGTTTTGACAGAGATTTATATTCAAATATGAAATAAAAAGGAGAAATTATCGAACTGTTGAGTTTTTGATTAAATTTATCTAAGTTGTAAGATCATCACTGCCACTACTTGAATTGTAAAATCAGTAACTTAGTAAACTTATATGGATTCATTACAGAGTTGTTTTATTACAGGTGTTTATTTCTATTTTTGAAACTGACGAAAAACCAAAATGTATTTACTCAAAAATAGATTATTAAATAGGACCATTGTTTTCATACAGACATATTGCCCTAATGAAGGATATGCCCATGTACTCTACACTATTTACAAAGATCTCAAAGAAGGGATGCTAAATTTCATGTGCAAAATAAACATTGCACGGGAGATTAGTGGGCATGTTGCAGGTGATCCATTAGGATTGCTTGCACAAATTATAGTAGGTGCAAAAGTGGTGCAGACCACCCTAAATGAGAGTTTTGTGTGCTACTGGCTGTCATCATAGACAGTTTAGGAGAGCAGAATGGCTGCATGAGAAAGATGTTTGAAGCCATGGAGTTAGAGGTAATAAGAACAAATATTAAGTGCACTTTTTAAAAACATTTGAAAAGATGAAAATAAATGGTGAAGTTAAAAGATTAAATATCAATCATAAAACCTGGAGAAGCTGACTTTGTCAATGCAGCATAGCATGGAGCCGCTCTGCTGAAGTGTTCAGGAAGCCATGGTTGCTTTAATAGCGCCCTTCGGCCCGTTTGCATTGTTGTCTCACATCATCTTCTTGATGATACTCAGCAGATTTTCTGGGTTTTAGGTCACTTTGCCAGCCAGCCAAGCAATACGTCGTCATTGAAGCTGGTATTGGAACTTTGGGCAGGTACCAAGTCCTGCTGGAAAATGTCAGCACCAGGAAAGATAAAGTGGAGGTTAAGGTGGAGCATTTCAAGCAGTTAACTCTTTTGTTGTTCTGGAAGAGTTCTGTCAAGTGTGAAAATGAATAAACTAATTTCCAGAGCTAAAATGATGGGAGCCTGCAAAGGAACAGGAAGCCTCCGTTAGTGGAAAGATAAACCAGGCTGTCCATAGTGAGAACGTGAGTCAGAAAGGATCTGCAAAGATCTGCTTTGTTTCTTTGATAAATTCATTTTAACTCATAAATGACTCATAAAAACAGATTATGATTGATTTCTCCTTTTCAGCATATGTCCAGATTTATTCCCAAAACAAATACAGCTGTAAAAAATAAGTTTTTCAAAGTTTAAACATTGTTTTATATTTAACAAATAGTCACTGATCGTTTCATCTTCCTAAACATTTCTCATTGACTTGATAAGTCCAGCTTTTATGCACATTAGACGTTTGTAAATTGAAATAAAAAAGGAATGAAGAGTCAGAGTGTTCAGTGCTGCGATCAGCTCCATTTGAAAACATCAAGCGAGTTCAAACAAAGAGCATCTCAAATGTTTCATAATCATGTTCCCACTGCCGCATCCACACCCTGTTAGTCTAGCTGGAGTCACCACAACGTTCCAAGGTGCTCATATCGATAAAATTGACCTAAAGTATTATAAACAGATTTGGGTGAAATTTGAAATAATTTATTAAAACTGAACTTTAATAAAATGCAGCATCCAGTGAGGTTGGTGGCTGTTGTTGGGATTCTGCCAAAAGGTTTCTGTTTTTTTGTCAACTAAATATAGTAGGTAATAAAACGCTCTCAGTACATCAAACAGGATTCTATCTTTGTAGAACTGGTGTCTCTACAGAAGTATGAACGCAGCTTGGTGGTAGTGAAGCATTCAGGGAGGGGAACGCCTTCAGTCCACTTTCATCAGGTGTACATGGCTCCGTGCAGGTCCTCCAGTCGATGCTCCCTCTGTTTTCGTCTCTCCTGAAAGACCAAACCATGGACAGCTCAGTTCCTACTGAAAACACAGACATAACTGGTCCACTTGACAGACACAGCACCTTGCAAAAAATACTCGGGTCAAAATCCAACACAAAGTAGCACGGAACTGTGAACTTAAAAGTGAATAAAAACTATTGCTGAGTTAATAGTTTGTAGGAGTACATTTCACTGTAAATACAGCTTCAGGTCATGCAGGTTATGTCTCGGCCAGCCTCTGCCATCATTTCTACCCATCCTTTGCAGATTAGCTAAAGCTCAGTCAGACTGCATGGGTAGCATCTGTGAACTTCAATTTTCAAGTCTTCTCCTAGATCTGGACTTTGACTGGACCATTCATTTTTCTTTTTCTTTTGCGGCTTTAGTGGCCTTTGTTTGCAGTGTTCAGGAAGGAAAGGTGCAGAGAAAGAAGCATGTAAGACATGCAGCAAAGGTCCTGAGGTTAGGAGCTGAACCCTGGAAGGCTGCATCGAGCTGCTGCGTATAGGGGCACATCCTGACTGCACCATTCTAACACATGAATCAGCTTTGATCTAAATCATTTCCTTGCAGCTTTAGCTGCATGTTTAGGGCTATTGTCCTGCTAGAAGGTGAAGATCTGCTCCTGTCTTAAGCCTTCTGCAGCCTCTAACAGGTGTTACTCCAGCATTGCCCTGTGTTTACCTTCAAACATCTTCCCTGCGTACCTGACCCTGCTGCAGAAAAGTATCCCCACAGCATGATGCTGCCACCACTATGTTTTCCTACGTCTTTGGAGTGTTCAGGATGATGTGTGGTGTTAGTTTACGGGTTTTGTGTCCAGGTCAAAAATTTTCAATTTTTTTCTAATTGAATTAGATCAACTTCGTCCACATGTTTGCCATTTCCCCTAAATGGCTTGTGACAAACTGCAAACAGAACTTCTGGAGGCTTTCCTTCTACAATAGATTTCTTCTTGCCACTAAGCAGACACTCATTCCTTGGTAGGTTCGCAGTTGTGTCATAACCTTTCCATTTTCAAACCAGTACTCTGTTAGATGTTCAAAACGTGGGATTTTGTTTTATTTCATGTTTTATGACCCAACCATGCCTTAACATTCTGTGCAACTTCAGTGGTGACCTGTTCGCTGTTTTCCTTGGTCTTTATGATGCTGTTTATTCACTAATGTTCTCTAATAAACCTCTGAGACCTTCACAGAACAGCTGGATTTATACTGACTGGGGCTGCAACTATTGACAGCTAATCGATTAATCTTTTGACTATTTTTTCGATTAATAATCTGATAGCAAAAGGTGCTTAATAGGAGATATTTTTAATGAATTTGAAGAAGGTGAAGCAAAGCTGTTCTAATGAGGAGTTCTGGATAGAGCATATTTAAAGACAAAGAAGGTTTTTCATCCTAAAGGAAATGTGTAAATATTTTTGTACAATTCTGGCCACATTACTGCTCTGAGTGGGTTTTTCTTTCAGCAAATGGGATGTTTTAGAGTGTGAATACTCCAGTTAGCAATTAGTTAATTACTATATTAGTGGACGATTCGTTTAATAATCGATTAATCAGGGGAGTGGTGGCATGGGGTTAGCAACTATGACCACAAGTAACCTGGTTCGAATCCCACAGCCTGCCACTCTGGCTCCCTGAGCAAGACGCATAGACCCTGAATGCCTCCCCGGTGCCGCAAAATGGATGGGTTAATACAGAGGATAATTTCTCCATTGTGAGAGCAATAAAGTCTAAATTATTATTAAGCCCTTCTTGCTACTACTGAGATCAAAGTCAGTATCTCCGATGCACAGCATGTTTATGCTTCCACTTCACAATTGTGCACTGTTATGTTGGCTTATCAGATCCAGTAAAATCTAAATGATTTTCATTACATTATAGTGGTAATGTGAAAAAATGTGAAACAGTTCATGGGCAAGCAAGCTCACCTTGTCCTTTTTAAACTCCTCATACTCTGGATTGTCAGTCGGTAATTCAAGTCGACAAAGTGGACAGGAGTTAGTCTGTGATTAAAAAGTGGAAAATGTGAAAGTTTCATAGAGATTTCTGTAAGCTGCTGTAAAAAAAAAAATCTATTTCATAAATTACACATTTGTAAGCTTTACCTTGCCCAGCCAAGGTAGTATACATCCTGAGTGGAAGAGGTGTTTGCAAGGCATTTCTCGAACCGTCTCTTGTTCCTCGAATTCCAGCAAACACACAGGACACTTCAGACCTCTGTCTGTGAGGACACAAAGAGCCAAATGAGGTCTCCTGAAATGCACACGAGATGTAACCAACAGCTTTCAATACTACGATCCATCAACCTTCTCTGTACAGGATTCCTACACAGCATTATTGTCAACAATCAATCCTTTTCCAAACTCATATTTACAAAATTCTCTTTCCGTTTTAGCAATATTGTATGACTGTTTTTTCCGAAATATTTCTACACTGGACAGGCAACTTTTTAATATGGACACTGAAAACTACAGCGGTTCAGAAAGAGAAGGGAGGAAAGAAGGATGGGATGGGAGGGATGGATGGATGGATGGATGGATGGATGGGTGGGAAAGGTTAACAGGTCTGGAAATACTAATATTTTCCAATACTCATCCAGACCTGGGAATTAAGATCTAGACTTTTCCAACTAACAGTTGAAACCAGTGTCTTTCACCTGCTTGTTCTGCGGAAATGACAACTACTGTGAGGGTCTGAACAGCAGCTTTGGCAGCTGGGGGAGGAAGCCGCTGGTCCCAGTCTGACAGGTCGAACGCCCCGGAGTCCATCAGGTCCAAACCCTGCATTAAAGACCTGAAGACAAAGACCAATCCCAGAGCTAGAATCTGGCCGCAGCGACGTTAAACTGTGTGTCGAGTAGGTTGGATCTCACCTGGCCAGTTCCAGTAGAGCATTCTGACGATATTGCTCCTCGGGGTTGGTGGGCTCACAGTCATGTTCATCAAAGTATGAGGCCATTTTGGTCTGTTGTGTGCGCTGTTTGCATTAAGGAAACTTCAGATGTAAACAGAGATATACTTATTGAAAAGATTTTAAATCAATGAATATAACCGATAATTAAGTAACCAGTAGTTTTATTCTACTGCAGAGGGCATGAGCAGAAATGCAACTTTAAAAAAACTAAATATACCTTTCCTTCTCTTTAACTTCTGCTATTCTTTTTTTATTTCTACCTTTAAACATTATATACTGAAGCTGAATTTGGGTCCTTCTCTTCTACACAGAAAATAATTACAGAGGCCCAAGCTGCCGAAGTAAACAGCAACCATAAACAGCCAGCAGTAACTCCCAGAAACATCAACATGGCTGAGGACAGACATTTAAACAAACAGGTACGACTAACTTTGTGAGTTTGCTAAACACGAAGAGTTTTGTCTCTTTTGGGTTTTTTTTTTTTTACAACCATCAAAATGATCTCAATACCGCGGTGGGAAAACTTTACTTTCTTCATTTGTGAAGACGGCTGAATAACTTACCAAGGCTTACCCGAAACCTTAGCGATAAACATTTGTCATTCTTCCGGGTGTTACGTCTGTGGACGACGTCACACTTGGTCCAATCAAAATAGAGAAAGGGCTTTTCTTCGCCTGCTCGTATAAAGCACAATGTTTCAGTGCTGCCATCAAGCGGTATGATCGGGACATGTACGAGGCCAGGGAGAAATCAGGAGGCGATCCCCGATTCCTCTCTTCAGCGTTAATATTTTCTGTGAATCATGGCATACAAGCTCATGGCAATGCAGCATCTTTGAAAATAGTGGTTGTCACCTCCAAGACATAAATACAACAGGAGGTTGGAAAAATTTAGAGATTTTAGGCCATATCGACATGGTCGTATCATACAGTTGCTGCAGATTTGTTGGTTGCACATCTCCCATCCAACTAAATACCAACGGTGCTCTGATGGATTGAGTTCTAGAGGCTGTGGAGGTTTAGAGTACAGTGAACACATTTCCATGTTCAAGAAACCAGACAGATTTATGACATGGTGCACACTGGTCTTAAAGCATTAGACTCTGTCAGCAAATATATCCAGGTTCTCTGCAGCTTTCAAACAACGCTGACTGGACAGTTTTTTTTTAAATCAGACCTCAGAAATGGTTGTGTGAAAATACCAGCAGCTCACTGTTTTCAGAAATACCAGCCCATGTGGCACTAAACAAACAGAACATGTTCCGTCATTTCAATTTCTTCCTCATTCTGATACTCGGTTTGACCTTCTTTAAGGTGTCTTAATGCCAAAATTCTTTGAGTTGCTGCCAAGTGATTGGCTGAGTCGCTTTGTGTTAAAGCAATTAAACTACTGTTGCTACTCAACACAGTGGTCGGTGAGTGGAAAAACCATGTAATTATGGTATACATGGAAGCAGTAGCTATACACATACAACGAGGTGTGTGTTTCTTAATATTGTTTGTTACTGTTCTTATTTCTCTGGTTTCCCGCGCCATATTTCATCTTTGGCTCTTTATCGTTGTGACCTTTTTCAGTTTGCTGCCTGAACCAGATGTGACTTGCTGTACCTGTTTCTTAGAGCAAATCTGCCACCAACGCTGCGAGGCAATCAGACCCAACACACTGTTTGCCTGACCTGCCAGGATACAGAAACACAGACAAAAAGTCAACGTGTGTGTGATTATTTACATTACGTTTATGTTTTGGACAAATAGCTCTAAATGCACATCATGACTCACATATAAACGTCCCTCTACGTTGTACCTGTAATTCTAGTATTCATCCAGCAGATGGAGGCGTTTCCCCAAACAGGACAACCCCACTCTAATGTGACCTCGCCGCTTTCCACGAAGTTTTTCCTCGTATGCTGGACTCTCTTCTGGATAATAGAAACTACGATCACTTTTTATTTAAATATTTGGAGACATAACTCCAGTTTTACTGACAAAACAAATGACTGAAATAATTCTCTGAGATTGTTTTTCATATTTCCCACCAACACAAAATACAATCATTCACCTTCTTTGACTGGATTTTAAGTGGTAGGTGTTACTGGGAGCTTCTGGTAACTGCTTTGAGAAATTAAACTAATAAATAAGAAGAATTAAAAAATAGATTAAAAGGACAAAGATTTATTACTTTATAACCAAATTAGAAATTAAAGAACATATTTAAACAATTCACCCTCAGACAAATTGATAGCAAAACAGAATTTATTTGCATAATCAGACTAACATAGGTTAATCACACTATTAATATAGACTGACATTCTACGTGAAAAGGAAAGGAAAGAATTTAAAGAAGGTATGGCTTTGGTTAAATAACACGCCACAACATTGATTTGAAAGACTCCAGAAACATGATATCTTAAATAAAGAAGAAATAAGGCTCAAGAATTCCCTGAACAAGACAAGAAGGCAAAATTATCGTGAATAGAGACTCAACCTAGTGGTCTTACAGTAGATGCCACTCATGTTGTGGGAAATTATTGGAATTAGTTCTGCCAACAGCTCTGGCAGACCACCATGCTCTCCTTTAACAGCCAACACATTTTAGTGTACTCACAGACAACATTACATACAGACTGTGGATTAGAACTGTGACTTGACTGGACTGTGAGTCAAGCTACAGACATAAAAGCAAAGGGTCTGTTAATGCATGCTGGTAATCCACAGTTGCATAGTTCTTGAAACATCACAAGCAAACAGCGTACTGTCCTCTAGCTCGTGTACTGCACAACATTCAGTAATCACAGCAAATAAATCTGAGTTTCTGCACCACGCCTTTGTTCTTAATCACTGGTTACTAAACACATATGCTATGCACATTTCAGACAATGTAGCTGCATTGAATATTTACAGAAACCCTCAAAGGATTTAGTCAGAAACAGTAACAATAGTGTAAGAGATACAAACACTGAGGCTCCACCTGTGCGAGACAAGTTTCCTTTTTGTTTAGTGAAAAGATGAGGAATGATCTGACATCGCAGAATGTCATCACAGCTAATTATGGACATTCTAAATGAAACAAATATGATTTCCTACATGTTTAGCTTTACAGGGGATAAAAACAGTGTTAAGATAATTGCGGAAACTGTAAAACTGATTAAAGATTGGCTTCGCCATAAAAGAAAAGAGTAGCTTTGTAACAGTTTCCACGCTTCAGAATCTTCATAAAAAAGTATTTTTGATCAATGACTAAACATCACTTTAGAGTGACTTCACATTTCCCATTCTCTAAATAACCACCAGCAGAGTTTCACTTTCCCATTTTCGTCTACATGACAAGTATCTAATTGCCTTTTTGACGTCATATGCTGTAAAAATAAACAATTAAAAGCTAAGCGTACATTTTCCAAAGCTAAAACAAAACAACAGGTCATCTGTTTCCTGCCTTCCGGTTCCTAAAATGAGTCACTCAGCCAGTGAGCAAAATTGTCAAACACACATGACTTTATGAATTTCAGTATCTCCTCCAGTCTGGATTGACTACATTTTAAAATAATAAAAACCATAAAGGTTTACAAACACAAAGATTTTAGGTTTACCTAAAGGGACGACAGACATTTTCCAAACATACGAGGAAACAGGGAGAGAAGTGATGTCTTCTTCTGCCTGTTTGGTTTGGAAAACGACACATTTCTGGTATTTATAAAGGTTTACGAGACCTTTTAAATGCTGAATATGTCTAAGATTTGCTGACCAACTAAAGCCAGTGTAAAAATGCTACAGTCAGTGGAACAGTGAAAGCAGTATTCTGCCTTAACATGCACACATTCAGTCTAAGCATACTTCCATCATCACCAGAGGACAACTCTTCTTTTCACTTTACACCAAGACAACACTTTACAAAAGTATTCACACCCTGTGAACTTTTTCACATTTTGTCACAACCGCAAACTGCAGTGCATATATAGCAGAACATTATGTGATAGATTAACTCAAAGCAGTGAGAAATTGGGAAGTGGATAAAATGAAGACAATTTAAAATGCTTTTGGACAGATACAAATCTGAAAAGTATTATGTGTACATGTATTCTGCTCCATTGAAGTTTTCTAAAATGAAATTCATGAGACAAAGCAAAGTGGTGGTGGTGGCATCATAATCTGGGCCAGGAACAGGGACGTTGATCAGAGTTATCAGGAAGATGGATGGAGCTAAATACAACAATCATGGAAGGAGGTCAACAACCCTAAAAATACAGCCAGAGTTACAATGGATTGGTTTAAGTCAAGGCCTGTTTGTGTGTTAGAATGGTCCAGTTAAAGTCAAGGCCCAAAGCAAACTGAGAATCGTTCAGAGGCTTAAAGAATGATATAATATGACTGAGCTTCAGCTATTTGTAAAAGAATTGGCAAACATTTCATTCTCTGGATGAAAGAGAGACCGACCCCAACAGATCTGGTAGTTGCAGCAAAAGGTGGTTCTACAAAATATGGACTTAGTGGGGCTGAGTGTAGCAAATGCATGCTACACTTTTTATTGCATGACTGTTATTTGTAAAAAAGTTGAAAAGTGTGTATCAATTTCCTTAAACTTTAGAATTATGTACTACTTTGTTTTGGTGAATAAGATAAAAATCCAAATGAAATACACTGATGGTTGTGATGGTAACATTACAAAATACAAAAAGGTTCAGAAGGTAATACATATTTTTGCAACGCATTCTAATTCAGATTCTGCTCAAAGCTCTGACCT
The DNA here is from genome assembly GCA_036173005.1 of Crenichthys baileyi. Classification (NCBI taxonomy): domain Eukaryota; kingdom Metazoa; phylum Chordata; class Actinopteri; order Cyprinodontiformes; family Goodeidae; genus Crenichthys; species Crenichthys baileyi. The sequence continues at coordinate 556,155 of JAHHUM010002619.1, forward strand.
ACTGTAAAAGTGGATCTGTGATAAGCTTTCCACCCAAACACTAACTGAACAGTTTGATGAAACAGCCCTGACAGTAGGGTTTGTCATTTTGCTCTTTGAAAGTGCCCTTGTTAAGCTGCTTCAAGCAGAAGGCACAGACAAAGTGCTCCGGGTGGAACTTCTTGGACATGGCTGTGATGCAGCGCCCTGTGATGGGCTTCTGACAGCCGGAGCAGAGGGAGCCACGACGTTCGTGGTAGTGCACCTCACAGTACGGCTGGCCGTCGTGCTCAAAGAAGCTTCCGTTCACAAATGGGGTGAAACACTCCTGCAGACACATAAAGAGATGCTGCTATTTTACTTTCTACTCGTGTTATAAATCCAACAAAATTAGGAGGAGGGAACAATTTTGGGATACAAACCCTGCAAACAAAACACTCTGGATGCCAAAGACAGTTGAGGGCAGAGATGTAGTTCTCCAGGATGGCTCTGGCACAGCCGCCACATTTTGGTGCAAACATATCAAAGTAATCCTTCCTGCAGTATGCCTTTCCATCCTTTTCATGAAAACCTTTGTGGGAAAAACAGAAGAAGAAAACAGGTTTTACAGGGCCCATAATGGCAGAGCAAACATCTTACCAACTCAACACTGAAGCTAAAATATAAAAGCCTGTACCCTCTGGGCCGAAGAAGGATCCACACTGAGCACAGAAGAAGTGTTCAGGATGCCACGTCCGATCCAACGCCGTCACAACTTTCTGAATGAACAATAACGAGAAAGCTTACCACCTGCTGACCCCTTCCCAGCAGAGCGCACATTTTTACAGAACGGTAACTCACATCCAGTATGGGCCCGTTGCAGTAGTAGCATCGTGGGGAGAACAGATTGTGGTAATCTTTCTCACAGTAAGGCTGTCCTTCCCGCTCAAAGAAGTTCCTGGAGCCTATCTCCTCCTGACAGTGTGTACACACAAAGTGCTCAGGGTGCCACGTCCGGCCCATGGCAGTCACCACCTGAGAAACCAGGACAGTTGATGGAGATTTTAAACAGGTTCGGATCAATAAGTTAACGTCTTCCTGCTTGAATTTTTTCACATTTTATCAGGTTATAACTGTAAACTTAAATGTATTTTTAGGATTTTATGTAATATATCAGCACAAAGTATTAAATAATTGTGCAGGATGGAAAATGATACATGGTTATTCCCCTTTTTATTTTTTAATTGATATAAACATTAAGTATCAAGTCTTGCCAAAAATTCTCAGTTGGATTAAGTTCTGTACTTTGACTGGACCATTCTAACACATATAATTTGGGCTAAACCATCCCATTGTAGCTCTGGCTGTACGTACTCCGTTGTTATTCTGCTGGGAGGAGAACCTTCACTCAAGTCCCCAAGTCTTTTGAGGCAGTAGCAGACAGGAGCAGTGTTATTTTTCAGGCACACAGGGTGTTCTACCTGTGCTGGGCCAAGAAGTTCATTTCTGGCCTCCTCTGATCAGAGCCAGATTAAGGTGGCCATGTCTTGGGAGGTTTGCAGGCGTGCAGTTCTCTTTCCATTTTAAGATGCTGGACTGAACAGTGCTCAGTAAGACGTTCAAAGCACACGAGATTTTTTTTGTAACCTAACCCTCCTTTAAATGTCTCTGACTTGTCTGCTGTTTTTATTTCATCGTATTCACTAGTTGGATGACACTGTGAAGACAATTCGTTGAGCTTCAGAGAAAAGCAGGATGAATAATAAAGAAATGTCACACTTTTCAGACCTTGTAAAAAATGTTTTAAATCCTGTATAATTTTCCTTCCACTTCACAATTATGCACCACTCTGTGTTCTTCTATCAAATAAATTCCCAATAAATGGAATGAGGTTTATGGTTGCAAGGTGACGAATTGGGAAAAAGTGTAAGGGGGGAAAATACATTTGTACGGCACTGAATGTGAAAAATGGACTACTCTTAGCTTACCTGTCCCACAATTGGCTTACAGCAGGCACCACAGACTCCTTTAGCAACTGTCTGCACCCCCAGTTTGTTGAGGTCAGACTGCAGGCTACCAAGCATGTTGTCCAGCTTGTTGACCTGTGTTGGTGGCCCACCTGGAACACCAGCCTTACCCTGGGCCATAATCTAAAACGGTTGCAAACAGTTATGTGTCTGTTTCACAGATTCAGATAAAACAATATTCATTCTGAGGCTACTAAAGTTTGAAAATAGACATTTCTTCGAAGGGTAAAAAACAGAAGAGGTAAGAGACAGGGATTCATGCCTGCATTGGAGGGAAGAAAGGGTCATACTCTGTCTGGCAGCCTACAGATACCAGGACTTTGGGCGCAGCTGGTTGTACTGGCTCCACTGGTGGTGGATGGTTTGGGGTACTCACAACAGGAGGAGGGGGTTCTGGATTAGGGATAGGAAGGTCCTGAATGGCCACTGGTGGGGCTGAGGCTTTTGTAATTTGCTGAGGTAGAGGAAGCGGTTCCTGAGCACGGGTAGCTTGTGAATTAAAGCAGGTAGGTGGAGGAAGTGGTGGTGGTATTGGGATAGGGGGGTGCTGTACTGGGAGTGGTCTCTTAGGTTCTTCTACAACAGGGGGTGACGAGAGTTAGGGGGAGAGAGGGGTGTGAGAACCTTCCTGACAGGGACAGGTGACTCAGGAGGAATTATGATCTGAAGAACAGAGAAAAAGCAGGGAGACAAAGAGACAGAGGAGAATAAAAGTAGACTAAACCAGGTGAATAAGCTGGAAAATATTTAGGGAAAACTTCTGAGCACACTTAAGCCAACCTTGTCGACCTCACTGCCCGATCCCTCAGGATGGAAACGCTGGGGATTAGATGTAACGACGATCCCCTCGGTTAGCCATTCATCCGATTGTTTGTGGCGCCGCTCTGAGCGGCTGATCCCAAACTTACCCTGAAGCTCCTCTATGAGACGGTCCTGAGAAGAGTTCTTGTTTACAATGATGGGTCCCATCTTCCTGCGTAGGTGTCCATCTCGATACATTGGATGCAGATTGGGAGTCTCTTTAGTGCGCCTAATCACCGATTTTATCTAGGAGGGAACGGTGGACACCTCATCTTTTACCCAGACTTATCATAAACCAGTTCACGCAACATGCCAGGATGATGTGGTGGTCAGCGAGCTTTAGTGTCATGCATCATGTCCTTTATGCATGCTTACATCAGAAGACAGCAATAAGCTGAAACCTTCCAAACCATCTTCAACATGTCTCAACCAAACAAAATACTCATTAAGTTCGATGTATTAGCTTCCTTCACACAACACAAGTCCAAGTATAACAAATTAACTATTACGGTTATAGTAGCAAAAGCAATGAGTGCAGTTTCAAACCAAAACTGTTTGTTAGATGGCTTCTTTTCTTTTGCTCAACAAACAAAAGCTAAAGCTTAAAAGTACTAATTTATTTATTATGGTTACACTCATAAGTAGGTATCGTGTACCGGACCAAACTAGAGCTGCATCCACCTGCAACTAGAACTGCATGAAATTGATCAGTCCTGGTCAGATGGCTGGTCAGAAACTGAAAAATCCTTTTTTCCAATCAGCAAACACACAATCTCAAACTAATGGGCCACTCAAACTTCAAAATGTTTTAGGATGGATGTTGTTGGTGGGGTAATGACGTCTCAAACATAGCTATTTTTTAGTATCAGTAAAGTGTTTAAACATTATGACTGAGGAAGTGCATCGATTTTAAAATGGCTGCTTACAACATATTAAGAAATATCTGGTTCATCCAGGCTGCAAGTGAGCGAGAGAGAGCAAGTCTTTCAGTAGACAACAGGAAGGTTTAACCTTTTCAGCTTTCAATCTTTGTCCGTCACGTAGCAATCTAGATTTAGACATTTTTGGCAGCTTTCTGGAAATCTTACTTATGGTAAGATCTATATTCTCTGGGAAAACATACAGAGACTTCTGTTTTAGTAATGCTAGCTGTGCTATCTGCTGGTAAAATGTACTAAACTCTGTAATACTTTTATCTTTATTTTTTTAATGAACAGTAAAACCCTGTATTACAATCACTGATCTCTCACAGTGGTGGGATGTGGCCTCTGTTCCTACAATACATAAAAGACAGGATGGCTAAAAGAAATATTTTGAATGCTGTTCATATATCATAGATTTAAACAGAATTTGGAATTAGCTAAAATTGGTATCAAGAGACACAGCTTTACAAAGACCGGAAATTGGAAACTGGCCACCAAATTCTGATTGGTGAATAACTAGACCGAATGCTAGCAAAACACTCGCTAAATTTTAAATACCCTTCATAGCACAGAATAAGGTTTGTGACCAGCACAACTGATAAAAATGTACTAGTTTTTAATTTCAGCCGTTTGTGAAGATGTTAACAAAAATGCCTGAAGCAGAGGCTAGCATGTATAAATGTATCAGTCTCAGCAGCCGGAACCAAAACAAGCCTGCAGTGCAGATGCATACATGTCCTGTTGCTGAGACTCTGTCTATACTGGGTGCCTGTAGCAGGGGAAGGTCCAGGGCAACGTCAGGGGTCCCAGGGCATGAGGAGGGGGTCATGGACTCATCCATCCAGCTGGCTTCCGTCAGTGGAGTCATACTGCCATCTGTAAACAGCCTCTCAGTGAAAGGTGTCATGGTGCCATCCAGTCCATCATGTAGGGACATGGATAGCTCCTCATCAGCCCAGTCTAGGTCTCCATTCCCATCAGTTCCAATGTCTATCGAGTCTTCTGTGATGGTGTTGGTGGTGCTAGTGAAAGTGTCGGGTTGAATACACCTTCTGTCCATGGGCAGGATCAGCTCCTCTTGCACCTCCTGCAGTTCTTTGTCGAGAGAGCGAGCTTCCATCTTCTCTAGTTCTTCTTCCAGATGTGATGCATGACTTTGCGCAAAACTCATCGCTAAAAGCTTATCTAGGGCCTCGTCAAGAGAGGGCTCCACTGCAGTGGGTTGTTGTAAAGTGAGGGGAGTGTCTCTCTGGACTCCAGGAGACACTTCTGAAAGTTGTCTACTGGTACTGGTGAAGATCAGTGGAGAGGGAACCATCAGCGGAGAGACTGCAGACGCTGAATATGGTTTTGATGGAAAGTGCAGAGAAGATTGAGATGCAGACGCAGCAGCGGACAAGGGTGAAGGAGTTGAGAGGGGAGGAGTGCGGCTTTTTGAAAGAGGTGGAGAGGTGAAATCAAAGTCATGGTCAAGGAAACAAGCAGGCCGCTGGCCGATACACTCAGAAGCACAGAACACTTTACTGACAGAGGGTGAAAGTCGCTCTGCAGATGGACTGGGGGATTTGGGGGTCTTGAGCTCCAGGACAGTGTTAACAGAGGTAAGTGAGGGAGTAGTGGTATTTGAAAGGCTGGGGCTATTTCCTAAGCTGGAATTAGAGGGAGCAGACTGACAGAGGACGAGCAGGGACTTTGTTTGGGATGACAGCATGGTGGCAGAGACATCTATGACAGAGTCCAGGTCTATGTCACTGGCAGCAGAAAGAGACGAACTGGGACTATGGGGACCAAGAAGGCTCGGATGAGGCATCACTGAGCCACAATCTTTTCCATCTTCATCTATGTGCAACTCAAAACCAGCAGATAAAGGGAGGAAAGAACAGGCAGGTGGGTGGGAAAGACTAAGAGAAGAAGAAGCCACTGGGGTGATGGAAGAAGGCGCTGGAGAATGGTGAGAGGTGGATGGTGTCCCTGCTTGGTCTGGCAGAAAGCCCAAAGAACTGGGCTAGAAAACAGGAGAAGCATAGGCAAAATAAGAGGAAGAGGACAGACATCATTATAAAAACCTATTTATGAGAGGTTTGTGAACAGAGGAAGTAAAGTAGCCTTTAGCGTGTTTGCCCATGTTGCCTCGTACCTTGAAGTCAGACAAAGAAGCCATCAGTTCATCTAACTCTCTAGTTGCACAAGAAGCCGACATTCTTGTTTGCTGCTGAGATGACGTGTCCAAATCATCGTGTCCTGTGGAAGAGCTGGAAAATACAAATGTGATTCTTTCTAACACGTGCTGACAATGACACTTAAACCCAAATGTAAAATATCTGTAGCACTGTAGAATATGGCATTAAAAAGGGATTTTTTGTTTTGTTTTATTTATTAATTAATTAATTAATTTATTTATTTCACAGAACGACAAAATGTATCAATTTAAAAATACAAATTTTTACTAAGATTATTTAAGTATTCTTTCACCATCTCTGCATTAACAAAAATGTAAATGTAGCCAGCTACACAGTTTAACAGGCTCATGAAGCCATATAGAGCGCCTTGCAGTAGTATTCACACCCCTTTAACTTTTTCACAAGTTGTCACATTACAACAATAAACCTTAATGCATTTTATTGAGACCATATGAAAAAAACCGACACGAAGTAGTGAATGATTGAAACATGGAAGGAAAAAATATATACATGCTTTTTAAGGTTTTTTGACAAATGATCAGAAAACTGCACTCTCTCATATGAATTTAGCTTTTTACTCTGATGCCTCTAAATAAAATCCAGAGCAGCAAACTGGTAACTCTAGAGGAGCTGCCGAGATCTACAGATGCGGTGGGAAAAATCTGTTGACACAACAATTATTTGTCATTAGCTTTATGAATAGGTGCTAAAAAGAAAGTCATTGTTGAAAGAAAGCCATAAGACATCCAGCTCAAAGCCATGTAGAGGACTAGGGCTGCAACTTACGATTATTTTACTAATTAATCTGTTGACTATGTTTTCGGTTAACCGATTAATAATCATTTAGCAAAAGGTGCTTATATGGAGACTTTTCACATAATTTGACCAGGGTAAGCTAAATCTATGACATTTGAGGGGTTTTAGGATAGACCATATTTACAGACAAAGAAAGTTTCTCATCTTAAATGGAAAATGTATATATATTTATTTAGTTTGAGCCTAATTACTGCTCTAACTAGGTTGTTTTTGCAGCAAATGGCATGCTTTAGAGTCTGTATACTCCAATTAACGAATATTCGATAATTAAATTAGTTGATGATTACTTCAATAAATCGATCAATCCGATTATTTGTTTCGGCCCTATAGAGGACCAAGCAAATATGTGGAAAAAGGTGGTCTGGTCAACAAAACTGAACTTTGTGGCCTACATACAAAACACTATGCATGTAAGAAAAGTAGCAATACATCAATGCATCACCCTGAAAACATCATCCCCACTGTGACACACGATAGTGGCAGCATCATGCTCTGGGGACGCTTTTCTTCAGCAGGGATAGAGAAGCTGTTAAGAGTTGATGGGAAGATTGACGGGCTGCAAAATCGGCTGCAAAATTCCTTTTATCGTTTTCCTTCCACTTCACCATTTTTGCTACTTTGTGTTGGCTACTTAAAGTGCCTGTGACATGGAATTTTCATGAGAAATCCAATTACATTTATGGAATGGAAACCTTAATAAATTATTTTAAAAAGTAAATTCATGCCACTGAAATGAACAGTTGTTGAGACATATGGTCATAAATTTCACTAAAAAGGCATTTCCAGACTACTCCTTTGCGATTTGCTCTTTGCCCTTTCATGGCGTCAAAGGGGAACCCCTGCAGGTAAACTGACTGCTGCTACAATGGCAGCAACACGGACAGCAGCAAAGAAGCTGATATTTCTTTAGATATATTTCAGTCACTATCACAGAGAGACGCAGCAGAGAAAGTCAGCGTTCATCAGATGGCAGAGCACCACTGCTGCGACGTGCGAACGGACATCTGATTCGTCTATTTTCGCCGGATGCCGGAGCACGGCTGGAGTCAATATGGATGAATCATTCCGCACCACCAGGAAACAGAACGAGCACAACATGAGGAACTTCAAATTAATTCACTAAAGACGGACTTGATCTCTCTATATTAATAAATGCACGCATATATTTATATATACACGTGAAATTAGTGGCAGTTGTTAACATAGGTCAATTAGATCAGTTACTGGGTTAACTAAGGTATTATAAACCGAACAATTAAGCATTAAGTGCACCAAACTAATCAATAAATATAGCTTTGCTGCACTCATTGTAGAACAGAAGATGAAAATATCTGGACGCATAAAACGAAAAGTGAAGCAGTTTAACTGGTTTAACTTCCACAGAATGAGTTGTTTTGGACTTTGGACTAGTAAATACGACACTGAGTGAAACAACCGGAGGTGAAGTGAGCAGCATGGAGCAGCAGCAGTAGACACAAGGGGTGATTCAAGATCTGAAGACACTACCTGGTGTAAAATATCTTTTAATTTTATATTAGAATCTTTAGAGAAACGTTTATTTAAATATATTGTATGCGTGTGTAATTTATATTATTTTAATAATACTAATTTCATATTATTATTATCAATAATAATAATAATAATTTTGGATTTTTAATTATTACCAATAACCACGATATCTAAATGTACTTTTGTGACAGGGAAGTATTCTTACCTGCTGAGCCTTGATCCATCTAGCACCAGCAGCAACAACATTTTCTTTGCCGATCTTTTCCCATCAGATGCTCTAAACAGCGCGGCTCTAGACTCTGCTTCAACATTCTCCTTCATCTGTCAGATATCCCGACCTCTGACATCATTTCTCTAGTGAATTAGAGGTTTCTTGTTGAAGCAGTTTGCTGAGAAATCCTCCGATCACAACTGGCTGTGCTTAGTGGGACCAGCCCATCTGTCCCCTCGTCAGTTTTCCAGCTCTGATCCAGGACAGCTCTGATCCCCCTTCACTTCAGGAAAATAGTGCAGACTAACAGCTGCTGTCGTAGTTTTGCTGCCACCACCAGCAATGTACCGTTTCACCATATTAACGCTGTTTTTAACCCAACTTGGCTTCAACCTGAACCGTTTATCATTGACGCTCACACAGTGGATGACCAGAGACTTCCCCTTAGACGTCATGTCCAGGCGACTTTGGACTTGCAAAATTTAACATAGAAATATGTTTATTTTTGTGTCTTTTATCATGTCTTTAATCATAATATGTAAATACTGTCCAATTCATTTCATATTAAAGAAGTTTTCATTCAATTTCTGCATTTGTGGGAATGTTTATGCATAAACATGAACATTAGAGACTGTAAAAGCCAAAACAGAGGCTGTACCTGGGTGAAAGACCTGAACCCTCCAGCAGACTCTCCACCAGGGGCCGAGCTTCCTCCGGCCTCATTCCATTCCTTTTTGGTTTTTCCTGAGGTGGGGGGCTAACAAGGATGTCAGGACCGCCACCATTCTCATAGTGGGTGATACTGCAAGATGGCAGGGGAGGAGCTGCCTCCTCTAAGGAAATGTGACAGCATGAGTAACACTGCTCAACACAAACAGAAGTGAGAAGGTGTCAGACTTCTTCTCCCCCCGTTTCCCTAGTTTTTATTTCGTCATATCTTAGCTCACTCACCACAAATGCAAGCAGATCGGAGGAGAAAAGACAAGGAACATTGAGCCAAGATGCATGTTACTTGAACAGAGTTATTTTTCTGAGCCTACAACTGAATCATAGTTATATAAGCACAGAATGTTTGTGACAATGCTTTTATTCATTACTAAAATCCAATTAAAATACTTTAAAGTTAAATTTATGGTGGGGGATTAAAGCGAACTGCCTGCTGTATGAGACACAGCTGCCAAAAAAAACACTTCATGTCGTTTCATAGATCTAAACAGGGCTGCAGATATTTAGGGACCACACTTACTGCCCATCTAACACAAACATACCAAGCAAGTTATAGAAAAATATTTGATATACTTAGAAAGGACCTGGCAAGATGGGATATGCTACCATTATCTCTGCTTGGGAGAGTAGAGGGTGTAAAAATGAGACTCCTGTATCTGTTTCAATCGGTTCCAGTTGGGATCCCAACATCAGCCTTCAGTAAGTTAGACAAGCTTATAAAAAATAAAATAAAATAAAACAAGAGGCCTCAAGTGAGACTTAAAACACTTATCCTTAGTAAGAATAGAGATGGACTCGGCCTCCCTAACATAAAATATTATTGGTGGGCCGCGCAACTGACAGCAGTGGTAGCTTGGATTAATAATGATACTGAAACAGGATGGGTAAATATAGAGCGAAATTCATTGCCAAATATAGCGCTACCTGTTCTGGTGTTTTTGAGCAAGCAATCCCAGGGAAAATTGGATATAAAAAATGTATGGGTGAAATACACTTTAAATGTATGGTCTAGAGTCCAAAAGAGAATTAGAGGGACAGCTGCCGTCTCACGGGCTGTGCAAGTTTCTAGAAACCCAGACTTCGTCCCCTCAGCAACAGATAGCACCTTTAAGAGGTGGGCAGGAAGAAACCTAAAGATTATTGACCAGCTTTTTTGTAACAACGTTTTACAGCCATGCTCATACCTCCAAGACAGATTCTCTGTATCCTGAAATGATATGTTCCGATATTTTCAGATTAGACACTATATCACGAATCATAATAATTGGAATATATTAAAAAATGTCCTAACAAATGTATAGAGCTACTTTATTAATATAATTAAACTTCAGCTTCCCAATAAAAAGCATGTTTCTCATATATACAGAAATCTGTTAGAATATACCAGACAATAAATACTCTAGATATTAAGAATAAATGGGAGTTGGAGTTAAATATTATGATTGAGGATGAAGAATGGGAAACCATCTGCATTGGATGTCATAAGGGAATAAATAGTAACCTATGAAAAGAGTTTGATGGAAGATGAAGACCAGGTTTTTAGGACACCTGTGGCGGTTTGTAGGTAGTCCAGATGCGATGTTTTGTTGTAGAGAATGTGGAATGGTAAGTCATTATTCACACTTATTCTGGGACTGCCCAAAGATAGTTCATTTCTGGAAGGGAGTAAAGAATGAAATCGATAAAGTTCTGGAAATTGACATACAATTTACTCCAAGTCAGTTTCTTTTAGACCCAACACCTGAAGGCTTGTACACCAGAGACCAAAAGTATTTGTTACATATACTCCTTATGACCTCTCAGAAAATGATGACGATTAAATGGAGGAGCTCACAGCCACCTATGTTGGCAGAGTGGAAACAGAAGCTAAGGGAGGTGTATAAAATGGAGGTTCTAACGGCTCAACTACAACTAAGATCTGATCAGTTCAAACGGAAACGGTTACCAATAATGAGATATCTATAACTGGAGGACTCTACAATGCCCTATAGTGTCCTAACTATCCACTAAATATCCGTACTTTGATGTTGTCAGGAATTATTGTGTACTATTCCAAGCAAATTCAAATAAAAATATAGTAAAAAAACAAAAACAAAAAACACTTCAACCGGGTAAATTGGTTTATGTTTGCTTACATATTCTCCAGAAGCCCCCACTCTTCTCACTTCTCTATATTCATTTTAAGAACTGAAATGTCTGTCAGTGCTTTCAGATTAGGAAGATTAAGAAGATGACACAGAGGCATAATATAGACAAATAAGATCTTTCCCTACCTGTAGTGGGGAAGGAAGGGGAGCTCTGCTGCACAGCGTTAAGCTCCAACAGAAGCCTGTCCAGCTCCGAGAGGTTACTGCCCAGGGCAGAGGTCATGGCTGCTGGAGACGAGTCTGACGTCTTGTGTTTATTAGGAAAACTGAAAACACACAAGGTGAAATTAAAGGTAAAAGGAAATGCCAGTTGATGTGGTCCGCTTTACTCACAGAACATTTTCAGAGCAGGATTGACACCTGTAAACGTGGTCCTCTTCGATGTGTGAGAGCGGAGAACTGCTACTGTCCCTGGACCATGAGCTCTTATGGCCCGAACCTAAAGACTGCAGAGAAAGAATCAGTCATTAAATCCTATTTGGATATTAATATAAACCCAAACATGTCCCTACAGCTACGTCTGAAGCTCATATAAAGGTAAGAGCTACCTGTTGAGAGGAGTAGTGGGAGTCTGGTTGATCTGTCAGGGAGCCATTTAGAGCATCAGCTGAAGGTGGAGGCGGAACTGGCGGAGGCACAGACACATCTTGGTAAGGGAATCCGCCCGTTGGGATGGAGTAGGGGGTCTCATCAGGCAGGAAGACCGGTCGCTTCGAGATGTGGGATGTTGTAGATTCTAGGTCTGCTAGCAGTGCATCTGAAAGGTGAAATAAATTTTACATTCACTCGCAACAATCAGAAGAATAATACAATCATATGAATAAATACATTGAAACAACAGACATTGGCTGGTTAATGCCCTCGTCCATTTGTCAGCCTGATTTGATGTGACCCGTGAGCGGCTGGTCAGAAACCTAAATATCTAACGTTGTGCTAGTCAGTGAATGCACCATAAACTCTGCCAGGTTGTGCGGATGCTGACGTTGAAGGGCCTCAGTGTTAGCCATTTTCAGTGGATGATGTCAAACAAAGCCGAGAAATGTAAGAAGCTACTTACATACTACTTACGTACATACAGTAAGAGCAGATAACAGGAAGGCTAAATGCAGCACAGAAAAGCTACTTTGTTTTATGCAGTTTAAAATGTCAATCACAAAATCTTTGCCTCTGCTTCTGAAATAAATAATTAATGACCACTCATGGCAGGAAGGTTAGAAATAAACATTTGTAACGTTTTCCTTCATAGTCATAGAGAAATTGGAATGAATAAAATCAGCATTTGGTATATAGCCTGCATTTGTGTGGCAAGTCGGAGGACACAAATCGCTTTACACATCAGTCATCCACCCATTCACACACTGACCGTGGTAGGCTACATCGTAGCCACATCTGCCCTGAGGCAGACGGTCAGAAGTGGGCCTGCCATACAATTGGCACCACCTGGCCCTCTGACCACCTTTAGCAGGCAAGACGAGGCTTCAAACCAGCAACCCACCAGTTACAGGACGAACTCCTACCACCTGAGCCACTGTTGTTCCCTTATGTAGGTTAAAGTGTGACAAAAAAATAAAAACATCAGATCTAAAGTGGGTGCATCTCTAATATGAATGACAAATGTTGAACTTTTATTTCTTGGTCTCATTTTAACTAATTTATCTCACCTGAATGAGGCAACAATGACTGGAAGACATTAAGCATATCTTAGATGGAGGCCAGTAAGTTCCTTCACCTAAGTGACATTGACTCTGCCCACATTCATTTCAAATGATGCAGTTTCTTATTGCTTGTGCATTAGTCAGCCTGTTGTGTGGGAATTCATGGTCTCTTAGGAGTGGACTGGCTCTGAGGGCGTTACATTTTGCCATGTAAGCAGCACCTCCGGACTAACATTTACAACTAAACTAAAAGGGTTAAACAAATCCCTTCTCCACCTTTTTTGTTTGTTAAAACACCAACCACTCAGTCAACGAGAGCTTCTTTCTCCAGGTTTTCTTGTGTATTTGCTTCATTCATGTGTGGATTTCCATTCAGCTATATGAGACTGAATACAAATTTAACAAGACCGACCACAAAAGAGGCAGGCAGGCAGAAATCATTTTTGAATCGTGTCCAGGGTTCAGGGGGTACAAAGTTATCCTCCTGAGAATATGGTGCAACGCTGGAATAAAATAGACCCTTACATCACACTATCCGTCCATCCAGCCAGCCTCAGCCTGTCCAGAATAGACCGCCGTCACCAGCTGCATACTGTTAGGCTACAATGTTTTAGATGTACCTTGATCTGCTTCAGACCATCGAAAATCAGTCCAATTCGAAAAGATTAACTTTTTAGATCTAGAATTTCTTTATGAAAACTTTCATTTCCTGTTGATCTAGGAAATGGTTCAAAGATTAGCAGAGATAAACTCTACTTGTCCACCAGGTCCATCAGTAGGGTAGCTCAGACTGTATCCAGTCTATATGAAGCCATCAGAAGAGGTAACAACTGTCTTCCAAACAGTAAAACAGTTTAGAAACTTGCAATAATCTTATTTTCATACAATCAAAGCAGAATTACAGCAATACTACAGAATATTTCTCAAATAAAGCCCATTTAGTGTACTCACATATTTTCCACTGCGGTCTATGCAATGTCTCCCATGAAGTACTGTTCATGTGTGGGTTTATATATGAAGCTGACAGCAGTTCAAAGATAGCATGAGCAACAAGAAGTGATAACATACTGCTGGGTGACCAGGGGAGTGGCTATAGGCCTGCACAGGGGACAGGTCCTTTCAGTGTCCCTCTCCCTGATATACTAAGACCTGAATATAAATATTCACTCAGATCCTTAAACCAGACTTCATAAATGATGGTCATTAGAGCTCAAATGACCAAACTTGAGAACTTCACACATTTCTAGACGAGACCTCCCATTATATTTAATCCTAACTTCATCATCACCTTCTGCAGTCCGAAGGGGAATCCTGCCTGGAAGCCAAACGTCCTCAGTCGTGCAGTTTGACATAAGCCATGTGGGGGCGCAAGCCTATTTAAAGCAGTAAGCTCAGTGAGCAACCATGTCTGTGCAAATGTGCTGAAATATCCCCACCAGCTCAAAATAATCCGCACCTGGTGCTGACATGCTAAACAAGGCCCAACATAAACTGACTTTGTCACTCATAAAACAAAGCCTGCGGATAGAAAAATACCACAAGTGGTTTTAGGACAAAGTGACGCCGTAAAATGCAGTGATCTAAACGCAGCTACGGTATCATTTCTCTTACCAAAGTCTTCAAATGAAAAACACGTTTGGACTTGCTACTTGTTGTATTAAATTCCTAGAAAATTCCTGCTGGCCTTGGCACAACGGACGGAAGTCCTGCCCAAGGACGGCTAAAGCTCTCGCAGACAAAGCAAAGTTTTCCAAACTCATAAGAATCACCATCTTCTGCTGGTACGACCCGTCTGTGACTCAGGAGCGAATGTTTCTGTCAATACTTTGATCTTTATTCAAATGTGATCCTTATTTAAATCAAGGAAAACTAGTTATGTGACAAAAATGAACCTGATCCTTAATTACGTTCTGACTTATTCTTTACAGCCTAAACGCAAACTGCCTCTCATTATGTTGGTCAATTATTTTTGAAATTACACAACTTTTTTTCAACTGATGCACCACTCATGAATATCAAGAAATAATAATAATTAAATAAATAATAAAATAATAGTCTTCAATGCTGTTCAGTTGACTTGGGGGCTGCACGGTGGCGTAGTTGGTAGGCTCTTTCTGCATGGAGTCTGCATGTTCTCCCTGCGCAAGCATGGGTTTTCACCGGGTACTCCGGCTACCTCCCAATCCAAAAACATGACTCTCTCTAAATTGCCCTTAGGTGTGTGAATGAGTGTGTGCATGGTTGTTTGTGTGTTGCCCTGCGATGGACTCGCGACCTGTCCAGGATGTACCCTCCCTCGGGCCCATAGACTGCTGGAGATAGGTACCAGCTCCCCTGTGACCCACTATGGAAGAAGCGGTATAGAAGATGAATGAATGAATAAAATTCAGAGTTGTGATGCATTTCCATGAGAGGGCCTTGAGAAAAGCACCTTCAAGAGATCCTCATAGTCTGATCCCAGTTTGGAGAATTCTCACAAGTGAGCTAAGACAGCAGGATATGTTGAGGAGCCATGTAAGCCATGGTGCTTCGCAACACAAATGCTGTTCAGCTTAGAAAAACGCCTAATATTCTAATTGATGTGGGGTAAACATATTCATTATGGCATTAGCCTGAGCAAATGGTAAAAGACGGTCAGGGCTGTTCCATGAAGCGGTGGGCTTAACTCAATCAGCACGATTACTTCATAATACTACAGCTATTCCTCTGACCCAAGCAATTGATTGTTTTAAAAATGAAACCCCAGCATCTACCTGCCATGTTTTCAACATCTAAAATAATCTTAATAAAAGGATCTCAGGTTTCGAATGGGGCTCCACTATATCTGGTAAACGTCACATTGCAATATATTCGCTGAATACTGCAATAATGATATTGATTGCAATAAACTGACATTGCCCTCTATGCTCTCCTTCTTCTCCATCATCACCATGTCCAACACACTGTCCCAGAGCTTTATGATCCTAGTCGTTCATCAGGTGAGGTGCATGATGGACGGCCAAATTCCACCCAAACGTCCAAACAGATCATTGGAAAGCAGAGTTTTAGAAAAAGCTTCAGCTTAAAAAGTGCAGCATGATTTTCTTTTATGAAAAATATTTTTAATGAAACATTTTCTTTCCCTGCAGTTATCTGAGCCAAATAATATGCTCAATTGTGCACAATGACATGCATTATATGTTTATATAATGCACCCAGTTTAAGATTTCAGAAAAAATTGGCCAAACAAAAACACAGTAGTTCAAATACAGGATGAATATGAATCTGAAATCTCTAACTTAATTCCTAATATTCTAGCCTGAAAACAAACAGTAGGTCTACCATTCAGGCATTCGGAGCAGCATGACTGCAGTAAGTGGGCTAATGTCCTGCACCTCCCTGAGCTCTGATTCAACAAGGCATTTACCATTAATGACATGTAAACAAAGATACAGGGGTCATAAAATGGCTTCAGTAAGGCACGGCTGGACTGTAATGCTAATTACACACATGGTAATTATATTCATTTAAAGGGGACGTATCATGCAAAATCCACTTTTTTAGCCCTTAACTACATTTTGTTGTGTACTTGGAGTCTGTAAGAGGGCAGAAAAGTTGAATTTAGTCTCTCCAGGTGCTGCGTTCATATCTTTATGTTCTGTTTGGGTCATATTTTTCAATCCATTCAGTTTTCTCTATTCTCCGTTATGATTTTTGAACCGTTACGTCACAGTATTTGCAGTGGAACTGCTAAACAAGGTCATAGACTTCCGATTGACCAATTCGCGTATCCGCCATTTTTATTTCTCGTTGCGATTTTGTAGTCCAACCTGTTAGGTTGTTGGTAAATTAACCCATACAATTCATTGCACCGTCCTCAGCATCAGAACCTCTTCGTAGTTCCTGGTTACATTTTCACTGAAATGTTCCCACAACAATGGGGTAATCCTTTGTTTGTGTGGAGCACTTCAAGGACGTGCATTCAGCAACCTCCACCAGTATCAAGAAGGATTTGCCGAAAGACTTCATCTGATTAAGGGTTAGGGCTACAGATTTGCATTGTTTTTGTCCTGTTTCTGTGCTGCTAGATAATTGCATCTCTGCTGTCAAACTACAAAAATGGCCGAACGGGGTGGAGTAGAATGCTCTTTGACCTGGAGGGTTTTGGGGTGTGAAATCTCTCAGTAGCATGTAAAGAGACGGCACCAAAACAACTCAGACACACCTCAGAACAGGACTAAAAGAGGAGACTGTGGAGCTACAAGAACAGGGAGTTCAGACCAAAGCTTTGTAGTCCCATTTTATATAGACCACAGCTGGATGATTTAAATGTGAAAAGGAGAGATTTAAAAGCATAATGTTTCCCCTTTAAGCTTCGTTGTTCTGGTTAAACATCTGTTTGGACGATGCGATCCGTCAAAAAATAGTTAAGCTCTTAATGCATTACTAGCTTTAGGCACCGCCTGCTTTTCAAAACAAGTCTGAAGGCAGTTCTGTGAAGTTCTGCTGCTGTTCTACTTTCTGCAAATGCTTATAAAAGATAATGGTTGACTGAGTTAATTAGTTGGGGTCTGAATTGTGCCACTGATCTTAAAGAAAAATAAGGTAACAGACTTACGATGTCTGTTGCATTATTTAGAAACATAAAACATGCTAAATTAAGGGCTGAGACCTGAGGTCATGCTAAAGAGGAATATTACCTTCAAATGACTGCTGTGTGTTTATTTAGTCTTTTGTAAATTGACTCTGTGACACACAATTTCCTCTGACTGTGGCTGATATTGACATTATGTGAAAAAGAACATTTCAGAAAAATTCTCCAATCATTTAATTTCTCCATGACAGAGAATGCGGAAAAAACTCATAATTCACACAGAATTGTCTGATGCTGGCAGCTTTCCATCATTAGTTGAACCATTTAAAGGAATTCAAGCCAAACAGTTATGAAGAAACTCAAATCTGTATATAAAAAGTCTCTCACAGATGATGGGGTTTGACTGAATATCAACCAACCCATCAGACTGTAGAGCTGTGAGACATGATTATATCAAGACAAAAGATTCGGACACTAATGTAAGAACTTTCTGCCATGACCGCAGGTCCCAGAGGTCCAAAATAAAACGACAAAACCAGAAGGAAACTTCGTGCAGCTGTCAGAGTATGAAGATGCGCTCGTTAAACAGGAAACAACATCCTAAAGGTCACGATGATCTAGGATCCCAACTTCTGGAGACAGGAAAGACATGGTGACAAAACACCAGACCTACAATAACAATGAGACCAATGAGTATTCAAAAGAAATTAAAATACAGAAAATCTCATATGAAATAAACTAGCTGGACTTTAAGTTGCTTTTTGATGATGTTCTCGTTTCCTATTGGCTTGTGAAAGACAAAACTAACACTTGCTTAAGAACTCTAATTCAG
Source organism: Crenichthys baileyi (assembly GCA_036173005.1). NCBI lineage: Eukaryota > Metazoa > Chordata > Actinopteri > Cyprinodontiformes > Goodeidae > Crenichthys > Crenichthys baileyi. Next base: position 574,513 of record JAHHUM010002619.1, read on the forward strand.
AAAAGTCTGAAACCTACAGAAAGAAAGCTTCAACAATCCAAACAGCAGCATCGGCCAAGTATCGGGCTAATCTTTTCCATCCCAGACGGGGGGTAGGAGCCACAGTGGACAAAGTCCAACTCTGCTCTAACAGCATTCTGGCTCAATGGCGCATTGTGTACAGTCTGAAGGAATTAAATGGTCATCAAAAATGAAACGGATGGATCAGATAATTCAGTTAAACAATATACAGACTTACAGTGGCTGTCAGAGGACACAACTGCGGGCTCACTGTGGTATGGGATTGTGTTGACATTATACACATCCTTGTGGCAGTGGGCACATGTACAGTGTTAACTTTGTGCACCCTTGTCCACCCACTCATGGCCGTGCACCAGCCCCACAGTGTTTATCAGATTGCATTGAAGGTACTTGGGGAATTCCTCACATTCCTCTGTCCACTGTGAGAAAGCAAGCTCTCAGGTAGGGCATGTGGAAAGAAGCTCAGAAATGTGAACATACAAACTTAATGTAGTGAAAACGCTCGCTAACGTCCCGGTTTCCCCCGCACCTGGAATCAAGAAGACACTAAATACAGGACCCATCCTGCTATCCACGGCATGCTTTGAATTCCACAATAAGGGAGATGCCTGCATGTTTACTGCTGCACAGTGAGGAGTACACAGTGGGCTGGGATGAAACCAGAGCAGTCGAATCTTTTTCATTAACATGTGGGAAATGGTGAAAGGTCATCAGGGTCCACAGCTCACCTGTTTCTACCCAGGGAGCAAAAAGAGCAGCACTAGCAGCAGTCCAAAAGGAAACCTTATCCTATAAAGCCATCTCAACGTGATATATTTATAACAAACAAGAACAGCAGGGGCCAGGGAGAGGTGGTGGTATGGGAGATGCCAGGGAGACAGCCTGGGATGATTGGGTCTGCTTAGCAACCAGTGACAGAGAGACTGAGAGAGGAATGATAGAGAAATTACATAAATAGAGTGAGTGATGAACAAAGAACTAAACACTGGCCGAACTTTAGAAATTATAGATAGCTAACTATTTGTTACTGTACAATTAAATAATCCCAAACAGACAATGGGTGAATGTTAGTAATGGCATACAATCAGTGAGACAGAAACATCATTTAGAGATTGCTACCTAAAAATACCCCGCCAAGCAGAGCCATGTCAGAAAGATGACACCCCCTTTGAAAGACTGCCCGACCAAAATAAAAGTGCTTCCCCACAGAACAGTAAATCAGATCACAAGAGAAAGTCTAACGGCTGATGTAGCGCTCGGTCACCGAGGACAGTCACAGCCACAACCGTATGTCAACGAGGAGCCATTTAGGCTGTCTGCAGATTGTCACATTTACGCCATTATTTTTGTGTGACAACAGTGAAACGTAGGAGATATTTAGCAAGCAAGCTGATTTTCTAAACTTTCTTTTCGTGTCAGAATAAAACGTTAGCTGCAAAAAAGTGTTTTTTTTTAAACATTCAGTTTTATTTCAGAGCACCAGGAAGTCTCTGCCTCCTGGCCCAGACTCTTGGGTCAGAACAGTTCTAAGGAGTTGCCTCCTCCCCAGAGAGAAACATTTCCTATTATGCTAAGAAAATAGGGGCCTAGTCCAACTTTTCTTTCCTTTCCTTTATCATGCAACTGCAATGTACTTTTTTTTTTTAATGACGTAAACAATTTGAATTGTCTTGTTGCTGAAATGTGCAATTTAAATAAACCTGCCTTGTCTATTTATCGAGTTAGAAGTGGTCATTCCAACATCCATTGGAATGCCATTAATTGAGGTAAAAATCTGTTTGGTCAAAGTGAATAAAAATATTCATTCATCCATGCGCTGCCTATACCTGCTTATCCTCAGAGTCATGGGGGGGGGACACACAGGACAGACAACCATGCACGCACACACTCATACCTCAGGGCAATTAAGAATAACCAATTAACCTCACTGTCATGTTTTTGGACTGTGGGAGGAAGCTGGAGGACCCAGAGAGAACCCAGGCATGCATGGAGAAAACTCCCGAGGTTGGGATTTTAACCCAGGATCTACTTGCTGCAAAGCAACAGTGCTACCAGCTGCTCCACCATGCAGCCCTAAACAAAACAAAAACCTTCATTTCAATAAAGACCATTTTCATAAAAATGTATTATTTTTATTTTTTAGTGTTTATAGAGTAAATGTTTCAATCTCTTGTGTTTCTTGAACTTTTCAGGGCTTCAAGACTGATATGCTGGTATCTTCATTCAACACAGAAAAACAAATGCTCAGCGAGGAGCATCAACCATCAGCATCTCCAACAGCCTTATGAACCCTAACCTCTCGCTTGGGCCAAGTTATAAGGCCATGTAGGGAAGGCATGGAAACAGCATGTCAGAAAGAAACAGGAAGAGACTGAAGAAAGCTACAACTGGAACAACAGTGTGGTACAACAGCAATTAACAGAGGAAACGCTGTTCTGGCACCCAGTTCACAGACTGTGGGCCCACTGCTGCCCCCTCTAAAAGTGTCTGACGGCCTCCAACACTCACTCCGCTCATTGTTTTCCTTCACTCTTTCCTGAGGATGTGAGTCAGGCTCAGTTGCCTAAACGATGAGGTCAGCCATGCAGACCTGGAACAGGATGGGTGTGGACCAGCAACAAGACTGATTTACAGTCGGGGGCTTCTTTCTAGCGTTGCAGGCGACCCCACTGGTTAAGTGTGGTATGCACCAACCCTCTGGCTTTCACAGGGTGATGATAGCTAGTTTGGAAACACTAACTCTGCACTGCTGACACACAGAGAACCGCTAAAGACCTTTAAAGATTCTTGGCATGCAGTGCAAATGCTTTGAATATGCAGCGCCATGATCCAAACATCCAACCAAATCTTATTAGTGTTTCATGAAAAAAATACTCTCTGCCAAGTGAGCTACAGATCCTCTAACAGCTAATGTTACAACCCTGCTGCGTGTTTACAGACGTATTAAGGTGTTTCCATGTGCTTCAGTTCACACACAGATCTATTTGTGCTTCAGTAAATCTGGAAAAAAGAAGGCTGAAGAAATTCCACAATTTCAAACTATAAACAGCATTTGTTACCTGCAGTGTTCCCAGAAAATATCACAAATCAAAACAGTTTGAAGGCAGACTGCTGTTCTTTGTCTGGTCTAGTTAATAGACACGGCTTTGGTTCCTCAACTGAAAACAAAAACAAAGAAAAAAACAGCAGGTATGACTAACACTGTGTACCTAAAACCAGCATAGAGAAGTTCAACGCTACATGTTAGCTTAAGTGAGAAAAGGTTTTCATATTATGATATATCCTTTTCTCCCCCAAAAACTTCCCTTAAGTTTTTGGAAGATGAGCAGGTATGTTGTCATCCACTCGTCCATCGATCCATCATGCATACGTTCAAAAACCTGAAAACCTGGGGTGTTGGATGGTTAGAGGTAGAATGGACTCCTCATATACAGAGACAATAAACCCTGATGCAGCCATCCTGGGTTCGGTTCCTGACCTTGTGACCTTTACTGCATGTTTTTCCCCCTTCTCTCTCTGCCCATTTCCTGTCTGGTGACTGTCAATAAAGCGTACTAATCCCCCCCCCCAAAAAAAATAAGATGCTGAAAACCTCATTCACCATTTTGGATGTCCTAAAAAGGAAAAATCCATTTCCACATCAAACATTTTCCATCCTGTCCAGAGACACACTTCCATACGCACCAACGTGTGCTTCACACGGAGGAAGCAAACCTTCAGCAGAACAAATTAATAATCCCCTGCTGTGAAACAGACATGATGAAGAGGAACAGCAGAAAAAATCTGGACCACATTTCCAGCACATTCTCTACAACATCAGCTGTAGACCAGACCTGAAAAGACACTAATCTATGAAGATGAAACGGTCCTGGTAATTTTAATCAATATCCAAAAGGCCTCCAACTAATGCCAACTGAGCATACGCATGGGTCGGTATGGCATTTTTCCTGTACAATAACCCCAAGTAAAAATAACGCATGTTACAGTATTGGAAAAAATGTCATAGAAATATGTTACATCATCCATTATTTAAAACAGAAAAGAATGTATTATTCCTTGTGCAGCTGAAAAAATACAACATATTTTCAGCCAGCTGACCAGCAGTATTCGCAAAAGGTAGGGAAAGGGCAGCTAATATGTTACTCTATGCTACATACAGCTGGAGAAAACACCTGTCGCCCTGAAACTTTCTCTGGCAAATCATTAAAAACACTTTAAACAGCAGGAAAGGTATGAAGCAGCAGCCTTCACACCAAATTTGGCCCAGGCCTATTTGAGAAAGTTCAGCCTCAGTCTGCAGAGAAGTCAGGCAGTCAGAATTTCACACCAGCCTGAAGAATTGACCCAGAGCTCGTGATGAGTGCTGAAAATCAAGCTAGGCCTGGTTGCCACCTGGCCCGGACTGTAAAAGACTGATTGGAGAATTTCCCTGGAAACATCTGACTCAGAGAAGGAGCTCTGACTCTGCTAAGGCAATTGCTTCTTCCAGCAGTGAGGAGCACATAAAATGCACAGGAAAAAAAAGATTAAAACATGATCCGGATTCTTGCTTGATTCATGTGACCTTTTATCAACCAGCAAAGCTCTGGACCACAACCTATATTTTTTCAGGCTGGAAGGATTATTGAAAATACAGTAAACCTCAATAATGAAGTGTTCTGTTCTTGCATATTAGAGGAGGGAATGGGAACGTTAAGACTGCCACAATAAACAGGAACCATTTAAGCTGCTCGCTTTGACTTTTGTTCCACCAAATGTTGAAGCTCTACGTTTTTAACTGTCTCAAAGGGTTGAATATTTCAGGTGGACAGACGGAAACAAACAGTCTTTCCTTCAGTGGCCGCGCACACAATGCTGAGAGGAGTGGTAAGAGGAAAGTCATGACCTTGCGAGTATTTGGCCTTGGACCCCAAAAGAGAATGATGCTCGAAATTCCTCAGCAGCCTCGCCCCCTTCTTCAGCCTGCTGTTCAGAGGGGTTGTCAGCTCCCACTCAGCCAACAATAGGTCCTTTCAGCAGACTACAGCAGCAAGAGCATCTAATGTGCCCTGGAGGTATTCTCACAGCAGGCCAAATACTAAATGTGGTCCATCATCTCGCCACTTAAACAATTCCCAAATCCATTTTACTGAAGCTCTTCTTTGTGTGGTCAGTGAAGATAAAGAAGGCAAAATAAGTGACGCACTGTGAATAAGTAAGGGTGACTAGCTGAAGCAAAACTTATCAGATGCAGAGGTTAGGCACAGAAGATTGGGAGCTAATGATTAGCAGCTGAAAAAAAAACAGATTAAGTGAATAAACTGAATAGATATAGTTAGCATAAATGAGACAAACTGTAGTGTACTTAGCACCAGCAGTTAACTTCACACCAAGCTCGTAAATTGAGTTATTACACATTACTTTTTCATATTTACATTTCCAGTATTATTAATCTGTTTTTTTTAAGTATGAGTTTAAAAAAAAAGTTCTCCATAAATTCCCAGAAGATATTTCAAAATAAGGCTGTAATGACTGTAAAGGGACAGACGGACGGACGGACGGAAGGATGGACGGATGGATGGATGGACGGACGGACGGACGGACGGACGGACGTACGGATGGACGGACGGATGGATGGACGTACGGACGGACGGATGGACGGACGGACGGACGGACGGACGGATGGACGGACGGACGTACGGATGGATGGACGTACGGACGGATGGATGGATGGACGGACGGACGTACGGACGGACGGACGGATGGATGGACGGACGGACGGATGGACGGACGGATGGATGGATGGATGGACGGACGGACGGACGGATGGATGGACGGACGGACGGACGGACAGACGGATGGACGGACGGACGGACGGATGGACGGACGGATGGATGGATGGATGGACGGACGGACGGACGGACGGATGGATGGACGGACGGACGGATGGACGGACGGATGGATGGATGGATGGACGGACGGACGGACGGACGGACGGATGGATGGACGGACGGACGGATGGACGGACGGATGGATGGATGGATGGACGGACGGACGGACGGACGGACGGATGGATGGACGGACGGACGGATGGACGGACGGATGGATGGATGGATGGACGGACGGACGGACGGCTGGATGGACGGACGGACGGACGGATGGATGGACGGACGGACGGATGGACGGACGGACGGATGGACGGATGGACGGACGGACGGACGGATGGATGGACGGACGGACGGATGGACGGACGGCTGGATGGATGGACGGACGGACGGATGGACGGACGGCTGGATGGACGGACGGACGGACGGATGGATGGACGGACGGACGGATGGACGGACGGCTGGATGGACGGACGGACGGATGGACGGACGGACGGATGGATGGAAACAACATTTGGACACTCGGACAGGAAAGTCTCCCATTTAGACATATTTTCCCACACCAAGTAGCTCAATTAAATCTCTGGCTTAAGTATTTTTAATTCCTACCCAAAGTCAAGCATAATCCGACAAAATAAGAAAGCATGTAAAACGATTTTTAAATTTCCCACAATCAGAATTTCCAGATTTGCATCAAAAATCATGTATTTTCGGCGGGGTAATCAAACACACAGGGTGGCTATGCATTTTTTGCAGTACTTTCTTCTTTATCACAGTGGTTTTAAACAGCCAACATGAGGGCTGAGCCCACATTGTGCTGCATGAACAGTCTAAATACGGAGGCCTGTTGACTCCACCACTTCAAAGCTGGAATGAGTAGCCTGGGGCAAGAGCGGAGGAGTTAACGTTAAAGCTCGATAACATGACAACTGAATACCTCCTCCCTTTGGAGCGACTTACTGATCAAAAGTAGCTGATAGACACAGGGTCCGACCAGCGGATTATAATCAGAGACGTTAACGTAACATGAACGCGAGGTCGAGTTCAAACAGAGGTAAAAGGCTAGCGATGTCCAGCCGCTAACTTACTACGATGCTCTTAATAAACAAATATTAGCGAATTATAAAACGTGTCAAATGGCTACTTTTTTTCCACAGAGCGCTGTAACATTCCCGTCTAATATTAACCAACTTTTCCAGAGAGCAACTGTGACCTATAGTTAACCAGAAATGCTATTTTAGACACAAAATCTCGACGAAACGTATCAAACTCCTCCGCCCTGCTGTCCGTTTCTCTCTGCGTTGAGAAAAACACTCAGCTTTCCAAAATCAGCTTTGCAGCTTACCCAAATCGTCCATGGTGACTACCTGGTTGGGACCGGCCTGAGTTTTCTTTCTAGCGACCGTATCGAGTATTTACGAAGTCTGAATCTGGCTCTTCAAACTTCTCCACTCCTGCTCCACAACTTCAGTCAGGATACGACTCGTGAACGCGCATCAATGTGTTCATGTGTAGTTTACCTAGAGCGCCTGCTGCGATTGGTAGCTTGGTAACAGTGACATCTGGCGTCCAAAAGATAAAACTACACATGTAACGCCAAACTGGAGACAAGTCCACTTCCAGGTGCATCTCAATAAATAAGAATGTAATCTATTCGTAAAGTGAAACATACATAGATTCTGTACACATAGAGTGTAGAAGCATACACTATTTATTCCAGAAAATTAAAATATTACATCGAACCAAAACAAAAAACAATTAGTACAGAACTGCTGACCAACTAAAATGTAGGTCTATGTGCTGTGAATTATGTAAATTCATTGGTCAGGGCTACTTTTGCATGAATTACTGAATTAATACAACAGGTCATGGAGGAAATCAGCTGGTGCGACCAAAGCATGAAGTGCTCTAACATGTCCTGGTTAATGAGTGCTCTGACTTTGGACTTGATAAAACACAGTGAACCAACACCAGTAGACGGCATGGCGCCCCAAATCACAACTAACTAAAGAAACTTCACACTGGGTGTCAATCAACTCCTATTCTGAGACTCTCCATTCTTCCTCCAGACTCTGGGACCTGGATTGCTAAATTAAAGGCAAAATTAATTTTCATCTGAAAAGAGGACTTCGGGCCACTGAGAAACAGTCCAGTCCTATTTCTTCTGAGCTCAGGTACAACTAGTCTGATGTCTCAGGTTTAGGAGTGGCCCAACACAAGGCATTCAACAGTTGTAGCCTGGATATAACTTTGTGTGGTAGTTCTTAAATCATTGACTCCAGCTGCAGTTTACCAATCTCCCCCAAACTCCTACCCTCCTAATGGTGGGTGTCAATGTTTTTTTCTTTAGGAGAAATCAGTGGTATTGTTCTTATGTCATATTCTCATTTTGTGAAAAGCTGCGGAGGTGTGTTCCAACTACAGGGGGATCACACTCCTCAGCCTCCCTGGTAAGGCCTACGCCAGGGTATTGGAGAGGAGAGTCCGGCCGATAGTCGAACCTCGGCGTCAGGAGGAGCAGTGTGGTTTTCGTCCCGGCCGTGGAACACTGGACCAGCTCTATACCCTCTACAGGGTACTCGAGGGCTCATGGGAGTTTGCCCAACCGGTTCACATGTGTTTTGTGTACCTGGAGAAGGCATTCGACTGTGTCCCTCGTGATGCCTTGTGGGGGGTGCTCCAGGAGTATGGAATCGGGGGCCCTTTATTAGGGGCCATCCGGTCCCTGTACGAGCGGAGCAGGAGTTTGGTCCGCATTGCCGGCACTAAGTCGGACCTGTTCCCGGTGCATGTTGGACTCCGGCAGGGCTGCCCTTTGACACCGGTCCTGTTCATAACTTTTATGGACAGGATTTCTAGATGCAGCCAAGGGCCGGAGGGGGTCTGGTTTGAGGACCAGTGGATTTCGTCTCTTCTTTTTGAAGATGACGTGGTCCTGCTGGCCCCCTCTAGCCAAGACCTACAGCATGCGCTGGGGCGGTTCGGAGCCGAGTGTGAAGCGGCTGGGATGAAGATCAGCTCCTCCAAGTCAGACGCCATGGTACTCAACCGGAAAAGGGTGGCTTGTCCTCTTCAGGTTGGAGGGGAGTTCCTGCCTAAAGTGGAGGAGTTCAAGTATCTCGGGGTCTTGTTTACGAGTGAGGGAAGAATGGAGCGGGAGATAGACAGACGGATCGGTGCGGCTGCCGCAGTAATGGGGGTGCTGTGCCGGTCCGTTGTGGTGAAGAGAGAGAGCTGAGCCGCAAAGCGAAGCTCTCGATTTACTGGTCGGTCTACGTTCCTACCCTCACCTATGGCCATGAACTTTGGGTCATGACCGAAAGAACGAGATCCCGGATACAAGCGGCTGAAATGAGCTTCCTCCGTAGGGTGGCCGGGCACTCCATTAGGGTGAGGAGCTCGCCATTCGGGAGGGGCTCGGAGTAGAGCCGCTGCTCCTCCACATCGAGAGGAGCCAGTTGAGGTGGCTCGGGCATCTATACCGGATGCCTCCTGGACGCCTTCCTAGGGAGGTGTTCCAGGCACGTCCCACCGGGAGGAGGCCCAGGGGACGGCCCAGGACACGCTGGAGGGATTATGTCTCTCGGCTGGCCTGGGAACGCCTTGGGCTCCCCCCGGAGGAGCTGGAGGAGGTGTCTGGGGAGAGGGACGTCTGGGTGTCTCTGCTGAGTCTGCTGCCCCCGCGACCCGGTTCCGGATAAGCGGAAGACGACGAGTACGAGCTACATTTTGGTTTTTGATTAGCGATAGATAAGATACAATCTTAAAAATTAACAGAAATAACATATATCTTTGACATACTCCCGAAGATGATTACTTCATCCTCAACAAGTGAGACAACATTGGAAGTAACTGTAGAACCTGATCTGTGTTTGGACTGTTTTGATCCTGTGGAGCTTCCAGAGTTATCAGAAATATTAGCTTCATCTAAACCTTCAACTTGTATGTTAGACCCAATCCCAACCAAATTATTTAAGGAAGTGTTCCCTCTGATTATCAGCCCCATTTTAGATATGATTAATCTATCTTTAGTAAATGGGTATGTACCACAAGCTTTTAAGGTAGCTGTAATTAAACCTTTGCTTAAGAAACCTTCACTTGATCGAGATGACTTAATAAATTACAGACCGATATCAATCTTCCATTCTTATCTAAAATTCTTGAGAAAATAGCTGCTAATCAAATGTGTGAGCATTTACACAGCAATGACCTGTTTGAAGAGTTTCAGTCAGGTTTCAGAGCTCATCATAGCACTGAAACAGCTCTGCTGAAAGTCACTAATGATATTCTTATTGCCTCAGATAATGGACTTGTGTCTGTACTGGTTCTGTTAGATCTCAGTGCAGCATTTGATACAGTCGACCATAATATTCTCTTAAAAAGGCTGGAATATGCTGTAGGGATCAGGGGAACAGCGCTAGGCTGGTTTAAATCTTATTTGTCTGACAGATTCCATTTTTGTTCATGTAAATAAATCATCTTTAACTCCAGGGTTAATTGTGGAGTACCCAGGGTTCAGTACGGGGCCCAATTTCTTTTTACTATTATATGCTTCCCAATGGGTAAAATTTCAGGCAGCATGAAAAATTTTTTCACTGTTACGCTGATGATACTCAGCTTTACTTATCCATAAATCCTGATGAGCCCAACCAGTTAGATAGACTAAAACATGTCTTAAAGACTAAAACTTGGATGACTTTAAATTTTTCTGCTTCTAAATTCGAAAAGACAAAATTGTCGTCTTGGACCGGGATTTTTTTAAAAAAGAAACTGCTTAGTCAATCATTTAACCTGGATGGCATTAAAATTGACCTCCGATAATAAAGTAAAAAACCCTTGGTGTTATTTTTGACCAGGACATGTCTTTTAAACCCCTATTAAACGGTTTTCTAGGATTTCCTTTTTTCATCTCCAGAACATTGCCAAAATTAAAAATATCCTGTCCAGGAGTGACGCTAAAAAACTAGTCCATGCATTTTTTTTTCTTCAAGGCTGGACTATTGTAATTCTTTACTATCAGGATGCCCACAAATGCTTTAAAAAACCTTCAGCTGATTCAATTGCCTCAGCAAGAGTTCTGATGAAAAAAAAAAAGAAGATCATTTTTCCCCCTACTTTAGCTTCCCTTCATTGGCTCCCTGTTAAATCCAGAATAAAATTTAAATTCTCCTCCTCACATATAAAGCCCTTAATGATTTAGCTCCATCATACATCAGAGATCTGATTGTTCCATACGTTCCTAACAGAGCACTTCGTTCTCAGACTGCAGGTTTTACTGGGGTTCCTAGAGTCTCTAGAAGTAGAATGAGAGGCAGATCCTTTAGTTATCAGGGTCCTCTCCTGTGGAACCAGCCCATTTTTTAGTCCGTGAGGCGGACACCCTGTCTACTTTTAAGACTAGGCTTAAAATTTTCCCCTTTTTGAAAAAGCTTATAGTTAGAGTGGGTTTTGGGGTTAATCTGAGCTATCTTCCTTATTTTAGCTCCGTCTTCTTCTCCCCTTTCCTGTTGGATGAAGTAAGGGGGAGTCAGGTGTAGCCAAAACCGGCTCAGTTAGGGTTGAGTGCAAACACACCCTCCATTTTCTGCTACCTGTATGACCCCCTCTCTTTTCCAATGGTTATGGTCAATCTGACAGAGAGAGGTATCCCAATTGTTTGGGTTTTTAGTATAACAATGGCCATCATGGGCTCTAGATGGACAAACTGTCTACTTTTAAGGCTAGGCTTAAAACTTTCCCTTTTTTGATAAAACTTATAGTTGGAGTGGCTTAGGTTATCCTGAGCTATCTCTGTAGTTATGCTGCTATAGGCTTAGGCTGCTGGAGGACATAATGACCACTTTCACCCTCTTCGCTACTTTCTCACTCTACTCTTCAATTTTGTATTATTTGCTGTTATCTCAGCTTTTAACTTTGTTCTCTCTCTTTTCTCTTCCTAGAAGCTACACCTGGCCTGACTCTGAGTCTACCTGTGGCACCTTTCTGGAGAGGGGGGTCCTCCGAGCTTCTGCTGGCAACGGCTTGATGCTCACCCTCTACCGATAATCCACACGGCCCTGTCTTTCAGTGTTTAACCCTTTCGCTCTCCTAGACATAGCTACTGACTGAGCTTTTACTGTGACTAATTATATGTGCTCTCTGTCAGACTCTAACCTTGAAAACTGGCTCAGAGTTTATCTGTTCCTTCTTTCTAGGTGAAACGATTAAAGGAGCTACATCCATTAACATTTACCTTTTCCTTCCCATAGAAAGTACTCCTGGATCAGTGTTTTTTTTTTGGTTTTTTCTTGTTCTCTGCTCTGTTCTCTCTACCCCCAGTCGGTCTGGGCAGATGGCCGCTCACACTGAGCCTGGTTCTGCTGGAGGTTTCTTCCTGTTAAAAGGAGTTTTTCCTCTCCACTGTCGCTACATGCATGCTCAGTATGAGGGATTGCTGCAAAGTCAACGCCAGTGACTGTCCACTGTCTCTACATGTTCATCCGGGAGGAGTGAATGCTGCAAGTCACTGACTGGATGCAATCTGCTGGGTTTCCTTAGATAGACAAACTTTTTATCTAATTTGAATAAATAACAGAATCTGACTGCACTGTTCAATGATTAGGATTAATTGGAATGTATGTACCTGATTTTTGTGAAGTGCCTTGAGACGACATGTATTGTGAATTGGCGCTATATAAATAAACTGAATTGAATTGAATCTGTGTGTGATATATTTTAATATATCACACACAGTCCCAGCCTCCACCGGTTTTGAACACACTCCCTCTCCAAGATGCATCGAAATAAATGTAAATTAAAATGCCAGATTAATAGAATTGATCATGTGATGTTTTTACATCACAAGCAAAAATGTAAAATCTTCAGGCGGATCTTAAGGAAGCTTCCAAGATGGACAAATGCAGGCCAAATGATTGCCTGAAGTAACCTTTCCATCTTTCTTGGCTTACTAAGGGACTTTATCTAAAATGAACATCCCATTTAAATGACTGGAAGTCTATTTTATAAGGACCTTGACTACAAGAACACAGTGACTCAATGTATTATTTGATCTTCTAGAAACACTGAGAAAACGAGTGTGTGTTATATAACAGTTGCATGTCTATGAAATGTTATGTTTACTTTTGCTTTTTTGGTTAGCCTTTATCTTTCATGTTGTTTCTATTTTGTTGTCATGGACTACAAACCGGATTCCAAAAAAGTTGGGACACTAAACAAAATAGGAATAAAAACTGAATGCAATGATGTGGAGGTGCCAACATCAAATATGTTATTCGAATAGACAAAAATCCCCGAAATTTTTTAAACTGAGAGAATGTACTTTTTTAAGGGGAAAAATTTTTGTTTCAAAATTACATGGCATCAAAACCCCCAAAAAAGTTGGTCCCGTACAAAATGGCTGGAAAAGGAAATTGAGCATATAACAAACAGCTGGAAGACCAATGAACCAAATTAGTCAATTGAAAACATGTTTGAAAAAAAAAAGAGCTTCTCAAGTTCATGTCTCCCTGAACCCAAGAGGGTAAAAGGACCCCAAATTCCACCATTGTTGCCGAAATTATGCCCCAAAAAACCAGAATGGTGTTACCCACGTAAAATAAAAGACTTTCAAGTTATTATCATAAACCGTGCAAAACAACATCAAAAGTTTCAAGATCGGGAAACAATCGCTGTGCGAAGGGTCAAGGCCGAAAACTCTACTGATGCTCTTGATCTCCGGGCCCTTTAAAACGCCTCCCTCAAACAGAATGCCCTTCGGGAAATAACAGAATGGGCTGGGGAATTTTTTCCAAAAGCATTGTCAAAACACATCCCCGTCCATCCCCTTAAGTGCAAAGAGGACCTTTTTCTAACAAGCTCCACAAGCGAGACGTTTGCAGGGGCCCGGGTCTTTTAAAATGGGTGGGGAAAAAGGGAAGCTGTTCTGTGGTCAATGAGTCACGATTTGAATTCTTTAGGGAACACTGGGACGCCATGTCTCCGGACCAAGAGGAAGGAAAACCCAAGTTGTTATCACCCCCTTCAAAGCCTGCATCACTGTGGGATGGGGGTTCATGATTTCTTTTGGGGGATGGCACTTTTATGCTTGGAAAGGCACCATTAATGCAAGAACTATGTTCAGGTTCTAGAAAAACATATGCTCCCATCAGCGTCTCTCTTTCAGGAAGCCCTGCATTTTTTAAACAAGATAAGCCAGACCACATTCTGCAGCCCTACAAAAATCTGGTACGTAGGAAGGATCCGGGTACTGAAATGGCCAGCCGCATCCAATCTTTCACCTATAAAAACATTTGGGGCATCAAAAGCGAAGGTGCGACAAAGAGGCCCCAAAACATTAAAATTAGAGCCCTGTATTAGACATGAATGGGAGAGCATTCCTATTTCTAAACTTGAGAAACTGGTCTCCTCTGTCCCCAGATGTCTGTTGAGTGTCGTAAGAAGGGGGGATGATGCCACACAGTGGTAAAAATGGCCTTGTCTCAACTTTTTTGGGATTTGTTGACACCACGTAATTTTGAAACAACATATTTTTCCCTTAAAATGATACATTCTCTCAGTTTAAACGTTTGATCCGTGATTTGTGTTCTATTCTGAATAACATATTAGATGTTGGCACCTCCACATCATTGCATTCAGTTTTTATTCACCATTTGTTCAGAGTCCCAACTTTTTTGGAATCTGGTTTGCAATTTGTCCGAAATAAGCAAAGTAACAAAAAAAATCCTAAATGAATGCAAATTAATATAATCAAACATCACACAGGCTAAACATAAAAAGGCTATTGTGACAATGAAGATTCTTATGACTTAAAAGCATTTATTGCAGTTCATCAAATAGCTCTGGGTCAATCTGCCCTGTTGTCATTTCATACCCTCATGTTATACTCGTGTTTTCATTTCATACACCTTTACTCAAACTAATGCATATCATCTTATTTTTCTTTATGGTTAAGCACTGATTTATTGTGATAGTCATAACAATGCTCAAATGTCAGATTATTTAAACTGGCGCTTTTCAAAGCGAGGACGGATGGATGCGGGTCAGTACCAAACGTCCAGGGGGAGAGAAAAGTTGGACACAAAACAACCAAATTGTCAGAAAATGGCAATGATTAGCACCCTCTCATAACACACTGGAAGGTGACCATCACACCATCAAATATGTCTAGAATGTAAAATATAAAATAAAAACATAATTTTAATAAAATTAGATTAAACCAAAGTTGATGTATGAAATATTCTAAAAGTATGCAAATACCCACTGACTTGAAAATATTCTGTTTCCTTAATGAAAATACATAGATGACTCATTAAAAAATTAAATAACCCCTTTTCTGCAATTAGACGTAAGCAGAAAATGATTTCATAATTTCATCAGTAAAAAGTGTATCTGATACTCCCATTGTGTTTTTGCTGAAAAGTTGCTTTACTGGTCAGCCTAAAAATTCATCTTAAATCTTTAGATAAATAACTGATTGATAATCATCAAAAGTCCACTGATTTCAGCTTTCTCTCCTCGCTTTCTGTGAGAGGCTGCTGGGAGAGAATCTTTTCGTGCAGCCGGTGGTGTTTCCCTATGCCCAGTTTTGGCAGACCGCGGTTCAGCCCCTCCAGCAGCACGCAAGACTTGCAGAGCGCCTGACTGGAGATGTAGCCACAGCGGTTACAGGTTCCCTGGACAGGCATCTTCACCCCCTCACGCACAGACAGGTTCTCACCAGAGTGGATGATGTCCATTATAGAGCTGGGTCGTATACTCTCCAGGTCCTTGAGAAAGGTCCTTGCATAGCCTCGATAAGCATTAGGGGAGTATATGCACTCTGTAGAAAAATAGTCCAATTTCTTAAAATAGGCGTAGAGAACAATCTCTTTCTCGTAGGCGTATTTGAGGGGCTTGCAGCGAGGCACGACCCCATCACCCTCACTGGCTGTGGAGATGGCAGTGCAGCGACGCAGACGAGCTATGTCCCCTCGTAAGACATTCATTAAAACCGTTTCTGCCACATCATCGGCATTGTGACCTGAGAGGAAAATAAAAAGTACAGTGCGTTATTACTGAAAGACAACATAGTGTTCACTGCTCAGGGTTCCTACAGATTTTCCAAAATTCAATAGATTTCCAGACTGAAATTACAGAGTTATGGTGAGTCAAAGGTTGTGCTGATACTGCCGATAGAGGGAACCTGCAAAAGACCACAGACTGGAAGAATGGATGGATGCAACATCTCTGTATCTTTTATCTAAAACCATTAGAAAAGACAAACTGGCTGGAGCAACTTATTTTTTAGAAATCCACGTATTTATCATGAGGGAACAAGGATAAGGAATCAAAAATATAAATATTTTTCCATGTTTTTCCTACTAATCCAGATGAGAAAAATACTTAAACTCCATAATCTTCCAGATTTTGTAGGACTGCACAGGAACCTTGACTGTTGCTCATAATATTAAATTACCCTACTGATCAATATTACCTGTACAAATCTTATCCACTTTCAGCATGATGGCTCCTCTGTCCAGCGCCTGTCTTCTGAACACCCCACAGAAGGTGCAGTTGTTTTTCAGTCCCACCTGCTTCACTATAGCATCCATCGTCCAGCCGTACAGCTCCTCGTAAGACACGATTTTCAGCGGCAGTTCGTACTGTTGCTGGTTTCTCTTCACTGTCTCCAAGGAGTCGTCTCGGTAACCAGTGATTCCCTCATCCACAGAGATAAGCATGAGTTCGAGTCCATAGCTGTACCTCTCGTTCAGAAGCTTCATGACATGTGCGAGCACCGTGGAATCCTTTCCACCTGAGGCAGCGATCCCCACAGTCTCCCCAGGTTTGAAGAGCTTTGCTGCCACAATGGTCTGATGTACCTCCTCCTCAAACGCCCAGAAGAAGCACGCCTTGCAGAGCGAGTGGCCGGTTTTTGGACGTTTCAGCACAGCACGCTTTTCAGAGCAGCTGCTGCACAGAACAGGCATCTTGACTGTGGGAAGATGTTTGGTAAAACATTTACACATCTGGTTTAACGAAATGTTTCCTGACATCATTATTCTATTAATATAAGGACCCTTTCTCACCTGAAGTCTCATATCTTTTTACTTTTACACAAAAACAAAAGTTCTGAGAATGACAGAAATCTCATTTTTAGGTTGTTTTTTATTACAAACTTTACTGCTTCACTTTTTATGGTGGAAATTTCCATTAAATCTGGGTTGCTGATTAGATGAAAGGGTATTAATCGCAATATAAATGGAAATCACACAAACTTCACTTGTACAGGGTTTTAGCCCTACCACAAAACGTGGTAAACTTGTTGTTAGCTCAGTGGAACAAAAAGGACACAGCAACTGGTTTCCCTCTGTCATTTTATTGAATTGGAAGAGCAGATTGGTTGATTTACAAAAGGGACTGATGCTATAACTCCTTTTTTCAACTATAGTTGCCTCCAAAAAATATGTGCTGTCATTGTTACTTTGCATCAAAGGGTAATAACAGGTAAGGATACTGCTGCCAGTAAGATCATGCTCAAATTATTTAACGAATCATTAAGAACTTCAAGGAAGGAAGTTCAGTAGCTGTGAAGCAAGCGCCCAAGATTCAACTGAGGGACTGCTCTGCCACCAGTGCAGAGCTCGGGAATGGCAGCAGGCAGGCATGAGTCTCTATGCAAGCACAGTGACAAGACTGTTGGACACTGGGGAAGGTTACAGAGCGCAGAGATGGCTCTGACTCTTGGTCCAAACATGGACAAGCCTTAAAGCAATTTTCCCCCATTACCCAGACGCTTAATGGGCCAGACGGGTTCGAAGGAATTACCTCTTCCCCAGGGAGAAACGTTTAATTTTATGCTGAAAAAATATGGACCAAAAAGCACAGAGTGCATCAATGAATGGGTTAAAGATTTACATTTTCCTGCAGGGGGTTCCTTTAGTCTTATGATTTAGCAGAAAAGTTGAGGTCATTAATTTCAGTCTGTAGTCCAACTTTTTTTTAAACTTTCCTATATCATGCCACTGCAATGTACTTTTATGTTTTCTGTCATCATGTAAAGCCCTTTGAATTGTAGTGTTGCTGAAATGTACTATACAAATAAACTTGCCTTGGGCCAGGATCAAGAAGAGAAGCAAAGAAGCAATTTCTCTTAAAATCAAGCAAAGACTGCTAATATGAAGGAGGTACCAGTATTTGACATCAGAAGACTGGTTTCTCAGATAAAGTTGCATCATCACACATCATGGGGTCTATAGCCAGATTTCCTAATATCTTATTGAGACCCTTTAACAGTTTATATCAACTTGTTTCTCTGAACCTTGTGAAATGTTAATAAGGAGTACAGTATAGACACATCTGCTAAAAAGATTCGAAACTAAAGTCAAAGTTTGTAAAAAAAAAAACAAAAAAACTTAATTTCTTAAAGGAAAACGTTTCATTCAGAAAACAAAAACATTTCCCTGCTATATAAAACATAATATTGTCTCAGAATTGAATACTCAAATGTCTCAAGATGCAATATGGCCACATTCATCCAGCTATTTTAAGTTTTCAATGCTTAATGAATGGCAGAACTGCTGTGCTGTTCTGCTGTTAACTCATTAATCATGCTACAATTCACAGTAATGAAGTTGCTAGGAAGAAACCTTTTCAAAGCAGCACTAATAATGGTGGTTGTGCATATTTTAAAGCCAAATCTAAGACCAAAATGTAACGAGACGAGCTACATAAACACCAGAAGGACGCCTGAGACAAGCTAGCTATGTTAAAACACATTAAAATGAGGTAACTTTTGCATACCAGCGTTTCCTGTAACGTGGAAATCGTGGAAATCAAGAACACAAGAAAAACAATTTAACCTAGGTTTTTTGCCTTGCTAAGGAAAAAAAAAGTTGCTAAGTAGCTACACCATGTTTTTCCATTCGTAAAACACGCGGGAGGCGTTAAACCCTGCAGCGCATCCTATTGGTTGGAGGGTGTCATTGCACATTAGTGCGTACTACTTTTGTCAGTTATGACTGCCAAAAAGTATTTTATTTTTTATTTTTTGCTGAGAGGCAGAGGTTTAGATGCACAAAGAATATCGTGCTTTTTAAGAGAAAATTAGAAAAAAATGATTATGTTATTTTATACAGTATATGTAAATACGCAATTTCAGCTGTACGGAATATCTGCAGCGAGACCCTTGTCAAGAGAGTAGAATCACCACAATTACCTGCAGAAGTGCAGTAGGGGTTTGTACAAAAGCACTGACTCAAGGGGTCGAATACATATGGATATCACACTTTTCTGATTTATATTCCTTCTTTGAATTGGTCTTTCACATAAAATCTCAACAAACTAAATTAAGGTTAGTGGTTGTAAAGAGACAAAATGTCAAGTTCAAAGGGTATGAAAACCTTTGCAAAGCACTGTACATATTTGAGATGTTTTTATTCAAATTCAGGTAAGACTACAGACCAAACTAACTTGTAAGAAAAAAGTCAGAAATAAAACTCATCACGGGAAGGGAAATGTTAAGCAATGAGGATTTATTAGTTTTTGCAAAATAATGCCACTGTTACAACTGTTGCAGGAGATAATAAATTCTGTATGGTGTAGCTGAAATTCAAAGATGTTGCAGCAAAATGGGGTCAAGGTTTTCAAAGTCAGAATTCATGACAGGAAACAGTCACACGCTTAGTTGATGGGGTGAAAAGCACCCCTCTGATGCCACTGCATGTCTCTGATGCGCCGAACTGACTGGATCTGAGGAATCTGGGCTCCAAAGTCGGTGCTGTCTTTATACTCTCCCTTTTCAAACAGGTACTGAAAGCCTCTGTAACCTGGATACTGATAGCCAACCCAGCTGGGGTTGGTTGGTGAGGAGGAAATACATGTCAGAAGTGAAACTATTCAGCGTTTTCCAAATCAATCTGCCTGGAATAGAGACTTACGTGCCACTCTGGACCCGAACAGAGGAAACCTTCTCCTGGTAGCCATGAGCGTGGAAGCTGGGAACATCATCATCTATGATTTCTATTTTCTTCCCTGCAAAGCTGGGGTTTTCGTAAAGGACAATCTTGTGCTCCTGGCTGTCCTGAGAGGAGAGCAACAAATCAGCAAATACAGTCAAGTTAGGCAGCTGACAGCACGCCTGATTATGATGAGGTGAGCTATGAATGTGCTGTTTTACCACTTTAATTGGGCGGAATGCAACAATGGTGTCGCTACGCCTGCTGTTGGTCCAGGAATCCCAGCGAGGATACTCCCCCTTCTCAAACACATACTGCTCTCCCTTACAGCTGGCCTGCTCGTATCCCACCCATCTGGCAGAACAGACGAAAGAGACAGGATGCTCATCCACTTTTTCCCACATATTCAGTCCTCTAATTGTCGGTTAAAAATCTATTTTCACATTTCTGCAGGCCTCTGAGGCAAACTTACGGTCCACACAGCACCAGTATGGAGCCCACTTTCTCCACGCCTGCTTCCTGGAGGTCGTTACAGGGCCCAGTCAGCTCATGGCAGTGTCCCTGGAAGTTTTCCTGCTCATAGATGACGAGCTGTGCATCAAAGCGGCCAAAAAGAGAGAGAGATTATTACCTAAAATTGGACATTTGAGTCAATCAATAATCAGATGTCTGCGAAATAAACAATTCCACCAGGCAGTGCTCTTTCAGAGTTTTAAACTTTGACTAATTTAGTTGCAGATGCATTCCTCTCACCTTAAACGCACTGCTTCCTGGCTGCTGCTGCTTGGATACAGGGATCTGGTGATCTGTGGCCATAGTGAACGGATCGGCAAGGATAAGCCTTAAAAGAAACACCAACAAGGTTATAATGCAACCGATTTCAGTCCATACTGATTTGTCTTCACTGACAAAATACAAACAGTTCTTAATCACATCATTTTTTCTATAATTTTGCATTAAAATGTGTAAGTAGAAAAAGTTTCTGTCTTTTTAAAAAAAGATTTTGCAACCCTCGACCACTGAACACGATACATGCAATAATTTCTAAGCGAGAAATAAAAATTAGAATGACAAACACAAGCCCCTTACCAGTACCTGTTTGTGCCAGTGTGTTTGTGGCAGGACGAGGAGCTCAATATATACTAAACGCCCAGCGGGGGGAAACTCTGCCAACAGAACCTAGAGCATCTAAGCCAGCCAGCAGATCGGCCTGCCATAGGCCAACCAGAGGAAAATGTGGGGGTCACTGTATACACCCCACCATCCCCTCCTCACCCCCACCCCACACTCCAATCCAATCCACCCCACCCCACCCTAGAGGGTCATCCTCCCACAAAGTTATTTCATTAGTTGTCAGTTTTGTCCAGCCAGTCATTGTTCGATATCCACATGATTCAGCACACACAGTGCCAAGAGTCCCACAGCAACAATGAGAGGGAGAAAGATAGGAAAAGATGGGTTTTACTGTGCTGGGAGGTTCAGACTCTGGGGGAAAACAGTGGAAATGAAATTCTGAAAGTGTACATTGCTTATAATTTGTTTTCCAATGTAGAAATAAACCAAAAAGAAAGCAGCTACGTTTTCACTAAAATTCCTTTATTGTTTATTGTTTAATTGTAACTATAAAAAAAAACATTTTTCTTCAGTGTTTCTCATAACTGTAATTTCAGGATACATTTACTAATTTTTTTATAACCTTCTTTTCATTCAATATGGTTTAAACATGCTATTCATTGGTGCATTTGTTTTCACTAACAAATAATAAAACAACCAAAAATAAAAATGCTGTGGGTAGTATGAATTTCCACTGCAAATTTTAACAAAATGTTTTTCTAAAAGCTGCTGCTGAAAGAATCAAACTAATCAGCTTGCAGGAGGGCTTTGGACAGATTTTGACATGGGTTTTGATGCATTCCAGTTGCATTTAAGTTGGAAGAGGTTCCAGCAAGTTTGAAACTCAGAGTTTGATTCCATTGACCCCAAAGCTGTGAGGAAGACCGATGTGGCAGGTGAAGCTGAAGCAAACCGAAGCAAATCTTTAGAACTGTCACAAATTAGTTTTTATTCCTGCCTGATTTTATCCATTTGATGTGTTTCGGTGCATTTTTCACACTCATAACGTGAGTAAAGGTATATTCTGCTTGTATTATCTCAAATAGTTTTATGATTTGCCAGTACAGTGGCACTGCAAGCAGTCTAAACTCAGACTACAGAAGTAGGAATACAAGCTGAACAGACTAAAAGTGAACACCTTTGAAAGAAGAATTTGCTAAAAACATTTAAAAACAAGGAAAAAAAACAAGAAAATCACAAATGGACATATGAAGTGCTCTGATGAGTTTTCTCATGATTTTTATGATGTCATCAGAGCCATGTGTGTTTGATAGCTTGTTAGGAGAGTTAGTGTGGTAGATTTTATGATTTACAACAAAATAACAAAGCAACACATCTTACCATCCCATGTTGTTCCATAGGTGACAAACAATAACTGAAGTGAGTTTGAATGATTTCACAGAAACGTTTGGCTTGTACCTTTAACGACATCTTTCATACTTTGTTGGCAGTCCCATTAAACAGACTTTTTCTTCTGCGCTAAAAAAGAAACAGAAATTAGTGCAAGGATTGTCTTCATCCTCTTCCTATAAAATGGGGGTTGAGTAACATTAATTAGAAAAACTGCACAATCTGAAATAAATGCATGTGTTGTTACATAATTATCTAATACCACCCACTGCTATAAAACAAATTACAGAGATGACTTGGATACAATCTGATTTTGAATAGCAGCAACTTTGATTTGCAATAAATTTGCTTGATTTAACAACAATAAATAAATGTACACCAAAGCGTTATTACGATTATAACTAAAATATTGTTGTTGCTCATTAAAATGGACTGATAATCTCTTCAAACTAAATTTCACATGTAAAATATGCATAACATAAATTCAAAATAAATTTTATCAAACCTAAGAATAAATGAAAACAAGCTTTTGAAATTGTTTATGTTAAATAAATACATTTTGTTCTTTTCTTTTCCTGCAAGATATGCAAAATAGTTAGATTAACTCTGCACAATTCTTTTTATTTTTAACCTTCATAAAAGGTTTTACCAGAGTCTTTTATTTTGAGTAAAGTTCTGGCCGTGATAAAGTTCTGATAACTGTTACAGGTAGCCTGAAAAATGCCCCCATCACAGGGTCCATATTAAAATGATGACTAATGTCTATGTTCTTTTTGGTGCCTGAAATCGGCAGCTACATTAGCAAACTTACAGACCTACTTTATAAGACATATGTTAATGCTATGCATTAGCCGCTTGTGAAACCTCATATTGATGTTGTAGGACTTGTGTGTGGAAATCACAATAGTCCTACATGCAGGGACGTTAGGGTGAAAGACTGTTTCTGTT
The DNA here is from genome assembly GCA_036173005.1 of Crenichthys baileyi. Lineage (NCBI taxonomy): Eukaryota > Metazoa > Chordata > Actinopteri > Cyprinodontiformes > Goodeidae > Crenichthys > Crenichthys baileyi. Next base: position 597,743 of record JAHHUM010002619.1, read on the forward strand.
GCTGGCAAAAACTGTGCAGTGTTTGTTTTTCAAAACACAAAGATAATATAATGAGCAACAACCATGTGAATCAATACAGTATTTTGAAGTGTTGTCCTTGGTTACTTTGGAAAACATTAAGAAAATTCTGGTAATACATGCTGTTAAATTTAGGTGGGAATACTGTTGCTTTAACTGTGTGCGTTTTTCCATATAATTTTACTCAGATGCAAGAAAGGGTCATACCACAGCAAACACGCAAAGCTGTTGACAAAATGCACCTTTAAAACAAAGTGCTGGGGTTTAAATAAATTTTTATGAAGACCAATCAAAATTTATGACATGTCTGTCATCAACATCAAAGCAATTAGATGCGCTAAAGTAATCTGACTACATATTTCATAACAACCTTTTGTGTATGTTTAATTGAGGATAGTTAGGCTTGCTGTGCTTTAGATTGTGTTCTGAGTTCATCTGCGACCTCTGAAAATAGTCATCATTAGATTGATGTCCTATCTATTCTTGAATTTCTTTACATAGAGGCATTTTGAGTTGCTTTTAGAGATCTTTTGGCCTAAATGTTGTTAGATAGATTCTGTTTAGGTGGTTCTCTAAATATAAAGGTCTGGTGGTAATCAGGTCTAAGTGTGGTTAGTCAATGAAAAATAAATCAAAAACAAAAAAACAAAAAACAGAACAGTTGATTCCAGTTAATTCCTGATTTACCTTTTTACAGAGGGTCAGATTGGTTTGAAAAGCTTTTATCCTCGATGGACGAAATTAATGACATTCATAACGAGTGGATGTAAACTCCAGGCCACCTTATTTCGAGATTAAAGTTTGGAAACTACATGTCTTCAACCGTGTCTTTTGGTAAAATTTCTTATGATAAATCACACTGAATTTCTTTGTTAGGTCAGTTAGGATTACCAAAATTATCTCTAATAGCTGAAAGCCAGAGTAATGAGAGAGACAATTAACTATGAACATATTGTGAAACTTTCTTCAATTTCAGAATTTACATACATTTCCTTATAGTTTTTTTTTCCTTTATAGTTTTTTAAACTGTATGACTTGAGTCAAGCGTTCTATTCCACTACAAGCTTCTCACAACAGTTTGCTGTATTTTGGCCATTTTCTCCTGATAGAACTGGTGTAACTGAGTCAGGTTTACTGCCTGCCATGGACACACATACCTTTTTAGGTCTGTCCACCAGTAACTGAGATCAGAACTTTGTGATGACTTCTCAGAAACTTTCCAGGAACTCCAGGACTTCATAACCTATTTGTTCCCCAACTTTAACCTCCTGGCTTGTGCCTTTAGATTTAGCTTCTTTCCACATAATTTTCTTTCCTAATGATGCCATCTATTTTGTAAAGTACACCAGTCCTTCCTACAGCAAAACATCCACACAGCATGATGGGGCCATCACCGTACTTCACAGTAGGAGGGAATTTTTAGGCTTGTAAGCTACCCCCCTTTTCCCTTCAAATGTACCAATGTTTTTGGTTAAACATACAATTGTAGTTTTATCAGACCACAGGACATGTATTCAATTCTTTTTCCCTGAGGGCATTTGCAAACTGTAATTGGTATTTTTATGTTGCTTTGGAGTAGTGCCTTCTCCCTCTCTGAGTGACCTTATTGCCCATGTCAGTGTGGTTTACCTATGCGTACTGACAACCATCGTCTACACAAGACCTTTTGCTTTTCTTCTGTAGTTGTTCCCATATTTTAAACCAAAACTCACCTCTGGCACACAATATCTGTCTCCTTTCTGAATGGTACGGTGGCTGGACATTCCCATGCTGCTAATACTTGCAAATAATTATTTGAGGAATGTGGCATCCGTAGATTTTACCCAAGGATAAACCAGACTTGTGAAGGTCTACAGTTCTCTTCCTGAAATCTTGGGGTATTCAGTTTAGACATAGTAATCTTAATTTATGTAAACTGAAATAAGAATTTTAAGGAAGTCAAATAAAAGCCCTTATCCAGTTTAGACAGTGAGGAAGAAATGCTTGTGTCCTTTAACATAGTTTATGTAATCATCTGGTTTCTACTAAGTGTCATTAACTTTAAAATGAACAATGAGAACTATGGCAGGGAATTTGGTGCACTCTGTTTTAATAGCAAGCATACATACAGCATGACATCATTTCCACTGCTGTGGAGAAGATGCATATCCACAAATTCACTGAATCAGTGATGTTCTTTTAAGACTGGATATCTGACCCAGCAGACTGAAATAGGAAAACAGTCATCAAAAGTAGCACGTGTGGCTAAAAAGCAAATATACTTGAAAAATAAGTGTGGTTTATTTTAAATGAAAAACATTCGCCAAATTTATAGTGTATCACTTTTAAATAGAGGCCAATTTGACATTTCTGTTTAGGCTTTTCGCAAATCTTAGGAAAGAAATGTTCAACTTGAAACAATTATAACATCACCAAAAGATTCCAGGTCAAACAACCTTTATTTGCCACTAAAACACACATGGCACTTGTCACTTGTCGGTGTTTGCCATGATTAGGTTAAAGCAGAGGGCAGGCACTTTGGGGCAGAGTTGGAGTTTGAGAAGCAGGTGAGGACCCTGCTCATCTGGCCCCAGCTGCTGCAGGAGGGCCGGGAGGAGCCGGAGCCGGAGCTGGAGCTGGATCAGGGTCTGGGCCGGGAGCAGGGTCAGGGTCGGGAACAATGAAACATCCCGTCTTGTGCCACTGCATGTCCCGAACACGTCGGACAGATTGGATCTGGGGAGAGGGGGCCTCCCAGTCGTTCCAGTGCTTAAAATCGCCCCGCTCAAAGATGAATTGACGGCCCCTGTAGCCTGGGTACATGTAGCCAACCCATCTAGAAGAAAATGGAAAGAGTCACAGAGAGATTTGCTCCTGAAAACCCCTCGGACCAAAAACTGGTCCTACGGCAAACAGAATTGGATACGGAGACCTAACACCATGAATCACCACTTTATTAAAATAGCCTTTAGATAATTCATATGTATACATTTATGTCTTATGCATCTTCATACCTCTGTAATTCTGGAGATTTACTTTCCAGTGGTGGAGAGAAAATGGAGCTAGGCTAGTTCTAAGACGTTAAGATAAAAAACAATAAAAAAAAAAAAACAATGGTACGCTCTTCACATTCAGAAACAAGCATGCATGGACACACCAATTATTGCACCTGATTGATTATTCTGTGTAATTTGGATAAACTTTTTTAATAAGGAAAAATGTTACTGAGAAACAAATCCTTACAGTCTTGACTGCACTGATTTACAGAATATAGCAACACAACAGCTGATAGTGTGACAGAAAAACATATAAGCCAAAGGTATTCAGGGAAACGTACGTTCCGTTGAGAGCCTTGACACTCGCTACGCGATCTTGAAAACCGTGGCCCCACAAGCTTGGCACATCATCATCAACGATCTCCATCTTTCTGCCAGTGAACCCAGGGTTCTCATAGAGGTTTAGCTTGTGTTCAGCACTATCCTAAAGATGAGAAACAGACACATGCAGTCAGTGTTAACTAAATAGAATGATAGTACAGCTATGGTAGGCAAGCTTATGTCACACACCTTAAATGTGTCACTCACCACTTTAAGTGGCCTTAGAGATAGCAGGGAGAAGCTGCGCTGACTGTTGGTCCAGGTGTCCCAGCGTGGATACTCACCCTTTTCCAGAATAAACTGCTCTCCTGTGAACCCATGCCGGTCATAACCCACCCAGCTGAGAGGCAGAAAGATGGAGGGAGTTTAACTTCATCAACTTGACTGTATTATACAGCAGACAAGTTTTGAAGGGGATTGAATGCAGCATTACTCACGGCCCTGAGTCCACAATCAAAGAGCCAACCTTCTCCAGTCGCTTCTCCGTCAAGTCTTTGCATTCTGCAGAAAACTCCGCCTTAGCGCCCTGGAAATTTTCAAACTCAAACACCACCACCTGGATAGAAATATACATTTCTTTAGCATTCACTGCAAGACATAGGGCTTTCTGACAGTGTCAGATGAAATTATTTAAGTGTTAGTGAATTAGTTTAGCTATTTTATTATATAGATGTTGACACGTGACTTTGTAAAACTGAGAATATGAGTATTTGTACTCAGAACCTGCGCAGAAAGCTGCTATAGTACCTTATATTTGGCTCCAGCTCCACCCTGGCTCTTCCCAGCAGCCAGTTGCTCTGGGGCGCTCTGCTGCTCCGACATCCTCCTGATCCACTTCTCCTCCACTTTTTGTAAAAGCACACACAGACAGAGCAACATCCATAATGCATAGTCACACAACCACAGAAATGTACACACCAGGAGAGACGTTTTATGTCAGGGCTGCAATTATGAACCCGTTTTTTCCTCCTGTAGCTGGTAGGATTATCCTTTTATGAGGACTCATGACACAACATACATCCAAGCCTGGATCCTTACTGTTGCAACACCATCTAATTCCAATCCACAGGAGTTAATGGGACCAATGTTATTGAACCCTTAGTGTCCAGAATGACGCTTTTTACCTGAGTATGCCTGCAAGGAAGTGGTAAAGTCCCTCTTTTTTGGTGCCACTTGGTGTTTGGTAGGGTCGAGCCATTCGAGGGCAGAGACGAGGGGGGGGTATTTATGGTTTATTTCTGGCCACAACAGCAGAAAAGGTGGAGCTGTTGATACAGCAAGTCTGTCGCTTACATTGTGTCCGTAACGCTGCCTCTCAATAGGCAGCTGTGTTGGCACAGGCTGCCCTGCCCGTCCAACCAGGCTGCCAGGGAGCACTGTGTGTGGGCACATGCAGAGACAGCCAAGAGGATTCAGCAGACAGGCCTGCTCAGCACAAACACACATGCAGTTTCTCATACAATGCTTTGCAAAAGTAATTAGCCCCACTTTTCACATTTTTATCAAACACCCCTAAATGAAATTTAGTGCCACTTACTTTTTGAAGTCATCTTAATAATAAGAGTATCAATCTGTGTAATTCAGTTTTTTGACAATTGTTTGTCAAGCATTCAACAAATCTGACCTTAATGGATGAGTTACAAGAAGAGAGCCATTGTTGAAAGAAAACCACAATCCCATTTACATTTCTCCACAAGCCATGTAGGCGACACAGCAAGCATGTACAAGCATTTTTGCCTACATGCAGAACAAGATATGTGGCACAAAGTTTACACTCCACTTCGTTCAGAACACATCATCCCAATAGTCAAACAACGTAGTGGTAGCATCATGCTGTGGGGATGGTTTTCTTCAGCAGGGATAAGGAAACTGGTAAGAGTTAATAGACCGTAAAAGACTTGACACAGGTTGACCTTTTAGCAGGACGACGATCCTGAACAAACAGCCTGAGCTACAATGGAATGCTTTATATCAGTGGTGGGCAATTCCAGTCCAATTTAAATTATGTCCTCAGTCTGCCTCAAGTTCTGCAGAATGCTGCTAATCACTAATTATTTAAATCAGGAACATTTAAGCTGGGAAACATCTACAACATGCAGCCCCTAGGAACAGAATAGCCCAGCTCCGGTTTAGATTAAAGCATTTTCATGTGTTAGAATGGCCAAAGGTCTAGACATAAAGCCATTTAAAAATCTGTACCAAGACCTGAAAATTGGTGTTCACAGACACTCTCCACCCAGCCTGACTGAGCTTGGGCTAGTGTGCAAAGAATAATGGACAAGCATTTCTGCCTCTAGACTTGCAGCTAAAATTACATTGAAAGATGGATCTACAAAGTACTGATTTAGCGAGGGCTGAACATAAATGCATGCCATACTTGACGCAGATAACTTGTACAAATTTTAGGAAACTATGCATAATTTCCCTTCCACCTTAAAATTGTGTACCAACTTGTGTTTTGAGGGTCTACCAAAGAAAACTCCCATAAACTGCACTGAGTTAGTGGATGTAATGTGAGGTGGTGTAAGGGGTATCACTACTTTTACAAGGTACTATATGGACTGCAACTAGCCTCAAACCACAGCATTACTTACACTTTTTAAATACAATCAACACACATTGTTGGAGATGTTGGATAATAAAAGACCAACAACCACAGACAAAGACATGCTCAGGCTCCAAGTCAAGTAAATGTTTTATTAAGAATTGATTTGCTTTAGGACACTGGCCAGTACAACACACAGTGTGATAAACATTGTTACTCTCAAAAAAAAAGAAGGAAAAAGATGGACATAAAAAAATAAACCCTCAAATTTCATGACAAAAAAAGAAGTTTACACACATCCAAACCAGGGACAATCACTCGGAAGCCTCCATCAACATATTCACTTGCATTGCACGAGCGAGCCGAACAAACAGAGGATATGGCCAACGAGGAGGGTGCAGACGTCGAGTGCTGTAGTGCATCAAGTAACAAAGTGCTTTGTAGAAGTGTATAGGTGGGAGGTTAAACATGTTCACATTTGATTGGAGCAAAGTAGTAGAAGGTATTGTAGTGAGTAAATTCCGCTTGCGTTGAGCTGTGTGAGCCAACACCGTGACACTCGAAGGCACCGTCCGCCCTGATGAGACAGGAAAGATTGTGCATGCAAACTGAATGGGGATTAAAGTGGGACAGTTGCACATCTGATTGAGAAAGATGTGAGAGAAACTAGGTGACGGTATGGCTTATACTGAATACCCTTCAGTCTGTTAAAGAAGGGAGAACAGGCTTATTCATAGTGTTTGTGCTAATTAATTTTGTGCATGATTGACAGATGCAAGTTCATTTGTCCAAAATCCCCAAATCCCTCATTAACATAAAAACTAACACAAAAAAACCACAACACTACATATAATATGCAGCGACTCTGAGGCTCTGGAGTGTATTAGTGTAAAAAGCTGAGGAGCCTCTGCTGTAGTGATACATCTTACCGTTTACTTTCTTCAAAACTAGCTCTGATACAAGTAGATACAAATATAACATCTTCTATTAACATGTTCCCACTGACAAGCCAGCCAGTGCGGATTTGTTCTGTATATTCAAAAACTCACTGAAATGTTATCTTATGGCAATGTGATCATCATCAACACCCTCCCCATAATAAGCGAACGACAACATTAACCTCCTGCTAGTGATGAAGCTCATCCAGGATGAAGCTGCATCACGGTCCCTCAAGCTTCAAGTAACGTTTCCTGAAATGTGACCTGACAGGAAACGTCTTTATTCTCCATCATCCTTGTTTCTCCTGGTCCCAAAGAGAGTGTTCATCTGAAGGTGCAGCAGTACTTCCACAGGTTCGAGCATGAAGTGGACGAAGAGGAAGCAGCATAACGTTGTCCGTGCTTCTTTTCCTTTTTTCCGTAAGATACTCTCAGTTTAAAAAAAAGGCACCATGCACATTTAGTGACCCAGAAGGGGAAGGAAAAAAAACATCGACAAAAAGTAATGAAACACAATATATCAGCAACTGTAGATCCAGCCTCACTTCTTCTCTCTGGACCAAATGTTAAGGCTTCTAGTTCTTTTAGATTCATCTGTTAAGGCAAACTTTAGAGGATAAAAACATACTGTTAACATAAAACACCAATATTTAAGACAAACTTAAAACAATTGGACAGCAAACAATCAAAAACTATTTACCTCATTGATTACTTAGCTTTCATTGTCATAGTGACTCAAGCGCTTCTTGGATTTCAGCTCCTTTAACCACTGGGGTGAGTCTTCCTCCCTAAAGGGGATAAATTAACCTTTGTAATTAGGTGGAAAGTTGTAGAGCAAAACGAAATGGCAACAGAAAAACATCTACTGGTGTTTCTTACCCATTTTCTTTCCCGCCAGCTGGGGGCAGCACACGTGCTGCACGAGGAAGGAACGGAGACTTCGGAGAGCGAGAGATTTGGGAAGAAGAGGGAACAGGTCCATCGGTTTGATTGTCAGAGTCACCCCTCTTCTTAAGCTGGGCCTGAGAAAAACGGGGAAATATTCACAGTTTATGGTACTTAACACCAAACAAAGCAAAAAGACAGATGGAAAAAAAAAAAAGTAATATGACATCAATTTACAGTGTCTCGCAAAAGCATTCATATACTCAACCACAATCCTGGGGATTTTACACTGAGCTTGTGGCATTTTGCAAAGAGAAATGGGCAAAAATGTTCCCTAGGTGGGAAAAGCTGGAAGAGATGTAGTCCAAAATTCATGCAGCTACAACTGCAGACAAAGGTTGTTCTACAAATTATTATCTCAGGGAAGCGAATTATATGTGCCTACCACGTTTTTCACATTTCGGTTGGTTAAAAAAAACTATGTAAACCGTGTTAAATAAAGTTGACTTGACACCATCATTTCACTGTACAAGTATGCACAACTTGGTTTACACCCAAAAATCCACTGAAGTTTGTAGTAGCAAAATGACAAAATTTGCAAAAGGTTAAGCGGTATGAATACTTTTTACAGCCGCTGTCCAGGTAAAAAGCGAAAGATTCTGAGGCAGTCTGGATCCTTTCATGAGATACTGCATGAAGACACGTCAGAAAGTGCAGTGATCTGCTGGCTCACCTTTAAAGCTGAAGGATCTACTCCTGGGAACAGGGCGACCCTCTGTGGCTGCGCGGGAACAGCAGGCCCAGCATCAGCTCCTCTGGCCTGCTCCTCAGACTCTGAGTCATCGTTTTTATTCTCCGCCTTTGCCTCTGTCGTAATGAAAGCACCAACCACCAGATGTTTATCTACTAAAAGGCTCAGTCACTGTAAGTGGCCAAGAAAAAAATCCCTTTCCACTGAATCAGAATCTGGATTCCCTGTTAGTCGTGTGCCTCTATGTATTCTTCTGACTATCGTTACAAACTACCAAATAACGTCATTTTTGGGTTAAATTTTATACTGTATAACTGGTAGAATACATCATTAAAATAGTGAAAGCTGTGTACCCCATCCTAAAAGGTTCCCAAAAAATCCTTTAAGATGAATAAAAGGACCAACACTGTGATATCTGGAACGCAGTGTAGTGACATTTGTTGAACAATTCAGTTGCTCTAATGCATGTGTTGTCAGTAATAAGGCATCTCCTGTGTGAGTATCCTGCCAGAGAAAGAAGTGAGTATCCTGCCAGAGAAAGAAGTGAGTATCCTGAAGAGAAAGAAGTGAGTATCCTGAAGAGAAAGAAGTGAGTATCCTGAAGAGAAAGAAATGGGATCTGTATTTGACTAACATTATGGCATGTTGGTTTAAGGTAAACAAGTGCAGGAGGTTACCTAATGGTTGGAGGTTTTTCACTGAATCATTTTCCTAGGTTTGGATGCACAAGATGAGTCTGGTTTGTGGATTTTCTTTACCTGTTGAGTCTCTGTAAAGCCAATCTTCTGTGTTTCCTCCATCTTCCTGAGCCGGCACCGCATTCAACCGGGCCACCTTGGATGGACGTGTCCTTGGGGCTCGTTTCTTCCCCAACTGGGCTCGAGATCGTAGAGCACTATTGTCCAACAGCGCTGTTGGAGCCTGATAATTAGGATCATGAAAAAAAAAAAACCCAAACAGACCATAATTGAGAAAAAAAAGTGTTTTTACAGTCTTAAACATGAGACTAGCAGCTATAAGGTCATGTTGCTATGAAAAGAACGTAGCTGAGGTTAACACTCACATCAGGGAAAGTAAGTGGCTGGATTTCAGATGAGGAAAACGGGGAGGGCCCATCCGGAGTAGTGGTCTCTAACTGCGAGGCCTGAGCACCTGGTGAGGCTAGTGGAGTTGGCTTCCTCTGTGAGGGACTCAGATTGCTTTCTGAACTTGGAGTGGCGGGTGTGAGGCTATGTCAAACGGAAAAACAAAAAACAAGAAGCTTTGGGTTATAAAAACTACTGGAAATAGGTTTGTTTTTCAAGTGAGGAGAAAGGATTACACAGAATAGTAGAGGTTGAAATTATGCTTGCATACTTCAGTACTACAGTGCTTTGCAAAATTGTTGATTTAAACTGTGCCACGCTGCAACCACAAACCTCTATGCATTTAAACAAGGATTTTATGTGACATACCAAAACAAAGTAGCGCATAATTGTATGGTATTGTAGCCCCATTTCCTTTAAAATCCTGCTTTAAAATCCAGCCCAAACAAGTCACTTAATTAGTAAATACATTCCATGTGTGTGTAATTTACCTTTAGGAGGATCTGTTGACAGGACAAGTATTAGTTAGACACTCTACAAATCTGGCCTTTATGGAAGAGTAGCTAGAAGAAAGTTTGCAGTTTGTCAGGAGCTGTGTAGGACACACCAAATATGTTGAAGAAGTTACTCTGATCAGATGAGAACAATATTAAAGGTTTAGGCTTCATGCAACACACTGTGTGTGTGGAGGAAAGCTAACTGCACATCACCCTGAACACACCATCCACACAGCGAAAGGCGGTGGCAGCATCATGCTGTGGGGATGTATTTCTTCAGCAGGGACAGTAACACAGCTCAGAGTGGATGGGAAGATGGCTGAAGATAAATACACCGCGATCCTGGAAAAAAAATCTGTTAGGTCGTTCTGACACCTAATAGTTCGGTAGATCCGGTACGATTGGGGGACTTAGTTTGTCAAACTAACCGGAGCTTTTGAATCCCGTATTCCCATCCAGGCCTTTTCCCTCTTAATTAGCTTGAAAACACAAATTTTCTCTTAAATACTTACCAGCAGTTGTGGTACACCTTAATATGACTATTTTTCTATCAAGTTTTTAACATGTTACCCCTCCACATGTGACTACAAGCCATTGCCCTTGGCAATCTCCTTACATGTGTAATTATTTGTGTGTGTTTACCAAAAATGCCTTGCATTGCTGTGCACTTCCTGTATTTGGTTCACTTGAAGCTGACAGAGACCTATATTTTTAGGCAGACCACAGTATGCTTCTTTGATCCAAAGAGTTTGATTTCACATTCACACCTACCCAAACCAACTGGACTTTCTGAGCAAACAAACCAGAATTTGATTCAACATGGTTGGTGGGAATGGACCCTTAGAAAATACAAAACACCAGCAGGACGGGGTGACATACTCGCAAATATACATTGAGGTTTTGGTTGCAATGTGACAGCAGACGTAAGTAATCCACATGGTGGCAGGCTTCTACCACACATTCACACTTTTACTAGTTACAGAATTTCATGGTACCACCAGCCTGTACAACAGACTGTACTAAGACACATTTTCACTGTAAGTAAATGACTAAACAGATTACAATTGTTATACTTTTTAAACTGTTTTCATTTCTGTTGTCATGACAGAAAATAATTACAACAGAGTAAATAAGCATATAAGCAGATCAAAAGGCAAATGATCCAAACAGCAAAGGAACAAAATTGTGAATTCTGTTAGAGGGCTTAAAGCAAGCAAAACTCAATTTAACAAAAGCTAAACGGTCTGCTAACAGTTTCCAAAGTTAACAAAAACGCTACTCCGCTAAACGAAATCTTAGTTCCGCTATTAGCGGATTAGCAGGACTGTGCCCACAACTGGTCAGGAAGTAAACCCAACCCTGGTTGGCACAGGAGTCGAGGTTTAACCTGAACTAAGGATTTTCTACTATGTAGAAGTTGTATTAACAGCATAAATAAAGTACAATGCAAACACCATTCACAGAAACTCCTGGGAGTTGTCTAAAATCGGACAAAACAATAGATTAGTGGTGTTTTTCTGATCCGCTTGAAGTTACATTCAGCTGGGTTAATTTAGACAGGCCGATACCAGAACTGTTCTACTAACAAAAGCGTCACCTCTCAAATACAGAGTGGTACGTTGGCCGTCATAGTGTCCAGATCTTTTCCCCACTGAAACTGTTAGGTGGACTATGATGAAGAGAACAACGGATGCTAAACCAAGAGTTTGTTGCTAACATCAAATCCTAATTTTGTTTAATTATCAGTGCAAAGGCGTTGGCCAGTGAGAACACAGATTTCCATTAAATCACTTCTGTTGTACTTTTGTCTTTAAAAGGTTTAAAAGTAATTGCTCACTGACTTGTATTGCTGGCGCCTAAACTAATAGGGTGATGTTTGTTTACCTGCCGTCAGTGCGCAGTCCTGTTTCCCAGGTCCCATACTGGCTGTCAGTGTCACGAACAGGAGTTTCAGAGTCTTTACTGTCTGCTTCGCCGCTCTGCTTCTGCTGCACCTGGAGCCAGCAACGATAGAGAGAAGAATAAGATGATAAATGAATGATGGGAGGTATAACTGGATTTTCTGATGTGAGCCAGTGCTTATGCTTCTGTGGTGGAGTTCCTTAAATACACATCATGGCACGTTTCTGCCACTTGAGAGCAGACCCAAGAATAACCGTAACAGGTTGGGGTCTTGGTTACTGTTGACGGTGCGGGTGCCGTTATTGACTCTTGCAGTTTTGCTCTGCAGTGGGAAAAAGTAATAGTTAAAGGGGAGAAAGATCTGGTTTCCAGCTAGGAGAAGCTAAACGTGACTGTCCATTTTAGATGCTGTTGACCCTTTTACCCATACTGCTGCATCTCTTAAAAGTAGCAATCATCAGCTCCTCTTAATAAACAATACAAACATTTTTTTAGGCAAATGGTTGTTCCTTTTAAAAGGACTACACAAGGCATGGCCCGAGATTCTAACTGGCTGATAACCTTGTGTAAAAACACTGTTTTATTGGATCATGGTATGGATTAGAATGACACACCTACTCAACATAGCAGTTGTTCTTCAGTGCTTATTTCCTGTGTCCCATTCTGCTCTTTATAGAGTAACATAGGTTAACAAACTGATATCATCTGGTTAAATAAAAGGATGGGCCGGTTATAGGTATTAAAGTATACCAAGATTTTAAAATAGTGACCAATTCAAAATTGCCAAGATGTTACAAGATGCAGTTTTAAGTCCTTTTAATGAAATGCCAGAGAAAGTGTTGGAGGGACTGGAGTTTTCTAAATCTTTGCTGCTCCTTCCCCGCCTGTGGCTGCACACTGCCCAGTCTGCTGGCTGATAAAAGGCTATTATACTTTTCTCCAATTTACAAGAAAGAAAAATCTGTCTGTTTGGAAATAATTCCAGTCCCAAAAAGACTGTCAAAGGAAACTAAAGAAATCCATTCCATCACTCCTGTAAGCCATAGTTCACAAGAGACGAGGAGCACGTCTTCTAAGCAGCCGCCCACAGGCTCGCTGCCTCAGCAGATAGCCCAACTAATAAACAGCCTGATTTCAGCTTGGTAATATCTGCTTGTTAAATTTATATAACTCTACAAAACAGAACAGAACAGCAAAACACTGTTAAAACGTTTATCTATAAATCACTACTACATTTATTGAGTGTTTGATCTAAATTGTTGCTGTAGAATCATAATTATTACCATATTTTACTGTTTTAATGAATATACAGTATATGTAACATTACTATAATTTGAATAATCAATATATTACTTTTGTAGCAGCAGGAGTTACTTTTTTGTTTCCTTTCTGTTATAAATAAAAGCAATTAGATTTTTGGTATAATCTTTGCGTTAATTCTGTCATAGAGTCGAATTTTACTCTACTTCATTAGGTGGGCTTTCTGCTTGGGCTGTCAGTCTGCAGTTGGCTGCTGAACAGACATGCGACTGGTGGTTTTACCATAATAAGAGTGATGGTGGGCCTTAGTTTCCACACCATCTCTGTGTTGTTCACAATTATACATATTTACTAACAGCAGGTTTGTCTTTGTTGCAAGAGAGCAAAAAGCTAACCAGCAGTGTGCAGAGGTCAGTGAGGGAGGAGCAGCCCTGCATTACTGAATGCTTCAGTCACCTGGAGAAAATGAAGGCCGCTTCCAGCTGTTTATTTGGCATCTAAGTAAAAAGACCTCTGTGCAAAAAGTAACTGTAGGAACAGTAAAAAGGAAATTATAGAAGCTTGAAAACCTTAAAAGTCTTAAAACATTAGTTTTTCTTGCAACACACTCATGCCTCGGCTACACAAACCTCCTTTTATTTGACATTTTATGAACATGAACATGCTAACAACTCAAATTTCCTGCTTGACAGTTAATACTTTAAACTTTGTTTGCGCAGTTAATGTGTGGCCTGTTCACATTTTCAATGCTAAACAAAGTTCAAACTTTTGGTTGTCTAACAAGCAAAAAAGCAGCAATCCATCAATGAATATTAAAGAGATTTAGGTGATTAAAGATGGATGCTGGAGCTCCTGCACTGCCTTGCGTTAAGTTGATGTTGCGGCAGTTTGATGGGCTTTAGTGCCCAGCAGTGGTCATGCAGATAATGAAAGATAAAAGAGGCAAGTTAATGGAGACAGGCCAGAAAGGGGACAAAGACAGATCGGAGAGTGAGTGTTTGCTGCCTACTGAACCATGGCTCTTTTAATGAAGCTGGTACAGAGGACACACTGTCATAAAACCAAACACAGCTCACACAGCCACACCCACACATGAACCGATAACCCTGATCCATGTAAAGAGAGAGAGAAAAGCAAGAAACAAAAGCTAATCCTTCTGTTCTCAGATGTTGTCAGAGAGATGGACAGAGAAAGGTGATACACCTGGCTCTGTAACTGCACAGGCTCCTTGACCAGGAGAGCAATGGCCACTGATTGCAGATCAGTCAGCTCATTCTGAGAGCTACATGAATGCATGCCCTGTTTTCTCTGGCTGTGTGTGAACAGACATAGGAAACCCGCAAAACAAGAGCAGGAGACATGTTCAAGTAGAGGGAATGTGTGAGATAAAGAGTAACTGTGAGAAATGTTCATTTATTTTGTATAAACAAGTAAAAGACAGTGAGAAAAGAGCAGCAGTGCAGGATGTTAATCATCAGTAAAAACCTTTCTTGGCAGCAAAGGTTAAAACTGAGAGCAGTTAGAACGACATACAGCAATGCTCCTCCTCCCCCTGAAGAAAATGTTCTAAAATTTATGGGTTTTTACACAGCCCTTCCAGAGGTGTTAACAAATGTGTTAGGAACTTCTCTTCAGAGATTCGCATCACACACACACACACAAAAACACACACACACCTTACAAAGGGACATCATTTTACAATATGCAGCACAGAAATACTTCTTCACACTCCAGTATAGTTTTTCACACAGGTTACAAAAATGTTCTGCATTTAAAATCAGGTCGTCCCTGAAACCACAAGTGTCTGGGTGCGATTCAGCCGTTTTGAAACATACTTTGAAGGATTTTAGTCTTCCACCCCCTCCTCTACTTGTTTCTGTAGGCTGTCAGTGCTGGCAAAAACAAATAAATAAAGCCTTGTAAAAAGCAGTGATAAAAATTCCAATCAGATGCGTTTGTGTGTGTTGCTCAACCTGAAGACTCCCAGCACACCCATACCTGATCAGCTTAGCGTTGGAGCTCTGCATTTGCTGGAACATGTTGGAGAGAAACTCCATTATACAGCAGCTTATTTATAATCTTTCACTGTTTGTCATTGAAAAGGGGGCTATCAACAGACTTCGTATTGAACTTTAATTTGAGCATTTTCTGTGCAGTCAATACTAATCTAAATGCCCACAGCTTAGCCAACCTCCTAAAAAATGACTTTTACAATTGCAGTGACTTACAGCTGTCAGGAGGAAGGCTTGTCCTAAGCTATAGCACTAGTCAGCTTCCCCTGGACAGGAAGGGTGTGTCAAGGAAAGCAATTCAACAAAGAGCGGATGAATGGAAGGATGAAGAAGAGAAAGGGCTGATCACCGAGTAGGTCTGACAGACAATCTGCAGAGGAAAGGGCAGGAACAAGGTCTTGGAAACTTCTGTTTGATAACGCACCGACTGCTGCACATTACCCAATAACAGCAGCCAACGGAAAGTGGGAAAACATGTAGCTGTTCATCTAAAAAGGAAGGGCGCTGCCGTTGAGCACCTAACGATGTTACATCAGAGAGCGGAGAACACGGGGATACATGTGTTAACAGGAAAACAGCACTGGAGGTACAAGTGCCCAGGCCAGTTTATGACGCTGTTGAGGAATGTGTGTACACCTGTTAGTACCCTTCAGTGTAGATAAGAGTGTTGTCTTTCAATCTGAGCTTGTAACATATACTGTAAACATCGCTTTTAAGGTGTTATATGCTTTTGTGAGGAAGCCAAAGCTACTTTAAAATGACCAACATGCAACTTCCTCTAGATTAAATATTATCGGATCTGAGGTGACTCCATCATAAACAGCAAGCCCATTAACAGCAGTTAAAACCCATTCAGTTACACCACTGTATTTGTAGTATACCACTACCCTATTTCCTGTTCCTCTAAATCTGGAAAGCATGCTTAGAGCACGCTGCAGTAATCAATATCCACATATTCAAGCAACCGCTCCCTCGAATGCTAATCTGACTTCAACAAATGGGCATTCTAGCTGCATGACGGGAGGGGTCACATTAAGACACTTTCTGCTAGGGAAACTGAACTGTGTTATATAAGGAAAGAACAGCGCAAGTGGTGTGTAGAAGCAAAGGCTGAGGGTTGTTCATAGTATCTTGGAAGCATAGAGGGCAAGACTGTAAAAACCTGACTTGGCCTAAGCTTTTTTTGGTGACCTGAACTACAGGATTATAGTTTCAGTCTGGTGTTTGTTCATCACGTTTTTGCCAACAAAGCCGTTGTTTGAAATCAGATTTTTCTCACTTGGAGGTTCTGTAGTCAGCAGCGGACCTTATTGATTACAACAGGATAGAACAGGGGCAGGTAGAGCAACTTGCAAAAGGATTCAAACTCCTTAAACTTTTTTTTTTTTTTGTCATGCTGCAACCACACACTTTATTGTATCTTATTAGGGCTTTATGTGATAGACCAGCAGAGTCGTGCAAAATTTTGTAGTGGAAGAAAAAGATATGATTTTCATAGCCTTTCTTTAAAACAAATGCTTACAGATAAATGTCTCTACCAGCTTTGAGACGCTGAATATTTAGTTCTGAACTTTGACTGGGCCATTCTCACGAATGAAAATGGTCTATACCACGTTTAGATGTGTCCTTGGTCCAACACACTTGAATAAAATGGCTGAATTACCTCCTCAGTATGCAGTCACGTTCTGCTCAGGCCTCATAATGGGCCATACATTTTGATTCAGGTGTGTTGAAGCAGAGATACACAGTTAAAACGTCCAGAACAACAAACCTTTGAGGACGGAAGTTGCTCACCCCTGATCTAAATTATAATAGTGTAGCTCCAGCTATATGGTTACAGTTGTTGTCCAACTAGAAGGTGAACCTCAATCACAGACTTTAACAGGTCTTCCTCGTGTATTGCCCTGTATTCAACTCTATCCATTTTTCCAACTCTGACCAGCCTTGTTCTTTGCTGAAGAAAAGGATCCCTGCATCATGCTGCAGCCACCTTTGTGCTTCAATGTGGGAATGTTGTTCAGTGTTATGTGCAGTCAACCACCTATTTCACCACACATTGTATTTAATGTGGATGGCAAGAAGTTCAAAATCTGCCACATCTCACCAGAGCACCTTCTTGCCCCATGGCGCAACTGGAACCTTTTATGACTTTTTTTCAACAAAATGCTTTTTTGTGCCAATCTTCCAACTGCTTGCACGATTTATGCTCTCTTTGCCTGGCCTTGTCAGATTAGGTGGACGGCCATGTCTGGGTAGGCTGCAGTTGTACCATATCTTTACATTTTCAGATAATTGATCTGTGGGATACACTAGGTTTTACTCAGGGGTTTCAACACAAAAGGGGGTTGTACACAAATGCAAGCCATACTTTTCAGATAGGTTGTGAAAAATTTGGAAAACCAGGTCTCAATTTTCTTCCACTTCACAATTATGTGCTACTATGAAGTTAGTGAATTAATGTGACTAAATGTGAAAACACTCAAGGGATGCACATATTATTGTAAGACACTTTATATATCTCAGTGTTGAGATAGCTATAATAATAGCGGAGGTATACAAAAACTTTGGATCAATATCCAATTCAACCACTTTTACTAAAGCTCACAATATCCTAAATGTCCTGATTGTCCTCCCAAATTTAACAAAGGACTTGGTCAGGATTAGTCTGTCAGGACATCATTCCCTTACATGTAGTCACAGCCTTTAAATCCAGCTATAATTAGTTGTTGCAAATTTCCAGTTGCACTTCGAGGTTAAATGCTGTTTGGACCATTTATACGTAGCTACAAATTAATTTCCTCTGCAGCATGACTCAAACTACAGTTTTTCAACAGCCACCACATGCACAGACATGCATCCTGCAGCACAACATGCCAAGCTGGTTATCTAATGTCAGAATCTGACTGACACAAACAGTGGTTGATTTATGTTGTGACAAAAGTGACAGGGTAATCCATTTTCTTGGGGTATGTCAGTTTAGTTACATGTACCTGAAGAGGCTTTCTTTTATTAATAGATTTGCCTCGCAAACAAAAGGGCAAAATAAAACACCACTAAAAACGGGACAAAAAAAATCTATTCCAAATAATAGCCAATTACTTCTCTTTACTTTAATCCCTGGCTCTGTCAAATTATCCTCACTTACTGATAGGGAGCTCTGCTTCTGCCAGAGACAACAATAACAGCTGTTCATGACTAAAACCTACTAGGACACAGCAGACATAACTGAGAGCCACACTAAGCCATGAAAACACCACTTATCTTTAGAAACTGTGACTCATAAGAAGTTGTGCAGGAGTGGAACAAATAGGTGTGAGCTTAAACCAAGCAGTAGTTTTACTACAATGTACCAGCGAATAGAAGGGTCAAAGGGTACAGCTAAAACTAAACCAGGGGGAGGAAAACCAAAGAGAATAGATTTTTATAGGCACTTAAAATACTAGAGTATCTCTAGTAATCATGTTTTTTCTTTCAGTAAGTAGTTCCTAAAAATCAGTTAATGACCCAGAGAGCCAGTAGGACCAGATGTGCACCTAGTTGGCCTGGTGAATTTCCAGTTTACCCATCCAGGATCGCTTACCAATTGGTTAGAAGCCCAGAAACTCCGATCTTTTTTGACTTCATGAACACGCCATAAACAAGCGCTACTCAGTCACACAAACCACTTTAATTTTCTGTGTGGAAGTTGTTATTAAGGAAGGAAGACTCAATGTTATGTATCATTGCGGGTCAGAAGAAGCACATTTCATACTACGGGAGGCATGGTCATTTTGAAGCCGGCTTGTCGGGTATAAAAAGCGGCTTTCTGGCCCTGGATGTCAATGTGTACCTGCCTTCGGGGATGTTTCAGCAAATTATTGAAGGAGCAATTGGACCTGAAGCCAGCTTCAGGAAATACCAGGAAGAAACAGAGAACATTAAAATTGCTTTCTACCCCTGTTATGAAACATGCTGGATTAGCTAAGGTTGTCAGAGTCTACATTCTCTAGGGAGTTTAATGGCATTTACAAAGACTAATGTTAACTAAGTTCAGCCTTCTAAACGCAAATACTTCTAATTTTTAAAGACAAATCGCTTTGACCTGCCAAGGTATTGGCTAAGCAAAAATCCGAGTTCAAAAATCGGCAACAAAAACTCTGATCTGTGTATCTCTAAGTAGGACAGCAGTCTTAGTAGTAAGAGAGAGATGAGGTTTTGTTAGAGCCAGAGGCCATGAATGGAGGAAATGTTTGCTGGAATATCATGATACGATATACAAGCAAAAGCTGCTGACATGTTAGGCCAAAGACCAAATAACTGATGAAGGTGCAACTGTTCTCGCAGTGACACGGCCAATGCAGCAAAATGACTTGAACTTAAGAAGCTATGAGACATATTGATGCCCTTCATTAATATTTACTGCTTTTGTATGTAAGCAGAAACCAACAGTTAACTTCTCCGCGTTTTAACTGGAAGTGAGTGTGTGGGGTCTTACAGCAGTGGGGGTGTTGGGTGCTGTGCGTCTGCGTAGGGACAGACGCTGCTGACTGCGCAGTGAGAATCTGCGGATGGACTCCCTGCTGCGGGAGGCCAGGGAGCGTAGGGAGTTGGTCCTCTTGAAGCCCCCAGTTCCGTCCTCTCCCCTGCCTCCCCTCTCCACAGAGCTGGAGAGAAAGCTGAGTGCTCCGTGAAAGGAGCGGCGCACATTCCCCATCCATCCCGACACCTGAGAGTGAGCCACTGACAGCTTATCCCCGAGATACTCCATCACAGCCCACGGCTGGCGAGACCCGTCGTGTCTGAGCTGAACTGTGACTCTTGCTATCACAGCAGCTGTGAATCATTAGAGTCCAGATATGCTGAGGGGATGCTGTCCTCGGAACTCACTGACGCATGTTGCAAGGGCAATACTGCAGCAGTGGGGAGGGTGACAGAACAACAAGAGGGCTCAGCTAGCACAAAGTGGGGATCCAGCAAAGATAGAGCAAGTCAGTCCGTGACCATTGCAGTATTGAGACACTCCCCAGTTTGACTTCTATGAGGCCTCTCTGCAGTGTAGTCCCACTGGAGCCATCAGGACTCTAGTTTCAACTCATCACTCTCGAGGCTCCACAGTGTCTGCCCCAAGTGAATTTACAAAGCTCTCCAACGTCTATTTTGATGCCGGCTATGAAGTGCTTGGCACAAAACCCAGATGGACAAAACCTCGAAGTAGTTATGAAGGGCAACGTTCCTTGAGATCTCCCTGAAAAACTGCTTCAGTGTCCTCCAACAGGTTTCTCAGACATGCGTTTCTGGCTTCAACACAGGAAGTAAACCACTGAAGCAGTAAAATGAGGATGATATGGTTAGAAAAACATTCACTTATTTCTCATATCAAACACATTCTTTTTTCCTTCAAATTAACTCTCTGCAATAACTCTGATAAACCTGCAGATGAAGCTTCTCTGTTCTTACTAAACAACCAACCTAATGATTACCCAGAGCTGATGCTGATCCGTTTATCTCCCAAAAAAGTGAAAGTTGAAAAATCTGTCCATATGGCAAGGCAACATCATCAAAGTGCTAATGTAAGCATTGACAGAAAAGCTGCGTAGAGAAACTGAGAAAGACAGCTGGTGGCAAAGGGAAAGCTGCTGTAGTCATTCGTATTCCATGGGGGAGAAACGGAGGGCATCCAATGCGGGTAAAGCAGGAAGGAGTGCAATCGGAGTTGAAGTCAGATCAAGAAAAAGAGGAATAATTATTTTCCCCCTCCTGTCTTACTCTGCAGGTACAGGCAGGTAAGAGAAAATGCATCAATGTTTGCTTCCCATTGTACCGAATGTTTGCAGGACTCGCCGTCAAGGAGAAACTGGGTGGAGAGAGGGAGTGTGGATCGGATCAGAGAGAGTGAGAGAGAATGGGAGGTCCTTGATTCAGAGCAGGAGGGGGAGGAGGGGGTGATATACATGTTCTGCGGTGTTCTGCCACTCCACTTAGACTCAGCTGCGGTCAAACAGACTGAAACAGTCAGACAGTGGAAGCAGATGTAGGACAAAAACAGAGACGACATGTGATTTCATTATACCAAAATTAGAAAGCTGAGGAGAAAGTAGGTTTAAAAACACAGGGAAAAGTGAAAAAACCTGTTCATTAAAAAAATAGAAAAGATCAAAATCTGAAGAACAAAAAGGAGATTTAATTATATGCTCAACCCGTTTGACTGCACAACGTACAAAAGCCAAGATCGCCAAGGGCAAGTAATGTTTGCTTAACTCTCACTCGGAGTCAAAACTCATGCAAACATCAGAACAAACCTTCCTGACAGAGAGCATCTGCCAATGAGCTGCTGCTGCTGCCATGCATACAGCCAGAGTGGGCGAGTCCAGATGCACCCAACATAGCCAACCTCTGAACAAACAGGAGCAGAAGGGCTTATAAAAGCTCAACCCCCTCTCAACATATGCCCTCTAGAGGCAATATGATTTCTCTGAAGTGCTGTCGTTTAGGAAAGTGTGGAGTCAAGTTTACAGGAACACCAACTAACTGGTCTCATGTAAAGGTTAGCCTCAGCATAACTGCTTTTAGATCAAGGATTTCACACAGGTATTTCTTATTGTCACGACTGTGACGAAACACTTGCTGTACAAATGAAAATAAAGTCTTGAATCCACAAGGTTAATTAAATCTGTTTCAGGTGGTAAAGCAATGTTGCTATGGAATCAATGAATAATTTAAATATTCCCTATTTTATGTCTGACTTGGTTTTTTATATACAATACAGACCAAAAGTTTGGACACACCTTCTCATTCAAAGAGTTGTCCTTGTTTTCATGACTATGAATATTGTAGCTTCCCACTGAAGGCATCCAAACTATGAATTAACACATATGGAATTATATACTGAACAGAAAAGTGTGAAACAACTGAAAATATGTCTTATATTCTAGGTTCTTCAAAGTAGCCACCTTTTGCTTTGATTATTGCTCCGCACACTCTTGGCATTCTGTTGATGAGCTTCAAGAGGTAGTCACCTGAAATGGTTTTCCAACAGTCTTGAAGGAGTTCCCAGAGATGCTTAGCACTTGTTGGCCCTTTTGCCTTCACTCTGCGGTCCAGCTCACCCCAAACCATCTCGATTGGGTTCAGGTCCGGTGACTGTGGAGGCCAGGTCATCTGGCGCAGCACCCCATCACTCTCCTTCTTGGTCAAATAGCCCTTACACAGCCTGGAGGTGTGTTTGGGGTCATTGTCCTGTTGAAAAATAAATGATGGTCCAACTAAACGCAAACCGGATGGAATAGCATGCCGCTGCAAGATGCTGTGGTAACCATGCTGGTTCAGTATGCCTTCAATTTTGAATAAATCCCCAACAGTGTCACCAGCAAAGCAACCCCACACCATCACACCTCCTCCTCCATGCTTCACTGTGGGAACCAGGCATGTAGAGTCCATCCGTTCACCTCTTCTGCGTCGCACAAAGACACGGTGGTTGGAACCAAAGATCTCAAACTTGGACTCATCAGACCAAAGCACAGATTTCCACTGGTCTAATGTCCATTCCTTGTGTTCTTTAGCCCAAACAAGTCTCTTCTGCTTGTTGACTGTCCTCAGCAGTGGTTTCCTAGCAGCTATTTTACTATGAAGGCCTGATCCTCACAGTCTCCTCTTAACAGTTGTTCTAGAGATGTGTCTGCTGCTAGAACTCTGTGTGGCATTGACCTGTTCTCTAATCTGAGCTGCTGTTAACCTGCGATTTCTGAGGCTGGTGACTCGGATGAACTTATCGTCCGCAGCAGAGGTGACTCTTGGTCTTCCTTTCCTGGGGCGGTCCTCATGTGAGCCAGTTTCTTTGTAGCGCTTGATGGTTTTTGCGACTGAACTTGGGGACACTTTCAAAGTTTTCCCAATTGTTCGGACTGACTGAGCTTCATTTCTTAAAGTAATGATGGCCACTTGTTTTTCTTTACTTAGAATTTGTATTATGGCAAGAAAAAAGGAGCTAACAGTCTATTCAGTAGGACTATCAGCTGTGTACTGTATCCACCTCCTGCACAACACAACTGATGGTCCCAACCCCATTTATAAGGCTTGAAATCCCACTTATTAAACCTGACAGGGCACACCTGTGAAGTGAAAACCATTTCAGGTGACTACCTCTTGAAGCTCATCAACAGAATGCCAAGAGTGTGCGGAGCAGTAATCAAAGCAAAAGGTGGCTACTTTGAAGAACCTAGAATATAAGACATATTTTCAGTTGTTTTTACACTTTTCTGTTCAGTATATAATTCCATATGTGTTAATTCATAGTTTTGATGCCTTCAGTGTGAAGCTACAATATTCATAGTCATGAAAATAAGGACAACTCTTTGACTGAGAAGGTGTGTCCAAACATTTGGTCTGTGCTGTATATGAAGTCTGGATTAATCAATATTCCACCTACCTAGCTTATAAAGCTGACAAGGATAGGGGTTGCTTTAAAGATTTAAACTATGTCATTTCATACCTATATAAAGATGCACTGACAAATCAGCTGGTGAGTAGAACCAGACGATTCCCAAATGGATCAGCCCTGACAGGTAGCCGGCAAGCAGGAAACTTAAAAATCTGATCTTTTTTCTGTCAGTGAACACACCATATATAAGACATACCATGTCCTGCTGGCTAGACTAAGACTAAGTGTAGATGCTTTTCCTGGGTGAAGAAGGCTTAGTGTGGGCTATTTTTAGTATCATGAGATGCTTAAAAAAAGTCAGTGAAAGAACAGAGATGAGATATAAGAAGCTATTTAAAATGAAACTATATTCTACGACATGTTGAGACATGTCTGCTGTTCATTTAGGCTAAGAAAAAGCAAGACTCTAAGCAGGAAAAAGGAAGGCTGAACTTTGTGTTGTACCTAACATTTTTCATTTAAGGAGATTTAAATTTGAAAATTTCATCCTTAAAAATGACAAAAGTGGGCAGCTGCATCAGGTCCATTTGCTGGAGGGCCAATTTTGTAGCATTCCTAAACTGTAGCTGGGGGCCACACAAAACTATTCCGAGGGCCGCACTTTGGACACCTCTGCTCTAGGAGATATACAGTGATGCTAGCTGTGATAACCGTTATTACTATGTTAAAGGCAGTTTAAAATGTCAACTCGACCCATTTCGCAGAAACTGTAAAACCACAAAGGATTGAAAAACATCTAATAATGCCGTTCTTATATCGATTATGGTTGGTAAACAGAAAGTAAAATCACAGTGTACCTACAATTATTCCATTATAAAATGTCTTATTTTTTCACAGTTACATTTCAAGGTTCTCCAACAGTTTTCATAACATTCTGGTCATAAGAGAACAAAAGAAAACAACCCAGCTGGGGCTTATTATTTCAACAAACCTTGAAACAACATGGCACCGAGGTTTGCATATGATTCAGCAATTTAGATCAGCTCTGTTTCAGAATCTATCATATACAGATGTGTCATATCTGGATTAGTATTATCCTACTTTAAATAAAGACCCTTGATTTCCCAGACTTTAATTTTGTAAAGTCATAATATAAACAGATCACGGCTTATGATCTCTAATAGCTTCATTTTGTTTGTGAAAAATTCACCAGAAATGGGAGTGTCTAAACTGAATTACTCCCCTGAAACAACACAAAGTTAAATGTGAACATGACTTGTACTGAAAAAAATCAGCTGAGGTCCAAATCCAGCTGCCTGGAGCATTCAAACAGCCCAAAATGCTGCACAGCACATGAGAGTTAACAACACACTGGTACTGTCATGAGACCCTCTGACCAGAAAGGACTTTTCAACAGCTGTGCCTTTATGGTGCATTTATTTAAGTACATCTCGTACACTACACTGCATTTTAAAACAACAACGAAGTTGTCCTTTATTCTCAAATCTCTACACAGTATTGACCATTTTAAAGTGGTTTTATGGTTTTATAATCCATCCATCTATTGGCTCATCCCGCTTATCTTTAACTAACGAAAATAAAACAAATCTCCCGTCAGTTCTAAAGTGGCCACTTTTTATTTGTTTCACTTGATCGGAGTGAACCGAAAAGGTTCCGAACCGTGACTTTAAAACTAAAGTACTTACTGAACCGTGATTTTGTTGTATGGTTACATCCATAGTAAAAAGCCTTTCATTTTTCAAATATTTTGATTTTATCTTCTAGATAATGGAATATAAAAAGGTCTGGAATATCCTATATTTTCTATTCCTAGTGTTTTCTTTTTTCCTATTCATCAAGACTCATAAGTATTAAATTAAATTCCATATTTTTTAAGACTTCTTGCAGACCAAAGCTTTACAAAAATGGAATTGGAAATCAGCCACAAGATTCTGATAGGTGCATCTCAGAAATCTGTTTTCAAATGTATAACTAGAATCAATGATATACAAGCAAATATTTCTAGTTTAAATATTAAGATCCTTTGGGTGTAACATTCTCATAACTAATTTTCATAATTTTCAATTTCAGCGTTTCTTCCCTCCTATGAGATCATCCACTTGGAGGTGACCCATAGCTGCTCATTGCTGTCAGGCTTCTGACTTCACCAATCAAAGTGCAATCTTAGCTACAAACTGAACCAGCAACGGCACCAAGAATATGATGTTACTAAAGCACATTTAGGGCATTTTCGTGTGTATAAATGTCTTCAGAGAAACCTCTTTAGGAAGAGAGCTGAGCTGCTACTTACCCGGAGGGGGTATGAACCCAGACAGCATGACCACATGTACAAGAGAAGTCTCAGCACGCTGTCCATCTTTGCTTTGCCACAGTCTCAGCTTCAGACAGACACTTAAAGCACTGATGTCACCATATAGTACACCCAAATACATTACAGGGAAAATGATCTAACCTGACGTATGATAATATGATAGACTTCAATAATAAATAGTACCTTCCAACTCACTAGTACTTCCAGTAATAGTAACATTAATAATCTAAAATATGTTCTAACAAATATACTAAATAAGGGGCAAAAAAAGTTAATGCCAGGAAATCATTAAAAAAAAAGACAATCAGTCTTTCCAGGCCGATACCAATTTCAAGTGCAGATTCATTTTATTGTAAAAACATAAAAGAAAAAAAAAACTGCACAAGGTTCCTCATTAGAGATAGTAGTTTGGAGGCCAGCAGAAAACGAAGAGTTACAATTATTCCAAGCATCAAAGCATATGTCCTGATCTGATTTTTTGTTTTAAAAATGATTATACCTGCCACTCGCCAATTGGAGCTGTCCAGCAGAAAACTTGCCAAATGTGATTTTTGTCCAACTGACTGAGGTGCATATATTCAATTCAACTCAGTTTATTTATATAGTGCCAATTCACAACACGTCGTCTCAAGGCACTTCACAAAAGTCAGGTACATACATTCCAATTAATCTTAATCATTGAACAGTGCAGTCAGATTCTGTTATTTATTCAAATTAGATAAAAAGTTCTTCTATCTAAGGAAACCCAGCAGATTGCATCCAGTCAGTGACTTGCAGCATTCACTCCTCCCGATGAACATGTAGAGACAGTGGACAGTCACTGTGCGTTGACTTTGCAGCAATCCCTCATACTGAGCATGCATGTAGCGACAGTGGAGAGGAAAAACTCCCTTTTAACAGGAAGAAACCTCCAGCAGAACCAGGCTCAGTGTGAGCGGTCATCTGCCACGACCGACTGGGAGTTAGAAAGAACAGAGCAGAGAAACAAAGAGAACAAAGAAGCACTGATCCAGGAGTACTTTCTATGGGAAGGAAAAGTAAGTGTTAATGGATGTAGCTCCTTTAGTCGTTTCACCTAGAAAGAAGGAACAGATAAACTCTGAGCCAGTTTTCAAGTTTAGAGTCTGAAGAGAGCACATAGAGTTAGTCACAGTAAAAGCTCAGTCAGTAGCTATGTCTAGGAGAGAGAAAGGGTTAAACACTAAAAAATCAAAATGAACAGGCTTCTCCAAAAATCTTTGATTTTCATGCAGATAAAATACCCTAAATCCAAGCAACTCTGTTTTGGTTTAATAATTATTAATATCCTACTGCAGGGTACTTTGTTTAACAAAGATACTTGTAACATGCACAGTGTTTCGTCGACCATGTCTATTCCTGTATTTAGACACCTCTAATTACATCCTTCAGCAGTTAGCAGCTTTTTATGTGTCAATTACATCTACAACCACTAGGTGGCGGTGGTGACCTGGTCTGAGGTCTGGATCGCAGCTGTATGCCATAACTCAACACAGTATACTACAGGCTTTCATCCTGAGCCTTCATGTGCAGTGTTATTATCAAGGAGCAAAGTAAACCCAGCCCTCTAGAACTGATTACTGCCTGAAAGCTTCAATGAACTAGTAGGAGTGTGGATGCAACGTGTACAGCTGGTGCAGCTGTTGTTTCACTCATCCAGGAACTGAAGGAGAGAACAAAAAGCAGCAGCCACAGGGTTTGATGAAAAACCAGTGGAACCAGAACAGGAACACAGTCGCACCAACGTGTCTGCAGGACCTGATGGTAACAGGCTTTTCCACTTCACATGTTTCCCTAAACCATGAGGACAGGTTCATGATAAACAAGCACTGATAACATGTACCTAATAATCATTTGTCAATTTCAGTCTGGATGAACAGGCTTCAAAATGCGTTTGACCACCTTCTGCCAAAAGCATAATGGCTCAGAGGCGCAGGTGATGCCTACAACTTTAGTCATCGGTTCTTTAATCGGCAAAGTTCAGCAGCAATTAACCTCCATTAACTCCCGTCTGCGCTGGGCGCAGGAGACACAACACACAAACACACTGTATTAAACAAACAAAAGCAGTGGTCACACCTGAGTGCACAGAGATGAGCCATGTGTGAGAACCGGTTCAACTAAAAATAGAAACCTGTAAAAGAGAGCTCACATTCAAATATAGTCCTGATGCAGTAACTTGCGTGGAGGTTTTCAAATTCAGAGTAACACACTTTTACAAGCAGCAGCCGGACTCACCGAAGTGTGAAGGTCCAGCTCTCGGTGGGCGCTGCGACTCCTCATCCTGAAGAGACTTCCCTCCATAGCGCTGCTTGAAGGAGCCGATCTCCTGGACATACTCCGAGAGCGCATCCTATTCAGCTCCTAGCAGCGAAACACAGCCGGATCAGTGTCACTGGTCACAAATCATCTTTGATGCTTGAAAGAATGAATCAATTACCAAATCTAGTACTCAAATCTAAATAAATAAAATGATTACTGTAAAACTAAATTATTTATAAAAAAGGTTACAGGATTCACATTTTTCAACTCTTTGATATACTTTAGTATGAGGAACCATCTAAATAATAAGCATGAAACAAGTAGCAAAGTTAAATAAACTGCGAAGGAAGAATTAAACCCAACAGCAGAAATAAACATGTGGTCATATTTTCTATATCAAATGATATAACTTAGAATACTGTTGAAAAGTGAATTTATTTCAGTAATTCAATTTAAAAAGTGAAATTAAGTGATTCATTTCACACTAATTGACTTTTTTCAAGGATTTATTGGTGTTAATTTTGATGATTAAGGGTTACAACTAATTAAAACTCAAAATGAAGCTTCTCAGGAAATAAATGGCCAATAAGCGGCCTAATAATGGCCTACAAGCCTGCTGACTAGACAGCTGGCCAGCAGACAGTCACTGACGCTGTCCACAAGGAGATTCAGCCACAAAAGGTCATTGCTAAGGTCTAAAATTCATTTTTCAGGTGAAAGTTAACTGGGCACTTTATTTGGAAATAATGGTCCAAGGGTCCGGAGGAAAATTGCAGACGTTTCCACAGTCAGTGAAGATTTGGGGATCCATGTTATCAGCTGGTGTTGGTCTACTGTGTCCAAAGTCAGCTTCATACATGCTCTGTGGAGATGCAGATTTTCATTTTCCAGCAGGACTTACCAAAAGTATTATTGACCATAGAACTGTGCTGGTTTGCTCAGCAGTCTCTGACCTGAGCCCCATAGACAATCTATGGTGTATTGTCAAGAGAAAGATGAGAGACACCAGGCCCAACAATGCAGACGAGTTGAAGGTCGCTACCAAAGCAACCTTGGCACCTTTAACACCTCAGCAGAACCGCCGGCTGATCGGCTCCATACAATGCTGGATTGATGCAATAATTCACGCAAAAGGAGCATATACTGCACAGTACACATTGCATCATCAGAATGCTGAAAGGTCAGCCGAATGGAAACTACGTCTATTACAGTTATCTCAGAAGCTTAATTTTAGATTTTCATTAATCATCCAAATTACCAGAAATATCAGACCATATGAAAAGAATCTGAAGAAAAATGAATGAATTTCTGTCTGACATTCTGATTTAGGATATACTTGTTGTGTTTATTTAGAACAATTTCAGTTGGAAACCTAAACATCTACATCACAGGAGTTTTTCAACATCCTTCTGAAATCCCAGTATTACCAGCAGTTTTCACTGATCTAAGGCTCCACACACATTAAAATGAAACAAGTTCATGCTTGACCATTTAAATTCTGAACTACATTCACCACCACAGCTTAATTTATATACATTTACCATTTTTTTGCCAGCTAAAGTCCAAGTAAAAAACAAAGTATCTGTGGATGATGTCATTTTGTACTTAGCATATCCAGTGCATCATTACATCGCATTTGCATTTTTTTCTTTGCTAGCTTGTCACATCTCCTCTGCCACTTTAAAAATAATATTTTCTTGAGGGCCGCCTTTTGATGTTTTAAAAAAAACTGTTAGAAAAGCAGCTCACAAAGTTATAATAAGCTTTCAAAGCAAAGTCAACCTGACAAATGAACCAATCCGGACTCAGTCCTTGACCCGATGCATGCCTAACCTGACAGGCAGGTACACGGCAGCCTACAAGTTCCCGTTTTCGGTTTAGTTACGATGTGACGATGATATTTCATGCTGTTCTTAGAGAGGTATCTGCTTTCAACATAGCCCATAAAAACATGTAAATGTGGAAGCAGAAAGGGGGTCTGTATGTGGCTTTCCAGCTCGGTGCAACAAACCCTTTGTTTCGCTTACTAATCCGAAGATTTAAATGGACCAAAACATAACACAAAGAAACACAAAGTTAACTTCTCAGAGGCAAGAGCTAGAGAGCAACCGGTTACACTGAATGAAGGGATGCAGAGAGAACTCGTGTGGTGACAGGAGTCAGATGACAGCGATTTGTCGTTCAGAAACTAAAAAAAATCGAAACCTTTTTTTCACTCAGTACACACACTTTACTCAAATGTTATGTGATCATCAACCTGAGAAGTTCCTTATACCTTTAATGCAATGAAAAAGGTAGTATACTTTTTGTATAAAGGGAACTATAAAGCACTGAAAACCCAAAACATAAGAAGGTTCTCACACAGTTGGCTTTTTTATTTAGATGGTCTAAAAACATGTTTTACTTTCCTCTCAGCAACAAGAACGGGATGTGTCACTCTTCCTGGGAAAATGCCTCCTGTGTTGTGTCAAGTTTTATGAGTCGGCTTTTTAAGAAAAAAAAAAATAAATAAAAATCACTGGATATTTTTTTTACCGTACAATTAAAAAAGCAAAAAGACGTGGACAGTAATGAATAATTTGTGTTATACGTTTCCAGCGTATCAGTAAAGATTTTCCCTCAGACATCTTTTACAGAGCGTCCATCAACCTTCAAGCCAAATGTGTACCACTCTGGAATTGCGGCCGCAGAAAGTCATTCCTGTGTGCCCCACTTTGGACACCCCTAAACCAAATCTTAATCGTTACCAGAATCAGCTTTAGCCAAAAATTGTGTGCAATTTAAAAATTGTTATGTGTAGTGGAACTAACACTGTTCATCCTCTTGGACACGCCATCCCCAAAGGAAAACATGGTGTTGTCAGCATCATGCTGTGGGAATACTGGATAATACTGGATAGGGCAAACACAGGACAATCCTGCAGGAGTCTTGAGGTTCACTATCCAGCAGAAGAACCATCCTAAACATACAGCCAGAACCAAAATGGAATGGTTTATATTTATTAGAATGGCCCAGTCAAAGTCTAGGCCTATATCTGACTGGAAGGAGAGCGTCTGAGCCGTAATGTTTAAGTATATGCACAAATTCTCAATCTGACTAAGCTTGAGCTATTTTGCAAAGAATTGGTTAAAATTTCCTTCTCTAGATGCAACAGCTGATGGAGGCTTCCCATATAACACTGGCGGCTGTAACTGCAGCGAAAGGCAGATCTACAAAGTATTCAATCTAAGGGGTTGATTACTTGTGTGCCATACTGTTCAGATTTTTTGTGCTTTTCCTTTTATTTCACAAATGTACTACATTGTGTTGGTGTATCACATAAAATCATGAAGAAACACACTGAGGTTTGTCGTAAAAGACAGAAGGTGAAAACCTTTGCAGGCCAGTGAATGTCACTTATAGCGTGTTCATAGATTACTCTCTCACCTGAGATCCATGGGATCTCCTGTGGCTATGGATGTCTCCTCTCCTTTCTTTGGGAGGCTGGGGCTCTCTTGGAATCCAGATCTGGTCTCCAGGAGCCCTGTGGGAAAGCTCATTAGGAGAGATCCCAGTTTGAGGCTCTTTCCGTGAAGGAGGAGACAAGAAGAGAGGCTCATCCAGGAAAGCTGGTCTGTGTTGCTGAGGGCTTGGAAGGCGCTCCTCCTGTTTGAAGGGAAGTTGTTCTGGGCTAAGTTTGTTGGCAGCTTTTTTGGGTTCTGTCACTGGTTTGTCTACAGACATCTCAACAGACTGTAGCTCCCATGGATCCTGAGGCGATGTTGTCCATACAGGGCTTGAGAAACCTACTGAAGTCTGCGGTAGCACCTTCCAGTTAACATCTCTTTCGGATGTAGGCGGAAACTTCACACCAAAGTCCACATCTAGTTCCAGAATACCAGAAGCAGGAAACAAGTCTTTGCTCGGCGAGCCTTGGTTGTGAGATGTGAAAGAGTCAATGTCAAGGATAGCAGGTTTATAAGGCTCCCTCCATCGTGGCGAAGGGTCACTGTGCTGAGGAGACGGCGGAGACGGAGCATCACTTCTGAGCACAGAATCCAGATCAAAAACTTTGGGTCTCAGTGCATGTGAATCCAACCAGAGCCTCTCTTGCTCCTCCTTCCTCTGCTTCTCTTTCAGTCGCTGTCTCTCTGCTTCTTGTTGCTTGGCTATGTGCCTTATTTTCTCAGCCTCGGCTCTTTCCATCTTCTCCTTTGCTTTATCAAACTCCATCTCTCTGAGTCTGTCCAGCTCCTTCCTCTGCCGGTCCTTCTCCTGTTCTCGTCTCAGCCTCTCGTTTTCAAACTGCTGTCTCTCGAGGTCCAGCTGCCTCTGTTTCTCCTTTTCCATCTCTCTCTGCCTCCAGTTCTCCATCTCAATCTCTTTCTGACGCTCCATCTCCTGTTTTGCTCTCTCTTTCTCGAGCTCTTTTATTTTCAACATTTCCTGCTCCAAGGCCAACTTTTTAAATTTTTCAGCCTCCTTCTCTTCCTCTCTTTGTCTCTGCTTCTCTAGCTCAACAAGCTGCTGCTTCTCCATCTCTTTTATTCTTTCCAGCTCCTCCTTCCTCTTCCTTTCCTGCTCCTGTTCTCTTCTCAGCCTCTCCTTTTCTAACTGCTGTCTCTCCACGTCTTGCTGTCTCTTCATCTCCTTTTCTATGTCTCTTTGCCTCTGTTTTTCCAGCTCTCTCTTCCTTTCCATCTCCATCTCCTTTTGACGCTCCATCTCTTTTTGTTTCGCTAATTTCTCCAGCTCTTTTATCTTCTGCATTTCCTGCTCTAAAGCCATCTGTTTTAATTTTTCGGCCTCCTTCTCTGCCTTTTCTCTCTGTCTCTGCCTCTCCAACTCAACCAGCTGTTGCATCTCCATTTCTTTCTGCTTCTCCTTTTCACGCTCCCTCTCTCTTTCGATCTCTTTCTGCCTCTCCAGTTCTCGTTTTTCTTTCTGGAGGTGCTGCTGTCGCTCCCTCTCCAATTCTTGCTGGTTTTGTTTTTCGAGCTCGAACTGTTTTTGCCGTTGCTGTTTCTCCTCAAATTCTTTTTTCTCCTTTTCAAATGCTTTCTGTCTCTGTCTTTCAAACTCTCTCTGCCTGTCCCACTCCTTCATTCTTTCAAAATTCACTTGCTTTTCTATTTCCAGGTGCTTCTGCTTTTCCCTTTCAAGCTCATTCATTTTAGCCATGTTTCTTTCAGTTTCCTCCTGCTGCTCTTTTTTCTCTTTAACTTCTATCATCTGTTCATCCATCTGGGACCTGATCTCCACGGATGGGATGTGATTCCTCAGCATAAATTGATCACATTTCTCTTGAGAGGAGGAGATTTGCCCAAAGGCTTCTTCCAGCGAGGGGTTCCTCCTAACTGAAAACATTTGTGCCTGTGAGCCACCCAGAGCTGACCTCACAGATAGGTCCTTGAAGGCCAGATTGGCGTCCACAAAGCTTGTTCCTCCACCTCCAGGAGAAGCCAGCTCCTGCATTTGTCCAGTCAAAGCAAAGTATGTCGCCCTGGGTTTCTGCTGCTCTTCTGCCTGCAGGATTTTTAAGCGTTTGGGGGCTGCAGCCACTTCATCCCAAACTTTGTCCGAAGCCACCTTTGCTTCCCTTTCTGATTCCTTCAGCATCCCTTTATCCAGACCTCCACCTTGGTCGAAACCTGTAGTGGTCCATTTCTGTAAAGCCCCCACTCTGAGAAACCGTGGCTGTGGTTCTGGCGCCGCTGCTGCAGCTGGTTGTGATGGTGCCGGATCAGTTATCTGTATGCCAGGCCTGGTTCGCTCTGAACGTCTGGAACGGAGCGTCATGGCCTTGTCTTCCCATTGGGCTGCAGGGATGCTCTCACTTATGGCCCGGTTCTCTTCAGCCGCCAGGACTGTGTCAAAGGCATGCGACACCCAGAAAGGACTTGATGGAGATGCAGGTTCTTTGTAAGTGGCAGTGACTAGAGCTCCATCCTCAGCATTTCTTCTCATAAAGAATGTGCCAACAGGAGAATCGCTGGTTGCGCTTGGAGATTCATCCTGGCCCATCATGAACACACTTTGCCTCTCCACAATGTTTTCAAACATAGACGCTCTCACTGTGTGTAATTCAGCACCAGAACCACTTTCCTTGAAAGGAGCACCCGGCTGTCCTGCCTCAGATCCTTCATGTATGAAGACCTTTCTGAACTCTGCTGGGGAATCTTTCAAATCCAGAAACATCTTCTGGTCATTGGGAGTGCTTGTTGATTCCTCAGCCTGGGAAAATGAGAGCAGATCCACAGAACACAAGTTAGCGTATCCGTATTTAACCTTTTCAGAACTCTTAAACAGAATCATCAGAAAGAGAGAGACCGTTTAAACACAGCTCTGCAATGTTTTACAACATTAAACCAGAAAATAAACCAAATTTGACTTGACAAACAGAACAAGACAGAATATAAGAGCGCAACTGCTTAACGCTACTTTTCATATGTAAATTTATTAGGAGTGGTTGAGGAGCTGAAATAATAACCAAGCTTTACTAAAATGACCTTCCCTCACTGACGGGTACAGGGACTGATTGTATGTAGAGGTCTTAGGTTTCAAACCTTTTTGTCCATTTATGACTTTTGTTATCTGTCGCGATGCCTGTTACCTGCTATGAAGACTGTTACTTGAATAAAAGCAAATCAATTATCGTGAATCACTGAATTGACACAGGGAATAAGTGTTGAACACATGAAGGAAAGGATGTGCAAAAGGACAGTAGGCCAAGAAAAAAATGAAATATGCCCGTTCTTAGAAAGAAATCCTGCTGCTATGTGCAAATTAATATCAGATGGTTTAAAATCAAATAATGACCTATTATTAAAGTGTTGCACAGAGTAGTATGATTGGCAAAATCAAAGAGACCTTTCAGAAAGACCTCTAATTGTTGCAAAACATACTAACTGCACTGACTACAGGTTCCTCACTTGTGAATGCTCCAGTGAGTGCCAATGAAACCATAATCCAAGTGGAAAGGACGTCTTTTCACAATAAACCACCCATGGCCAGATGACCCTCGTAAGGTTTCTGACAGGGGAGTGAAAAGATTCATCTTAAGAGTCGTCCAAGAACCCAGAAGCACTGACGAAAAGCTTTAGAAAGGCCAAGAAATAACAGGTGCCGTTTTCCAATGAAAATAATAAATAATTCCCTCAACCCCAATGACCTCTATCTACACCTACTGCATAAGACTCCACTGTTGAATGGAAAAATGGACAGTGACATGTTGATAAGAATCTGAACATGAAGAGAGTGTTGATTTCCAAGTAGAACAACAGTCTCAAACACACGGTCAGGGAAAATCTTAACTGGTTTCAGAGAAAGAAAACAAAACTGCCAGAACAGGCCTAGTGAACATAAAAGACCCCCAGAACCGTCAAAGTATTAAGACAATTTGTATGGAAGAATAAGTGATATTCATAGCTGAACAACGCATGTAACAAGTTTCTCCATACCAGAGACGTCTTGAAGTAGTCGTTACCCATCAAAGCTTTCCCTAAAGCTTTTATAAATTTCTGTATACTTATGTCCTGAGTCGATCCAATGCTAAGCAAAACGTTGACCTGTTCCCACAAGTTTCACACTGGATTGACTATACAAAAAGCAACTTTAACACGTTTTAAAAACAAGACCTGGTGCACAAGTTTTAATTTGGTGTTCGTTTTGTAAGGTATGGACAAATTATAGGTACAGGTTCAAATATCTGTATAACTGTGGGTGATATGACGATCTTATACAATGAAGCCAAAACAGAGACATCTTAAGGTTGTCTCAAAGGCAGATAGCAGTTCTGTGCTCCTGCATGGATGCATATGTTTCCTTTTCCTCTTTTTCAGTCAAATTAAAGAAATACTACAGGTAGTAGCATAGTATTAGTATAGTTACCAATAAAGTTACATTTAGAAACCACTTTTGCAGCAGACACAAAAAGAAGGCAAGTCAAGTTTATTTATATAACACCATTCACACAGAAGGGAATCCAAAGTGGCTTTCAGGACAGCGAAGAATAGACAGAAACAAAACAACAGACAGGCAGTGAAAGTAAGGCAGGGATATTAAAAGCATCAAAGTGCACCAAGTATTAGAGGTAGCTGACCCTTGGTCTTTACAATGTTTAGTCCTCAGCGAGTGCAGAGGGAACCTAAAGGAGCAGATCTCCCCTCCAGCTGCTACTAGCAGAACGGCGCCCGTTTTCAGTGCAAGTATTAGGTGGAAAGAGTGAACTCAGCTGAGGGTTGTTGTTTTGTGTTCTGAGCTAGACTAAACCGTTTGAGACAAAGTGTACTCCAAGTCTTAAAAATGGAAACACAAGTTGGCAAAATTGTGCAAACTCGTTAAAACAAGGTTAGAAAAGCTTCTTGCTCTAAGTTATGGTGCGTTATGTTCTTAGGTTTGAAACCCTCACCTCAACCACTCACATCATATTTCTTCTCGTTGCGGCAAAGCAGCTCGATCTTTGTCTCATTCGACCACAAAACATTTCGCACAATTGTTTCCTGGGTTCTTCCTGAACACCCTAACCAGAATCATTTAAACACAGGGTGACAGTTTGGGTTTTTCCAGACCTGAGTGGTGACATGCTGAAGAAACTTATACTTAAGGCACAGCGTACAAATATGAATTAAAACATTATATGACCGTTTAACCCAGGATGAAGACTAATTCAAATACTATGTCATTCATTTTATTATGAGTGTATGTAAGCTTCTGACCTCAGCTGGATGTGCACGTTTTGAACTGTAGACCCTTACATGCTCTCTAACCTGTCATTTCCTCCATTCCTTTACATTCTTCACAGAATAGACTACAAAGCGTTTCCTAACACTGAGCTGTGAAAACACGTCTCCCTGCTATTCTCATTTGCTGCTAAAAATATACTGAACCAAACAACAGCCCGATGCTGCAAAGCTGGGTCCCTTTCTTACCCCTCGCTGAGGAGCTCTGCTGATCTCGTGCCGATCTGCTGCCTCAGTGAGTGAAACAGGGTCTGGTGAGCGCTCGGATGAAAACCTGATGAACATATATCACACAAGCGAAAAAGCATGCATGACAATGGAACTCATGCACACAAAGAAAACACTGAACAAACTGAGAGAATGAGTGTAGCTCCTACTTCTTGGTAAGGTCGAGAGGTAACGGCCGAGGCTTCAGCGCCGGTTTCGCCGCTGGGATCGAAGTTGGCGTAGAATCTTCAGTCAGCTGCTTGATGAGCTGTTTAACACCCACTGATGTTTCTGAATCTGGTGATGGCTGCACTGGAGAGAGCAGATCGGCCGCTGCGCCCGGAGAGGACGATGAATCCAGGAGGAGACTTATTCGAGACTTGATGCTAGTCACAG
Organism: Crenichthys baileyi; assembly: GCA_036173005.1. NCBI lineage: Eukaryota > Metazoa > Chordata > Actinopteri > Cyprinodontiformes > Goodeidae > Crenichthys > Crenichthys baileyi. The sequence goes on from JAHHUM010002619.1 coordinate 635,283, forward strand.
GCTTAATCTCTTCAGCGTCATTCACAGCAGTTTCTTCTGCCTTTTTGTCGTTCTGGTTAGAGAGAGCCGGATCAGCAACACCATCAGTACTTTCTGATGTCACGCAGGAAGGAGTTTTATCTTGCTCATTGTCCTGTGGGGGCACCTGCTCTGCTGGAGTGTCTCCTTTGGGGCTTTTACGGTGCAGAGACAGACCAATAGACTCAAACTTTGATGTGAGATCAGCTGAAAGGGGTCGCCTTGCTACCCAGCGAGGAGCAGGAACTGGTGTCTCTGTTTTAGCTGGTGAAGCTGGGAAAATGGCTGAAACGGGTCTGGGCCTGGGGCTTCTGGGCTGTGTTCGTCGTTGCACAGCTGCTTCAGGCTGAGCTTTGTTTTTTTCTTCTTCATGCTGCCCTACTGCAGCAAGAAAATCCATCGATTTAGCTCGTGTAATGGGTCCTTCTTTATTCTGCCCACTCTCATTTTTGTTTGAACTGGTTCCAGACCACTCAGCTGCTGAATATGTTTTAAGACTCTTGGAATAGGCCAAGGTTGACACAGCAGGTTTCTGCCTCCCAATCGGCACGGGACGGCTTGATTTACTGGGCTCCCCAGCATCAAGAGGGGGGGCTGGTTTAAAAGGCTGGATCACAGGCTTGGTTGTCTGCCCAGTTTTCAATTTATTAGGTGTTCTAAAGGAAGTAGCAGCAGGACGGTTAGGGTTGGTGGACACTGGTCTCGCTGCTGGTTTTGGTGTATTTGGCAGATCTGATTTGGACCCAGCAATGCGAGTGGACTCCGGGCGAGGTTTGGCGTGGGGCTTGGGGGCGAGTATGGGCTTAATGGTGGGGTTTTTCTCCACAGCGAACGGCTTGGGAGTGAGTCGAGGCTTGGGATTTGGGGCGGGTTTGTTGGTTTCTGAGGCAATGATGTGAGACTCGCTGACAGAAGGGATCTCCATGACGTTCTTATTGATGGAGTCAGTCAGGGGACTCAGGTGGAGTCGTCCTCCTGCCCCCGTCCTCCCAACCTCACCGGTCTGAACCTCCACCTGAGCAGCCATCCTTTTCAACACATACAAAACAAAGAAAGATTTTTTAAAACTTCTCACCAAAAGGTCTAAAGCACACAATAATCAATCTCAATTACTCTTCAAACTCTATTAAGCCCTTGAAGTACCTCTCATTATCTGCCTTAGAACAGCTTTAATAATGGCTTGTACTTGATAGTCTAGTACTAGTAATTACTCCTGTAACTGCTAAAACTAATGTTTTTAGCAACACAAGTTGAAGAATCCATCACAGTAACTGGCACAAAGAGTCAGGTGAGACTTTCAAAAAGCCTGAAAATATATTCATCTTTAATTGCAGTAACATAAAGAGATTCAAAGTGAGTCATGTAGATAAAAACTTTTCTCTAACTCCATGCGGTCCCGTTCTTTGGCACCACTAAAAAAAATCCTGAAAAATAATTATAACTATGAAGAATTTGAATATTGTATAACTTATTATAAAGCATCTTACTTGAAGATAAGAGTCTAGTAACTTTTAATAATTAAGCTACAAATTTCCCTGGGATATAACTCTACATTTACCCATTTCTTTACACATTCAAAAATGGAGACACATGGGTTAAACACAACTGCCTTAGTTTAATGGCTTAAAGAAAACAGCGACTCCTGAAAACTTTCCCACATCTGAATGTCGGAATGAACTGGGAAATCAGATGGTGAATGGAACTAGTGGATGCTCTGCCCTGGCTTGTGACCTATAAAAACTGTTATCCTTTTTTATGAGTAAACACAGCAATTCAACTGCTATTAATTTTAAGGCTTTTGTACATATCTTTACTGGAGGTAAAACGGATGGATATATTTGTTATTTTCATGGCCAGAAGAGCTCAAAATCAGTAGAGTGGAAAAACAATGAATTTAGATTAGATTTCCTGACACATTTTAGATCAAATAAAAATAATCAATGAATTTATCAAACACTCACTGAAATGATTCTTTACAGGCTGCATTTATAAAGTCTACTTTATGAGACTTTCTCATTGTGGCTAATCAAAGCTCTAAATGCACAGGTTGACCTAATGGATTTTACTCAGGTTCACTGAACATGAACAACAAAGAGTCAACAGCTGGACAAACTAAATACAACGCATGAACAACTGATGCTGAGCCATATTTCTAAAAAGAACTTATCAAAGCGACTTGCCATAAGAGCAGAATTATACTACAGCCAATACTCATTTTCTGTTATTGCACTTATAAAAAAGCAATAAAAAGACATGTATGTATCGTCTTGGCATGAGGTGGTAAAAGATACTCTATGTAATTAAAAATACTATGGTTTCATGGTATCACATTATTAACACAAACATTTAAAACAAAAATGTATAACTTGGTCAAAAGGCATATTTCCCCAAAACACAAAAGCAACAATAATTACTTCTCAATTAGCTGGAATATTGCTTAGGTTAGCTAGCCTGGAGTCTGCTCCTCAACTAACATGACCACTGTACTTTCTAAAAACCATTAACTTTATGAAAGCAAGGGGACGCTCCATTTGGTTTCTACACCATGACTTTTCAGATGACTTTCTGTCTCGAAAATGAGAGACAGGTGCAGGGGTGACGGCAGTGCGCCAAAATTCATTAAAAATGACTTCAAACCTTACAAACGGTTGGAGGGAACGGCAGAGGCCGGCCCATGCTTGATAACAATCAGCTGTAACTGATGCATTTCTTGTCTGACTGTCAAATACCCGCATGTGGCATCTATACCATAACAGCTTGGTACCAATAAATGTAACACCCCCACAAGGAAAACACCTCTGTTGTTTTGCTCTTTTCCAAACAGGTTTTATTGTTGTTTGGATAGTTCAGTAGAAAAATATCAAAGCAACCCAAAAAAACATGCAGCACTAGCTGGATTTACTGGTGTAGCAGTAATCAGGAGTCACAACCGCATATTTCTGAGGCGAGTCCCAGGCCAGGCGGGGGGTGGACAACAGCACAATGGTACTGTTTACGTTGCTTGTAACTCAGACATGTCAGCCTTCTACGTTGAATGGGGGATCCCACAGCTAACTTTTAGCAGACTGCTGTTAAAGATCCAGCTCTACCATTTAATAACTTGCATGTGCATTTTTAACCTTTGCTTTATTTAAGCAATTAGATAACTGAAATTAATGATTAAATAAAATTCATCCACTCTTACCATAGTGATAATGTTTTTAAATACTAGACATAAGTAATTGTTTACCGGCCCTTTAAGTGGCTCTTTGACGTCTGATAATGCTTCCCACATGTTCCTGTGCTCATTGACTTTATAACACAGACATTTTAGAACAATTACATGATTCATCAGGTAAACCCACTACAGGCTCCTACCTGACCAGAGGTCAACCGTCTGCTGAAGAGCTTGGGCCTTTGCTGTAGCTTAGCCTTGATGTCATAGCACACAAGGGGGACAGAGTTGAAGATGCCTAAAAGAAATACACTTGGTGTCAACAACGTGCAGAAGCTTTTAAATTGTTGAGACAGCAGTGTTTAAGACCAAGCCAGAAGAAAAGAAAAAAATAAATCACTGCAGAGCCTCAAAAGGGTTGTCCAACTGCAGCGTTCTCATGCACTCCTTACTGAAACAAAGAAATGATAATATGCCACACTCACACAGACTTGAGTAAACAGAGTCACGCCCTTACAGTTGAGTCATCTACAGCCTACGTTCAGATGTAAAATACAGCAAAATACTCCAGGAAAATCATTAACTCTGCACTGCTCTCTGTTGACTCTTTGCAGTTCGCATATTTGCATTAAGGCCTGGATCACTACTCCTAACACCTCACACTTTTTACTACATGTATGTCTATGTAAAATCAATCTGTGGGTATCTAGAAGTGCAATTAACACAGTTTTATGATCTTTTTGTATGAATCCAGGAATGAGGAAAGAGAACAATGCTGAGAAAGCACTATGGCAAGAAGACACTGCAAAGTTTTAAACATGGACCTTTTCATGATGACAGGAAACGCCTTTGCAAAGATGGAATGCTAAACATTTTCTCTTATGGTGGGTCAGGCAGCTCAGCAGGGATTAGGACAACCTCGGTCTTATATAGGCTAAGACACAACAAGGTATCCTGCACACATTTCATTATTAAAAACTGCAAGTAAGTACATACATGTAACAATCACTTATTTTATGAAGATAGAGCAGAAAGCATGAGTTCCAGCCATTTATCTGGCATAATGTTTTAAGAAAGTCACAGCTGCATTTTGAGATTTAGCAGACAGTTCATTAGGGACAGTAGGTCACAGGGTAAACCTGTAAGGAGCATGTTTTGTTTTAACAGCAAAGGATATCAAGTCAGTAACCTGGCGCAGCCGGTTATTCAAAGGTTACACAAAAGAATTTCCCTTCGAGCTTTATCTAAAAAATAATTCTAATGTAGTGAAAAATGAAAGCTGACCAACTATTAAATTTAGTAATTATCCAAAAGTGCAACTAAAGATGGCAGCCGTCATTCATCTGTACAGATAAATATCAGGTGACTTTTCCATTGCCTGTAGGATCGCGTTTCGATACAAATTAACTCGGATAATTTCACTTACATGGGTAAACGGTCCTGGACTGGAGTAGGTCTTTTCAGCTTTCCCCGGGCTCTGTTAAAGGGGCGGAGCTGTGTGCAGAGAGGCTTGGCACCTGTTGCTTCAGTAACGGCAGAGGTTACTATACAAATTAATCGTTTTTATACCATTCATTTATCACAAAAAGTAGTTTGAAGATGTTTTAAAGCAACAAAGCAGACCTCAAAACTTGATCCTTGCAGTCAGTTCATCAAGAATGAGCCTAATTTGAAATGTTTTTTCTGAGTTTTCAGAGCAGCGTAGCTCTGCTTACAGGCTGGTCTGCTGCTCAGCTAACTGGGCTATTGGACTGGGACTTCCCCACTAACCGCTGCCTGATCTCGGCCCGGCACTCTGGGATTTCCCTCTACCTGTTATGTGTTTTTGGCGGCTTAAAGTGAATATGAAGGGTTTAGTAGATACGTGGTGAATAACCGCGAGTACCAGAAAATAAATTTGAAACATTTTAAGTCATTGTTGGCATTAATTATAAACTGTTTCACCACCTGTTAAGCAAATGCTGATGTTCTGTAGTTATGATATAAGTTTACCTGGTGATGATAAGGTAAGTAATCACAAAGAAAATAAACACAGATACAGACACAGAAAAACAAATCAAATGACACTTATAATTCTTGGGAGTAATAATAATTAATAATCCTTCCAAGTTTACTGGTAGAAACTGGTTCCAAGCCACTCTTAATAATAAAGCATCTTATGCTAAGAGAAGATGATAATATTGATAGTCTCATCATTCCACTGAATTCCAACTAGGGAAGCTGAGTCACTGGTACAAAACAGCTTTAATCCACATTTTCAGGTGCTAATAATATATTGCTTTTACTGGTACTGAAGTTGAACTAAGTAATAACAGTCCATTGTAGTCTAACTAGAGAAGAATAACTGTGTTCATCAGTGTTTAATATTTATTGTAAATGAATCATGCCATTGTAAAGCAACAACTCTAGCCAGATGCAGGTTGGTAGAAATTTTATTGTAAAATGATTTAAACTTTTCCTGCTTATGGATCCAGAGCGACTTCAGGAATAATGGAAGGAATTAATCAACTTTATAACTCTAAAGCTGCTCATCATCTATTATTATCAGCTGAAACAAAAGAAATGTAACTTTTAAACCGAGTAAAGGAATAATGCCATCTACTGGAATGAACTTGTATTGCAGTTTTCTTCACAACTTCCCCCATACGTCTTTAGGCTGATTTAAATAAATTATCTGTAGCAATGAGAAAGGAACGTAAGAAATTCCCTGGGATTTCTATTACCTGGGTAAAACAATCCTGGAGCTTTAAATCCTGGGGCTTTAGGTGGAAAAGGGGCTATTTATAAACATGGCGTAGGCACAAAACGGGGCCTGAAACCGGGAACTGCAACCGGCATACGTTACATTGCACGTAAAGGTTGTGATCTATAAAAAATAAACTTGACGGGCGAATGTGCGGTCCCTCACGCAAACTCTGACCCATACGTACGCTCATTGTGGAGAGAGAGAGAGAACTGTCAACTTAGATGGAGAGGTGAGGATCTGAAGCGACACTGTATCACGATTCCTCCCAGACATTCATTTTCTCTCCATATCAAACTTTGATCGACATCATCATACACACTCAGAACCGCAGTGTTATTTATGCTTGCGCCTGAGAGCCGTAACTGGACATTAGGACCTTTCACATAAATAAGAAGAACAGCTATAAGCCAACTTATAATCTTAAATGACAGTCTGCACAACATTTCATCAAAGTTTGCTCACCATCACATTAATCTCCCGATGATCACCAGGGTGATGTGTACCACAGATTAACACAGAAACTGAGACAAGGTGTGAAGCAATAACACAGATTGCTGTAAACATTTAAACACCGTAGAAACACTCATGCATAATGCTGCACAATGGATGCATTGAAGCGGTTGGAAGACCTTGCAAATGGGAGAATTAGGAGGGAACACGTTTTTAGGGATCACCAAGGTTTCCTGGCCCTTCATGATGACTGGCTAATATGCCGATTTAGATTCACTAGAGCATTGCTCTTGGATCTATGTGCTGAACTGGGTCCAGTATTGGAGAGACCGACCCGGCAGAACCAGGCCATCCCTGTTCAATTACTCGTGTTAACCACTCTAAGGTTCCTGGCAGCCGTCTCTCACCAGCACGAATTCGCCGACAGGTATGTGTTTAACACAATGAACAATTAATTAATTCTCTGCCTGAAGCCACTTTTAGGATCATCATAATTCTGTGCAATGATCCACAGGTCTGGAATATCGCTGCCAGCGCTAAGCGCGATAATACCTGCCGTCCTGGATGGCATTATTAACATGACCAGTCGATACATTAGATTTCCCTACATCGTGGTGACCAAACATGGCACTTTTTCCAACTCTCCACCTCAGACACAACCACCTTGATTTCTGCCCCCGTGAAATTGCTTTTCTTTGCTCTTTTCTCCATGGTTACCATTGTTAACCATGAAATAACATAGATCAGGCAGCCCAGTTAATACACTGACATTCATGAGGTGCTTTGCATTGACCGTTTATGGTCGAGTGAGGGCGTCTGGCGGGCAGAACATGAGGCAGAACCTTCTACACAAACATTGAGGTGCAACTGTGATTTATAAAGGGGAACTTGCTTGTTGGTGAGCATTCGCATGGTTTCATAATTCTGGATTTTTTTGGCGTACACCATTTTTGGCTTTTGGGCGTATGTCCACTTTTAGTATAGATCCTATGCAACGTTTTATAAACAAAACCCCTGGACTGTAAGGAAACCATGCAATGATGTTGGTGAATGTTTCAATAACGATACAAGTTGCAATAATAAAAAAAATACTTTACTATTGCATATTAAAGGTTTTCCTCTTTGGGAGCAATTTTAAGAGTGGCATTTAAATACCATTAGCTAGTATTTATTGCTATCTAAGCAGTTCTTTGCCATGTTAATATTAAAACTGATGTTAAAAAGACGATAAATGGTAGAGATGCACCGATCAGGCTTTTACTGGCCAATGCTGATTTATGCTTTTCTTGAAGGGATGGCCATTCACCCTAAGAAATATAACACATAGAAACCCAACTGGGTAATCTTTGTCCAGAACCTAACCATTTTAACTTCACAGCATATGATCCTAACAATTATCTGAATCTGTCACTATTTTTAATGGTGAAAATATCTTTCCAGTAACAAATGTGACCCTTTAGGTTAAATAAAGGACTGCTGAATTTATTCTAACTAATTAAAAGGTTGAACATTATTCAGAGATCATTTCTTGAAAATTTCATGGCATTATCTGGCACCAAAGTTTAAAATAAGCATTTTGGGGGATTTTGGGTAACAACTTTCAAAGTTTCAAGCTTTTAAAACACAGTAGCTGTCTTGTTTTTTGACCTAGGTAAACTATCTTGGTATCATGTTTTTTTTTTACCCGCTTTCTCTGATTTGTTTGCATACAACCTTTGCTAAAATAACAACTTTTTACCATGGAAACGAATTTTGATTTCGTAGTATGAAAGATGCCAATCCAGATGATGATCAGTGATTGATTGAGTGGAGCATCACTATGGTCATAATCCAGCAGATTTAGGTAAATCATGTCACTGTAAGACACCCTTAAACTCAAATAAATATAACTGCAAATCGGCCAAATTTCCTTCAATTGGCTCTTGTCAGCGATCGGCAGGTCAAAAGGTCAGAAATCAGAGTTGATTTTTCATATTCGTTGAATACATTAAAAATAGGAACTCCTGCCATGTTAATCAATAAACACATCAACCAACAGCTCTTAGTTTGATGCACCTTTTTCAAGTTCAAAGTTCAAGTTCAAAAAGTTTGGCACATGTTTAATTCATAAATACAGATAATGTTGTAATTCCACCATTTGCTGTCAGATTCAAAACCAGCGCTGTACAAAGGAATCTATAGTGAACTCCTCTATTTACGTCTCATAGTCTATAGTAAAAACAACAACAACAAAGAAATAACAGAATTGTTCAAAATCTGAATTGACCAGTAACTCCTCAAAGGAAACCAGAAACTGGTATCAGCAAGAAGAACCCAGATTGGTTCATGGGTTGAATAATATGTTTATAATATTCTCAGATTTTTACTAACCCCAAAACAAATTGCATCAGAACACGTTACTTGATGATCCATTCTGGACCAAAGATGGTGGGAGTTCTTTATGAGCCAAAAATACACTGTGACCTTTCAGTATTTGATCTACTGATTATCATTCAGGGCGAATCAAGAGAACATTTACCAATTGTTTGGTGTAATTTAAACTTTCATAGATCCTTCAATACATGTTTAACACAGATGAGCTTTAATCTGTTATATTCCTTAAACACACACAAAAATCAGAACGTTAACAAGCTGTTAAAAAAGCAAAGATGCAAAAATCCTGAGAAAACAAAATCAGGAATTGTTTTTGCTATTCATAAATCATAACTGAGAACACCGCCTATCGCCGTCTACTAACAGCTCTTTGAAAATATATTAAATATCAGAGAGAGGGAAATGTTTGGAAGAATAACTGAGAATAACGCTGTATCCATTAAGAAGCCTGTAGCTATTTTATTTCGCTAATGTGTTTTTTTTCGGGTATTGGAGGCTTAAAAATCCGACAAGGCAGATCACAAAAAAAGAAAAGAAAAAGCCAAGGAGAGTGGTATCGGCCGGCCGGAAAAGCCTGGTTGGTGCATCTCTAAATAAAAGTCAATGTATTCAGACTTTATGAGACAAACATGAAGAGGATGTGTACTATGTCGGATTAATTTTAATCAGCAACATTCTGCCAGCCAAAGCTGTTTTACTTCTAACATTCAACAAGTGTTATCTCTTCCTTGTTTCGTCCCAGCTCATCCCGACTATCTGGATCAGTGGACTGGATCTGGGTCTAATTTATCGACGGACAGAGCTCCTCCTGCACAGAACAGGACTGAAGTTCACCAAGAAAAACTTGTTCACATGCAGCGAAGAGCCCGGACTTATGAACTACCAGGGAGACTTTTAACCCGCACCAACACACTGCTCGCTAGCAACCGTAGGCTAACAACTCAATAAGCTGAACTTACAAAATGGAAACACAGACTGAACCTGTCTTTCTTTTTCTGCTTGGTCCATCCATACTGGAAACAACTTACCAAACTGAGGAGTTTTTTTTTCCTCTGCCACCGTCGAATCAACTCCAAACCCGGTGTATTCAGCCAACTTTGTACGGTGGTTCCAGAAGCTCGGCACTTGGTTAATGCAGAGTCTAGCTAAGAGGCTAATTTAGCTGGTTTACTCAGCTAGCCAAATGACTGGCTATCCCGTCTCAGGTTCCAGTGTTGTTGACAGGATAAACCAGGCAGCGCTGAGCAGCCAGCAAGCCGTCCCACTGGTTAGCCACAAAGCTCCATCAAGCTAGCCAAAGGGCTACCGGTGTTCCGGCTAGTACTTTCAAAATAAATGACAGAACTAACATAAACATAATATCCACTGGTGTATGTTTTTACGAACAGTTGTACACTGACAATATAGACACGTTTGGGTAAAGATGTATGGATTATGACGGCAAGATTTGACTAAATCCAATGTATTTTTCAAGGTGTGTTGAGGCAACAATACTCCCAGCTTGGATCGCTACTAGCATTAATAACCACAGTGGCAGACAAGCAACATTTGATCTATCTCTAAATAGATTCTAAAGCTTCCTTTACCCAGTTAAAATTTGTTTATATTTGTTTGATTTTTTACATTAGTATTTTAATGTTTATAAAATAATTAAACATTGTATTCTGTTAGATACTGACGTGATTTGCCAGAATAGCTGCAATGCATGCAGTCAAACTCCGTCTTATCTTACCCAAAAATGTTTTCTTCCTGATTGACAAGAAGTACGTGTTTTCTGTTTGTATCCACTGGTGTTTGAGTGATCCAGATTGTGTAAACTGTAACTGCTGTGCAGAAACATGCACAGTGGGGCTACTGGAAGGAGATGATTAAATAGTAAGTTTGTCTGAACATCTGTTTGAAAACTGGCTCAGAGTTTATCTGTTCTTTCTTTCTAGGTGAAACGACTAAAGGAGCTACATCCATTAACATTTACTTTTCCTTCCCATAGAAAGGACTCCTGGATCAGTGCTTCTTTGTTCTCTTTGTGTCTCTGCTCTGTTCTCTCTAACCCCCAGTCGGTCGTGGCAGATGGCCGCTCACACTGAGCCTGGTTCTGCTGGAGGTTTCTTCCTGTTAAAAGGGAGTTTTTCCTCTCCACTGTCGCTACATGCATGCTCAGTATGAGGGTTTGCTGCAAAGTCAACGCCAGTGACTGTCCACTGTCTCTACATGCTCATCCAGGAGGAGTGAATGCTGCAAGTCAATGAATGGATGCAATCTGCTGGGTTTCCTTTCCTTAGATAGAAAAACTTTTTATCCAATTTGAATAAATAACTGAATCTGACTACACTGTTCAATGATTAGGATTAGTTGGAATGTATTAACCTGACTTTTGTGAAGTGCCTTGAGACGTGTTGTGAATTGGCGCTATATAAATAAACTGAATTGAATTGAATTGTTTGGGGGAAGTAGAGCAAGATACAGCAGCTCTGCAAAAAACGTCATTGAGACTTTAAATTCCATCTTCATTGAACACCAGACCATGAGGTTTTTGTAACAATTTGACTGGAAATTATCAATGAAAGTATTTCGTAATGAAAGCTGGCCAATCTAGACTGTCCTGTTTATCTTCACAACTGCTTTCATTTGTGTTTTATTGGTTAGTTTTCCTGAAATCCACGCAGTGTTCTCACATATGGCTCAGATGTTTTGCTGCAGGAAAGCAGAATGCAAGTAAACACCTCTGGAGAAGGAAGGTGATTAAAAACATGTCAATAAGGAGGAAGCAAGAAAAGCACAAACATACTCTAAGGAGCTATACTGTATACAGCTAGGGTTAGTATATACTGTATACGATACATAGCTCCGATCAGTTGCCTTATGTATTTTATGTCAGCACAGCCATCTGCCTGAAGGGGTATGCTTTGGGGGCTGGGTAGATTTAATCTTGACTAGATAACAATTTGTCACAAAAATGCGAAAAAAAACATGCTATTCTATAGGTGACAAACTACATTTGAAATTAGCCTTGTTTTTACAAAGAAACTTGGCCAGGTGCTTTAGGTTCTGCAGTGCACTTTTTTATACCAAACCTTAACCCTTGGGGTTCTTTAGAAACACAAAATGATCTCTGAATGTTCTCCAAAAGAAAAAACAAAACCCGTCGAGTTATGAGTATTGGAATTGTACTTTCTGTGTGCCTGTGGTTGTAGTATCTGAGCTAATAGCCGACATCAGTAGTCTGATCATTTTTTTTTTGTGTGTGAAAGGTGTTAACATTTTTTCCCCTTACCCAATATACAAATTAGTAGATTTGGCCTACAGAGCAGACAAAATATCTTAATAATGGAAAGCAATAAACCACTGATGGGATTTCAACAGCAGGGAGTGGGGGAACAAAATTAAAATACATGTAATTTGCCATGAAAATGTATTAAAAAGTTCACGTGAAGCTAGACAGATTAACGCATAAGAAAGACTTGCAGAAATATGAAAAAATAAAATTAAACAGAAAAATGCCGTGAGACTCACGCACGTTAGAAATAAAACTGGGGTCCATTGAAATGAAAAAACTAAGTGAAGCACACTCCAATCATCCAGAAGGTCGCATGATGGGTTAGTTTCCAACTTCCGGTTTCTATTAAAAATAAATAACTTTACGGAATAAAAAAAAACAAAAACAAAAACACATTTTAAAGGTTCAACGATCCTTCCGTTGCGGTCATAAAATCTTATAATTTTTCTATTCCAAAAAGATCCAGTATAAAAACTAATTTAGACCTTAATTTATTTTACAGCTGTGACAATTAACTTTACCGGCTACATATGGCAGGCCTATCAGTACTGCCCTCCTGTGGAACAAAAACATACTGCATCAACAGGATTTCATAAATTTCAGTACACAGTTATAATTGTGCATACATCTTTATTTGTTACAACATACTAGTTATGCTTTCTACCCCATAAACCTGCTCAAAAATATAGGTGAATTGAAAAACTCTCAAATAAAAATATCCAATCCACTGTCTCTTTAGGTTTCACAAGCATGAGTTCAATCCCAGAAATTCTCCAGCTCCACACGTCTTCAACACCAAACATTTAACTCGGGATAATGATAAAGTTAGAGGGAATAAACATTTCCAATCAGAAAATGAAGCAGGATAAACTGAATGAAGAGAAAATGGAAGCCAATCTGTTTTGCAGAGTGATCAGAACTTGGCTTGTTTTAGTTAACAATACTGTTTTCCTTCTTGTATTAAAAAAAATGTCCTCGTGATAGTGCTAGATAATACAACTTTGAGTCTTGCAATCTGCAAAATGCTAATAGCCCAGCCTTCTCCAACAAAGTGGTCATAAAACACTGAAAAAGTATTTATTGGTAAGGTAGATCTCCAGGATGATGCTGTGTAGGTGTAAAATGCAAAGGTGCAACATACCTGCAGCTGGCTGACTGCTACTCTAGCATGAAACACCTTCAAATGACCTTACCTATATCATTCAACATGTCCTAGATGCTGCACTCTGAGTTACTCTGGAAGCTGAGTGAAACTATGTACATGGAAATTATGAATAGCCTGAAGCTTGAACAATATTAGAGACAGGCACCTGTTATATTCATTTACTTAGCATCAGAACTGCAGGTTATCCAGAAGCCTTTGAGTGGGACACATCCAGTAAAACAACCAAAAAAATCTAAATCTAGTGGGAAGACAATAAGTAGCATTCATCAAAGAAGTCTGAAGTAATATGGACTTTGGCCATACAGTAAAACCTAATTTCATAGCTTAGATTTCCAAGATAGATCTGCATGTCTGGGGGTGGAGGGGGGAAAAAACAAGCAGTGGGATGATCTGAAAACACAAAACAATTATATGAACTTCAGTTCTATCTACTTTGTGTGAACCATGGATGTGCTGAAGAGAAGTTTCTGCTTTTTCTTCTTCTTCTTCCCTCCCTTTTCATCTGAAACACAAGATTAAGAGTGAGTGCATGTCAACCAACAGCTAACGCCTGGTCACACGGCAGGATTTTTATGCCGCTTTCCGACATGCCCCGATCATCAGGATGGTTCTGAAGATAATCTTATGAGATATTCCTGCCGTGTATGGCCTGTCATCCAATCTGCTCAAAAAGACATCAGGACATTGTCTTGGCCCGATATCCTTCCGTGTGGGTTTTTCCCCGAGGAGTAATGCGCTTGCAACCTGTTGAATGTGACGTACAGCCAATCAGAAAGCGAGGTGACAGAAACGCGGAGGGGAATTACTCTGAACTGACGTTTGATCTCGAGAGGATTTGCGAGATATCTAACTGTTTGTGAGTGAAATCTGCTTGTGTGTGCCTGCTGTGTGGTTGGACACCACAGCAGGACCAAACCGGTTATATCTATGATTTTGTATCACTGTGTGTGGGGTCTCTCAGGTTTAGAAAATCAGCGAACAATTTGCATCCTGCAATCCTGCTGTGTGAACCAGGCTTAATCAGTTCATTTATCGTTTCTACAGTTCCTGACCTGGTTCTACCACAGGTGGCGGTGGGGAAGCAGCACCATGGTCCAGCTGCAGAAGAGCCTTCTCAAAAGCCTGACTGAATGAATTCTGAAAGCTGGGTACAGGAACACGATCCGACCCGTCGCTCTCACCGTCGCTGTCTGCTGCTGGGGCGGCCAGCAGCTTGTCTGCATGTGAGAAAACAATCCTCAGGACAGGAAACCATATAGTCAGGCTAAAATCCTCTACAGTAGAACAAGTACATGTTTAAAAGAAATGTACAAACAATTCACAAAGTTCTAGACATTTTGTTTTCATTGTTTGACCAATATTTCTCAAATCATGAAAAGGTCATCTTGTTCCAACTCCTATTCGCAGTAAAATTGCACAGCAACCCACAAATATGACAGGTAAGGTAAGTTTATTTATATAGCGCTCTTCAGTAACGAGACACTCAAAGCGCTGTACATACAATTACAATACAATCACAAAGAAAATATACAGACACAGAAAAACAAATCAAATGACCCTAATAATTCTTGGGAGTAATAATAATTAATAATCGTTCTGGGTTTACTGGTAGAAATTGGTTCCAAGCCACTCTTAATAATAAAGCATCTTATGCTAAAAGAAGATGATAATATTGATAGCCTCATCATTCCACTGAATTCCAACTAGGGAAGCTGAGTCACTGGTACAAAACAGCTTTAATCCACATTTTCAGGTGCTAATAATATATTGCTTTTACTGGTACTGAAGTTGAACTAAGTAATAACAGTCCATTGTAGTCTAACTAAGAAAGCTGGGTCATTTGTGTAAGAGCAGCTAAAGTCCAAATTACTAATAATGTTTAGAATTCTTCTTTGTAAACATGTTATTAGCAGATCATCAACAAGTTTTGTTTTCTGTTGTAGGAAATTAAAGGAGACGAGGTTTTGGTTTGATGATTATTTAAAGCTGATGAAGCTCTTTAAACACCTTCATTTTTTAAATAAGATATTCCAAAAACCATCTAGACCTCTGGATGTTCCCATCTGTGAACATTCCTATGTCAGGAATGTTTCGCATTTTCCAAACACAAACGGACGTATTTTTAATGGGATTTTATGTGATAGACCAATACAAAGCAGTGCATCATTTTTCCCCGCAAAAAATGTGAAAAGTGTGGCTTAGATCTGCATTTCTTTTAGCTGGAGCCCCTTTAAAGTGGAACTAAACCCCAAATCAAATTTTCTTTGCAGAAAAACTGGGCCTTAAGGGTGCCATCTTTATGTTACTGTCCTATTTTTCACTAAACCAGATGTAAAATCATAACCCCGCCCCGACACAAAATTTTGAATGCCACTAAAGTGGGCGGTGCCTGAGGGGTGTGGCCAAGTGTGGGGATGAGGGGAGGGAGTTAAGCAGGGTGTGGTCAAGAGGATGAGGGAAAGTGGCGGCTAGCTTAAACTGACATGGAGATTGAGCAAAGCCCCGCTGGTAATTTTGCCACGGATAGATCTTTTAAGGTGGAGGATTTTTCACCATACTCGTCACTGGAGTTTGAGGGAGGTTTTATGAAGCCCAGCGGGTCTGAGCCTTATCAGTTTGAGCCGCTGGCTCAGTGATGCCCTAAACCGGCGCTGCCGAGGCAGTAAAGAACAGAACGGGTCCAGTTTCTCAGTGGTAAGTTGATGCTAGCAGCATCATTGCTAACATGAGCTAACGTTCAAAGCAGTAACAAGCTTTTAGAAAGTTTACATTTTCTTGTAGATTTATATTATCTCATTCCCAAAGAAAGTGGGTTCAGCAAGGATGATGTTGAACAAAAGACTCTGGCGACAAGGTTCGGCTCGGGGAGTGGGGGGGTTTGCGGTGGCAGGTCCGGCTGGTAGCGGTTAGGTTGGTGTTAGCGTTCATTTATCGTTACCGAGGTGAACTTCTCAATATATTATGATATTCATTTTAGGCCATATCGCCCAGCCCTAGATCGAAGGCATAAATCATAAAACGTTATAATCAATGCTCGCAGTTCCAACTCGCTACAGGGCCGAGTGTCAGAGAGATGGTTGTATACCCGAACCGGGGCTGTGAAGTAGACACGTACCAAGCTTTCCTGTTTGAACCAATAGGAAAATTCCCCTGCAGTAACCACTGTTACCCAAAGAGGGCACCACTAAGCACTTTAGGACAAATATTGAGAGATACTTAGTGACGGACATACGTAATTTTATTTCTAAATATGTTCAAAAACCCTGAATTATTTGCTTCCACTTCTATATAATGTGGAACTTTGTATTGATCTACCACAGGGGTCTCTAGCGCCAGTCCTGCAGCTTTTATTGGATCCCTGCTCCAACACACCTGAAGCATAATGGCTGAGTTCATCAAGTTCTGCAGAGGCCTGGTAATGAGTCGTTCATTTGATTCAGGTGTGTTCAAAAGGGTTGCATCAGAAAGTTGTAGTACAATAGCTCTCAAGACCGAGAGTTGGTCTTACACATAATAATTCACTGAAATTTGTAATTCAAAAGCAGTAATGTGCCAAAAGTGGAAACGTTCAAGGGCTAGGATTACTTTTGAAAGGAACTATCTAGCATTAAAACTTTTTGCAGTCAGCAGAACATTCCCAGTTTGCATTACCTTTCTTTGGAGTGATCCTGGGCCCAGCATCAGCTCTGGCTTTCCCATCTTTTAGCATCTGAACAGAGAACAGGTTCAAACAGAATTTACATTTGTAGTTAATTACTTCTTTTCTCATTAGCCATTCAAAAATGTTCCCCCCACAAACACACACCTGTGCAAAGGACATGCAGTGGGCATCATCCTCCACGCTTCCCACAGTAGGCAAGGACACACTCAGACTTGGGAATCTCATCCCATCTAAAACAAAGGAGGGGAAAACAAATCAGAAGGAATCAGCATTTTCTAATGTTCAGACAAGGATAAAACGTCAGCTTTAAACAGCAAAAACTGATGGAAGAGCTGATCCTACCAGAGGAAGGGCTGCTGCTGATGGGAGATGGAGGGGCTAAAGTAAAGTCAGGTTGGATTGGTGGGCTGCTGTAGTGAGGAGGAGAGCCAAACGCTGGGAAATGATGAAGGTTCTCCAATCCAATATGTACCTCAGGATCTGGCAGGACAAAAAGAACCGAACATTAAATAGTGATCGCACAGTCAGTACATGTTATAGGAGTTTGAAGACTCTTTACTTACATTTACCCTGCTTCTTGTTCTCCTCAATTTCAATCCGCTTCTCCCTACGTTTTTCATCCCTCGCTTTCTTCTGCCTCAGACGCTTCCTTTTCTCCAAGTCATCTGAAAGTTTGATGTATAATTAAAGCACAAAAAAAAACTTCTGAAAAGAAGAATCTTAAAAACTCAGGATGAAAGCTGTGTCCAAAGTGTTCAAACCTGCGAATGTGTCCAGAGTTTCTTTGGACAGGATCGGCGGCTGCAGAGCCAGCTCACAGATGCTGAATTCACATGTGAGCGGCAGGTGAGCCAAGTAGCGATGCCGACGACGGATCTCCTAAAATAAACCAATGACAGGATTTTAATGAATAGCCTTAATATATTCTAGCTTAAGCTAAATCTACACAAACCCACAAGCCTGAACTGAATCTTATTTGCCACCGGTATTTCTTAATGTTTGCTGACCTCAGTGACTGTGTGTCTAACTATCTCCACCACTGTGGCAGTGATGGAGTCAGGACAGGCCTCCAAGCTGCCATATTCACGCAAAAGACAGCGCACATTCACGGGATGCAGGAACATCTGCTGGCAGTCGTCAGCTGGCAGACAAATAAGAGAAGGGACAGAAAAAACTATAAAACCCTAATCGGAGGCATACAATCGATTTAACATCCTGGAATTTTAAATAATCAGAGTCCAAGACACTCATTTTCCAACAAACAATTCAAAAAGTTTTTGTTTATGCAGAACAACAAAAATAAAAAAAGATAAAAAAGATGTCACAGATATCAAATCATTTTATTAATTTCCATTCTGAGGACCACAGATAACTGGTGCAAGAACATAAAGATGATCATTTCCCTACATGCATGCTGTTGGTCAGAGCAGGTAGGAAAAGAGAATGTCACACCTTGGTAGAAATAGTAGTAAGGTCCATGCACCACAGTAGCAGAGGGACGGGCAGAGTCCGCCTGGTTGGGTGGGGTGTCTTCCTCAGGTTGCGGCTCTGGGGGGGGGTCCAAAATAGCCTCAGGGGACTCCTCCAGCACACTCTCCAGGATGGGATCGGGAGTGCCTGGCAGCTCGGCATCCGTGTCTTCGGTGGGCTCCGCCACCTCATCATCAAAAGCTGAGGAGTACTGCAGCACAGGCTACAAGAGAAGTGAGTGATGGAGTCATACTGTATCTTAATGAGGAACTACAGAAAAATAAAATACAGCCAAATAATCTGATCCACCACAAGATAGCGTTACCTTGGCCCTGATTGTATTAGTCACCACCTCCTCCACAGGGGAAGGAGGATCTTTCAGAGTCAGTGAGGAAAGGTCAGGGTTGACTGCATTCACCACCTGTTGCTTCAGCAGTGTTTCCTCTTGTTCCTATAACATTAAGACAGATGGTTATGTGCTTGTATGGTTTATGATTTTTAAAGCAATCCTAATATTTAAAATTTAAGCACTTTTGCAATAGTTCTTTATCCCTGCTCCTTTCAAGATCTTAAGGACATCTTTAAATGTGTTATCAGTTTGTTTGATTAATGACTAATACAACATTTTCCTAAATCTTTGGTGCTACCAGCAGGAGAACAGTTCTACCTGTAAGAGACAGAGGGCGCTCTGGATGAAGCAGCCCTCAGATTCCTCTTCTAGGCTAAGCTGAGCCTGCAGGACTCCCTTCTCCTCTGTGACCAAGCTAAGGACCTGCGCTGAGGAGGTCAGCAGCAGCTTAGAGTATGGACTCAAAGAAGCATCTAGAAAAAAAAAGTTACCATCAGCGATAAATAAAAAAAACATTCCAAACTACTCAATCATCACATGTATTGCTACGAAGTTAGCTACTATATAAAAGTTACTTTCATTCTGGAATACACTAGGAAGAAAATGTAAAAACAAACATCAGGTTCCCACATTTTTCATGTCATCATTCAACATTTATTCCAAACTCTAATTTCCAGAGTTCATCATCAGGTGGATATTTCTACTGTTGTGAGGTTAAAAAACATGAAACCTGCACAATGACAATGGCTGGATGGATATAAGAAGTGAAAAGGAAGAAAACATAAATGGATGAATGGAGGTCTAGATGAAAGGCTGAAAGGAAAACTGAACGTATATAAAGTGTGGAAATACAAATTGTTTAACTATTTATTTCAATTCATGGAATATTTCCTGTTCTAAACTTATCCAGTATGAGTTTATTACCTCCAAAGCGAACAGGCTCCTCCACCTTCACCCACTGGGAGCTTGGCATAGCCACCAGAGCCCCTTTTTCTCTCCGCATCAGGCGCATGGTGATTACATCCCCAACCACATACTGCTTGGTTTCCATAGCAACCACACTGCAACAAAGGCAACTATGGCTGACACTGTCTGAACACACCATGAAACTAACAACTGATCATTTTTTGCAAACAAATATTCGCTGCATCCCTTCTGCAGGTTTTTCCATTACCCGCTCACACAAACCATTTCCTGTCCTCATTTACCTCTTCAAGTCAGCTGTGTGCACGGCCTCATAGCAGATGGGGCACTTGGACCAGCTCTTGTCACTGAGAGAGAGGTAGTGGAGCATGCACGGCCAGCAGAAGATGTGTCCACACCGAGTGATGCGAGCCACCACAGGAGGATAGAGGCAGATCGGGCAAGACGGCATCTCATGGCTATAGATGCGCTGTCGTTGCACAGAAGAGATTTGTCATTATGCACTGAATTTGTTTTGGACATTAAGAAAATTACGGCAATACCTTTGGTGCAAAGAGAAGCTTAAGCTTTCACTTTGATGGGTCCACACTCACCACTTGCTGCACACAGTCCCAGTTGACCAGAGTGTCTGGATCAGTGAAGTGAGCCTTGTAGTCCTGGTCATCAGTCACCACAAACTGGCAGCTAAATTACAAACCCATCATGAGTTTAACATGTTGTTTCTGTAGTTCAAATCCCCGACTACCTCAGGGCCTGCTTACTTGGCCTGGAGAAAAAGCTCCTTGTTGAAGGGCTTGTTCTTGTGGCCCCACTTGTTTCTGCGGCCCCAGGAGGAGTGGCCGCTGTCTCCGATGCCATCGTTACCTCCACGAGGTTCGAAGGTGAAATTCAGCAGGTGATTCAGGCTAATTTTTTTGGGTCCAGCAAACTGAGCCGGGCTAAACTCGGCCCGGCGGGTTTCTGCTACCTGCAGGTGCACAGGGCGATCACAGATGAATACATGTGTACTGTTCATTAACCAACACTGAGAAAATTCATCTCAAGAGTCTGTTGTTTGTACAAAGCAAAGAGGATGATGGTACGCGTTGAGAATACGAACCTCTTCACGTCGTCCTCCACCTGTGACTCCATACTGTCGTCCTCCACCTCTCTGAGGTGGTCTCTTGTCGAAATTCTTGCTTTTCTGTGAATTGGTGCGGCGAGGGCCAGGGAAACTTTCAGCTTTGGGAAAGGAGGGCTCACGCTTACGGTTGTAGCGCTTAGAGCCCCCATTATTTTTACCTTCTGAAACAGAAATAATAAAATACGTTAGATGGGGAAATGTACATAATTATTTTTTAGAACTTCAGTACATTTAAAAGGCTCTTTGGTGACCAATGTACAAACAGGCTGCCTCAACCTCCCTTTTCACAATTTACGCCCCCAGAATGACGACATCATTGTCTGAGAAGATCTTTATGTCCTCAAAGATGAAAGAAAAATACACAAAAACTACACTACCAGTCAACAGTTTTAGACACACTTTCTCATTTAATGGTTTTCTTTATGTTTATGACTATTTACATTGTACAGAGTGAATGAACATGTGGAATTATGTCGCAAATGAAAAACTGTAAAAGAACTTTAAATGTGTTTTATATTTTAGATTCCTTAAAGTAGCGGCCCTTTGCTGTGATGACTGAAATATGAACCTTTGCCCGTCTCTCAATGAACGTCTGGGAAGTTCTTTCAAGACTCTACATGAAAAACCATTTGAGGTGACCACCTCATGAAGCTTATGGAGAGAATGTTAACAGAGCAAAGCAGTAATCAGAGCAAAGGGTGGCTATTTGGAAGAATTTAAAATATAAAAATGTTTAGAGTTATTTCACACTTTCTGTTTACTACATCATTCCATGTGTGTTCATTCATTGTTTTGTTTCCTTTGGTGAGAATCTACAATGTAAATAGTCAGGAAAATAAAGAAACCCATTAAGTGAGAAAGTGTATCTAAAACTCTGGACCGGTAGTGTACATCCAGATAATCTCTGTCAATCATTAATCTGATGAAAACAACACCCTGATGGTTGACAAGAGAATTGGAGAGTTCATGGCGAAAAACTTGTCTAAATTCTAGCATTATTTTTTTAAACACATTTCAAACATTTGAGTGATCTTATTCTCATCGAAGCTTTTTCCACCCAGCCACATTTCCGCCTGGAAGAAGATGTTTCACCACTATGGATCCAGTTAATGAGTTCACGTTAGACACTGGATTACTCTTAAATAGTTAGTAGTCAAGCGCTGGTTGCAGGTATAACACGATTTTAAACAGTTACGCTTATAAAACTGAGATCATTTTTATTCATGCCGTTTTTAAGGTTAAATTGTTTGCCCCAGCTGTTTGGAGCCTAGAATACTGCAGGGTTGCAGCATACTGTTGTTTAGCTGGCTGAAGGAAAGCTAGTAAACTTTTATTTCACCTACAACAAAACAAAAACATGCCAGGACACAGACGGTCCTGGCATGAAAAGTAAAGGAGAACCACCACTCTTATTAGGGTAACATTTTAAACACCTTCCGGCTGCTTAACAGCAACAGACTGCAGGATCTACAGGAGCAGATAACCCAACTAATCAACCAGCTAATACCAGGTGTAGTAATCTGCCCAATAAGCATGTTTAACTTGAAAAATTTACAAAACTAATCCAAATTTGTTAGGACTGCAGGATATTAGGAAAACATGTGATATATGAAAATGTTGGTAAATGTTGTGGAGATATGATTTGACATAAATAAATAGCGTTAACATCTTTCTGCTTCAGGTTCATTGCAAACGCAGATCCAAAACCAGGGTATAAAGCATTACATGTGAAACCCAGTGTGGCAGCTGCCGCTCTGACTGTTGCTGGCTCAAATGTTTTGACGTCAGCCGCTCCTGATAAACAAGCTGAGCAGCGCTGCTGCTAGGCCCGAACACCACACAGGGCTGCAAATATCCCACAGCTCAACAACCCCAAGCAGGAATTATTGGGAGAACTTGTACCTGTTTTGGGTTTAGAATCTCCAGGCGGCGGCCCTGTGGAGCTGGAACGGGGCGGAACCTTGGTGCTGGTGCTGCTGCTGGGGTTTTTCTCCATGTTTGTCTCCGTGCAGTGAGCGCTGTTGAGGCCGAGCTTCTGGCAGAGAGCCGCCGAGCTCTCTAGCATTAAACGGGGAAACGGAGGACAAAAACGGGTTGCAGTGAGTGCGGGTCAGGCGGCGAAGGCCCAGATTCATTTCTGTCAAACGCGGAGACCCCATCACGGCGACATCTTGACGATAAAACAAACCAGAGAAAAATACAGAGACACGGTTATGGCGTCTCAAGTCGTGAAGACTAGCAGAGGAGAGGACTAAAGCTCGCCAAACGGGGCCAAAACCCCCTCTAAATGAGTGATTTTTGCTCGTTACGGAAAACAAAATGCCCTTAACAAGGCGCTAAATGTTTTCCAGAAACTGGAAAACGACCCAATGTGGGAATTTTAGCCTAAAAACGCGGTCTGTAATGAAGAGCGTGAACTAATGGCGAAGGGTCGCCAGATAGGAACCTGAGAGACCCGGATGTATCTTGTAACGCAACCAGTCTGGTCAGCAAAGAACTAAGCTAGAGACTCTGGGAAATGTAGTAGAACTCTGCACAATTTGAACAAAAATATACAGATGTTGTGGAAATGTAATAATCAGTGAGAAATGTTTTTCTTTATTTTTATTTTTATTCTTATTATATTTTCTGTACGTTTTTCGGTTCGTAACTAGTCCTACATTTTTCAACCGATTTCAACAATTCTGGTATCAAAACGTTCGGCTCGTTCTGGAGAATTATGCTATGACTTTTGGTAACTTCAGCTATTATAATTTTTCAAATATTCAGCTTTTTATGCAATTTTTTGCTCCATTGAAATGAATGGAAATTCCGCAAAATTCAGCTAAAACTTTGTGCTCTTTCACAGCTTACTACTTCTGCATACTTTCAGCTAGAAACACCATTCAACTTTTAAAATGTTCTCAAGACATTAAGCTATCTTCAAATGATTCAGCTTTTTGATATCTATTACGGTTCTTTTACAATTGCGATTCAAATTTCAGGCAAGATTTTTGACATTTTTGATTTTATAATGTAATCCTATGGCGGAATTCGTCAGTTGGTAGAGTGTACACTCTAGGTTTTTGAATAACCTGAGGAACAACAAACAAACTCTCTTCACTCGCTCAATTTTCACTCTACTGGCACAAATTATGTATCAAAACGTAGGATGCTCTTTCGCGATTCAGAAAATGTCGCCCTCATTGATGTGGGACAAACGGATTTCACGCAACACGCCCAGGAGCAACGCAAAGTCAACACACCCTGAATGGAAAACCTATAGGGATTTCAGAAAAAAATCAGAGCAAAAAATCCTTAAACTCACATGTTTTCAAATCGCCGCCTCTCTTAAACCGTTCAGGTTAGAGACATGGGCTTTGCACCAGTTAATCTTCAGACCTTGCTGGCGCTCACAGTGAAGGAATTTTTTTGATACCTTTTATTGTTTTGTCATAAAAAAGGTTTGTTTAGGAGTACCAAATCTGTCCTTCCCAAAATCGCTTAAAATTGAAAAATTTCAAAATTATCCACTTTTCTACACTGTCACATCTCCTATACTGATTGATGTAGACACATGAAAATCTCCAGGATTGTTAACAGATACCTGCTGATACCTACGGTCCAAAACGTTTTTGGATACCTTTTATCGTTTCCTTGTGAAGTAGGTTTGTTTGACAGTGAAAAATTCACCTTCACTCAGGTTAAAAATTGTCAAAATTATCCACTTTTTCACAGGGTCACACCTCCCAGACAGATTTTTGTAGAAAATTGAGAAGCTCCATGATTGTTCACCAAGGCCTGCTGATTCATACGGTGCATGAATCAAATCGATAGCCCTTATAGTTTCCGAGGTATTAGACGGTGTTCGAGAGCATGTTCAGGCATTTTTGTGTTTTTCTCCATTTTTCCTTTTTTTCACCTAGTTTTGTGCCTTTAATATTATATTTTCAGCAAAAAAGTCTTAATATTCTCGTTCCCCTGTCCGTTCTGATAAAAACGGTCCAAGAATGACGTCGATAGCCCTTACGGTTTCCGAGTTACGGGCAGTAGTTCGGGAGCATGCGCCTCCATGTTAAAAGCCCAGGCCAGGGGCAGACACAGAGTGAGGTGCTGCATTAGAAATGCTGCAGGTGTCAAGTTACACTGACACTCTTTGCTGATTGGCTGATTCATTCCTCACTGTTCTATTTATAGCTCTGTGTATCTTCCACTGTATATGTCTGTGTGATTCTGTCTTTGTTTCTGCATCTATTCTCTGCGTGTCTCACACTCGAACACACACACATTCATGGATTACTGTCTTTGTGAGGACTTTCCATTGACTTCCCTTCATTGTCTTCATTTCTATGGCCTAAATCTGACCCTACCACTAACCCTTTGCCAGTGGGACACACACACACACACCGACCCACACACACACACACAAAGCCATGGATTTCTTTCTTTATGAGGACTTTTCATTGACTTCCATTCACTTTCATTCATTTCAATGGCCTAAACCTCATCCGACCCCTAACCCTTTGACCATCTTCATAGGAGAAAACTACATGGTGGCCAGAACCAGTTAAGAACCTTACACCAGAACCAGGTCCAAACTCTGTCAGAACCAGGAAGAAACCTCTATCAGAACCAGGTCCAAACTCCATCAGAACCTGGAACAAATCTCCATCAGAACCGGACCCAAACTCCATCAGAACCATTTAGGGACCCTCCACCAGAACCAGGTCCAAACTCTGTCAGAACCAGGAAGAAACCTCTATCAGAACCAGGTCCAAACTCCATCAGAACCTGGAACAAATCTCCATCAGAACCGGACCCAAATCTCCATCAGAACCATTTAGGGACCCTCCACCAGAACCAGGTCCACCAGAACCAAGAGGAAATATCCATCAGAAACAGTTAGGAACCGTCCATTAGAACCAGGTCCAAACTCAGAAACAGAAAGAAAACTCTATCAGAACCAGACCCAAACTCCATCAGAACCAAGAGGAAATCTCCATCAGAAACAGTTAGGAACCCTCCATCAGAACCAGACCCAAACTCAATCAGAACCAGGAAGAAATGTCTGTCAGAACCAGGTTCAAAATCCCTTTCAGAACCAGACCCAAACTCCATCAGAACCAGGTACAAAAATCCATCAGAAACAGTTACAAACACTCCATGAGAACCAGGGCCACATTTATCAGAACCATTAAGAAAGCACTACTCTGTGACTTGTGATGGTAAGACAATCTTCATAGGTCCCTGGGGAGCAACAAAACAGCGCCCATTTGATGTCAGGTGCTTACGCAGCTTCTACTGCTGTTCAAACACCTGAACAAGAAGGAATAATTTTAAAGGGCAGTTTCATAGACTTTTGCATATGGGCTGTACTAAGCATTATAGATGGACTGAGTTAATATTAGCCAACATGCTAGTCTTACTACATTGACATTTAGGTAGCCTTGGCATTTTAGCTAATTTCAGCTTTTTACACCCTTTTTTGCATACTAGAAGGGGTAAATCAATGTCAGCCTTCATGCTAGAGATAGCCAATATGCTAATGTTAGCATTTTAGCTTCTCTCTTTCTATCCTTTCTGCTTCTGTCCCTCCTTTTTCTTGTCTCTCCTTTCTCCTTTCTGCCTCCATTTTTCCCGTTTCTCTCTGCTCCCTTTCTATTCTTTCTTCTTCTTTCTCCCATTTTTCCTTTTTGTCTTTCCATCCTTTCTTTTTCTTTCTCTTGTCTTTCTCTTCTCTCTCTTTTCTGCTTGTTTTCTCCTCTCTTCTCTCTTTCTGGCTCGTTCTCTTTCTTGTGTTCTTTAACAGAGTGTTGATTATTTTTACTTTGTCAAATTTCTTCAGCATCTTCAGCTTCGTTCATCCAGCATTCAGATTTCCTGCGTCTTTTTATCCCCTTTCTGTTCTTTCTGCCTCCTTCTCTTTCAAGTGCTCTTCAGCAAATTTTTGCTGATTTTTACTTTTTCAAATTTTTTTCAGCATCTTCTGCTTCGTTCTTTCAGCTTTTACATTTTCTTCTTCTTTTTCTCCATTCTGCCTCTTTTTGTGTCATATGTTCTTCAGCTAACTGTTGGTCATTTTGGCTTATTTTTACTTTTTTAAAGTTCTTCACCATCTTCTGCTACGTTTGTTCTGCAAAATGCACTCTCATGTGCTGTTTCACAGAAACAGCAATTTTTCTAGTTACAGTTATGTTAGACTTAGAAACTCCATAAACCCCCCATAGAAGCTATTATGATGAAATACAACGCTGCCTCCACAAATACTGGTACATCTGGTAAAGATAAAGAGACTCAGTCTGAAAATGTAGAAAACTTCACCCTTTCATTTGAGTACATGTACTCAGTGGGAGGAAATCCCAAATAATTTTTTAACAAGGTCACAGTTGTCACTAACACAATAGCAACCCTAAATATTCCTATAAAATAGCTGTAATTGAAATCGTTTTGTAATTTCAATTCAAAAATACTTTATTAATCTCAAAGGAATATTTAATCTTGTTGTAGCTCATATTATGCAGGTTTTTTCAAAGCGCCGTTGTAGATGCTGATGGCTGTGGGCAGGAAGGATCTCCTGTAGTGGTCTGTCTTACAGCAGATCTGAGGAAGCATCTGACTGAAGACACTGTTGTTCTACAACAGTCTGATGAAGAGGATGCTCAGGGTTCTCCATAATGTAATGTTACTTTCTTAAGTTTATCAGACTAGAAACCTTCATTTGTCCAAACATTTATTCATAACAAATATGTTTTATATTGCTTTAACAAAATCCCTAGTGTCTTAGCGGCAAACATAAATACAAAATAAAATGTCAAACTTAAAATTACGTTACAAAATTATTTTAAAAAATGCCACATAACAGCTGTTGGTTTTCTGATGACACCAGATACTTTCTGAAGATCAAACTTGCTACAGTTGAGAACTCAATAATTATTTGATATTCAGATTGTCACTAAGCAACCCTATAAAATGCACCAGAGGGTGACTCCTTTTGTTCAATTGCATAAATTACCAGGTTTCTCACTCCATCTGTTAGGTTAGTTGACTGTGTGTGTGTGTGTGTGTGTATACACATGGCACTGCAGTTATATCCATCTATATTCTGTGCTTTGTTACAACAATGGCACAGAGTTTTGATAACAATGGACCCAACACTCATGGCAAGCTTTCTTCTGCTCCCTGAAACAGCCCATTCTATCAGTCCTGCTGCATAAATAACCTAAACCAGAAATCTGAACAGAACTTGAATTTAGCTGTGAGGTTCTTATTCTCCATCCTCTTCACTCTCCAGTTCATCTTCAAAGGCTTCATTGTTTCTACCCATTAGAGAGCAGCTCAGAATTGATTCTTGAATCTGCTTTTTTTCCTCTGCAAAAAAAAAGATAAGATGAAATCCAAATTTTCCAGAAATCCAAAGCACAAGTATATCGAACTAAAGGCTGCATAAGAAAATTTAACCATTTAACCAACTACATGGAAAAGATCCTGCAGGTCTAAAGATTTCAAGTTAATATGAGGGTTTTAGTATAAATATATCACATATATTGAATAAAATAGATTACCTTCATTTTTACATTTGGGGAGCATTCGATGGAGCTGCTGGGTGTTGTATCGGATCAGAAACCTCTGACATGTTCTGATTGTTCCTGTAGAAAAGTAAAAACACTAAATACAACACAATTTTAAAGGTACTTCAACATAATTTTGTGGGGTTTTGTGCACCTCACCTCCTACATGCAAGCAGTTAAAGAAACATGAGATTATTTGCCCACGACTTTCAATGCTGGTAATGAAAGGCAAAGCAGACCAGAGGAGTTTGTAACAGCCTTTGGGGAAACGGAGAAATACAATTCCAGTGTGGGCATTCAGATATTTCACTGAAAAAAAAAAGAGAGAGAGAGAAATGAGGAAAATATACTGTATATTAATGTTATCTTGGTTCAATGGACAGGTGGTTAACAGCAACTGTCTGATTTGATGCGATATAGAATAGAATACAAATATCCTTATTGTCCATCAGTGGGGAAATTCAAGTGTACCAGCAGCAAAGCAAAATTATCTGTTCCAATGGAGCACCATGAAACCTTTGTCTAGTTCCTTCATCTTACTCGATCTTTATGAAGGTAACAACAGCACTGTCTAAACTGCAGTTCATACCAAACTGTTGAGCAGAAAAAGATCCAAACGATCCAAAAATTCTCATTCAGAATGCTCCTATTAAAAAAAAAACAAAGAACTACTTATACTTGTATTTCTTTTTGTACAGTGTTGAACCAGTTCACACTTGTGAAGAACCAGGGCAGCACGACTTTAAAAAAAACTGTAAATTTCAGTATCGTTGTTTAGTATTGTGATGAAATTATCGACTGGGTTTAAACCAGTCTTTCTGTCTCTGCCATTCCATGATATCCCCACCACTCTGCCTGAGCTGTAGCGTCCTGATCACCAGGCTCTAGGTTCTACCTCAGGCGTGGACAGGGAAAGTTCGCCCAGGAGTTTAAATGCATGCCACCTGAAATGTTTCCAAATATCACATCCAAGCAGTCCTTTGGAAGAGTTTGGAACCTGGCCTTTATCATGTCATCCTGTTCGCTTTAGACACAAACTATAGTTTAATATGGCTGAACGTCCCAGTTGTTTCATTCACATTTTTCAACTTCTAGTTAGAAGGCAAAACGAGAGTAAAATTCTGATACTTTGCCCATTCAGACTCTGTTGAGTTAGGTCTTCTTTCTCCACAGCTTCTATCAAGCCTGATCCCTTGGTTGTAGTTTTGCTGGAGAGGAGTTAGGGACAGTGGGAATCATGTTGAACCATTCATACACCAGACTAATTAGATTATGTGGTATTTTAAAGTCAACACCTGTTCTGCCATTTCAACTTCATGTAAGTGATAAAATACAGAACAAACAAACAAAGTGGGTGCAGATGTGGCCTAATCTATCAGTTTAGATCGCTACAGCGTGGGTCATCAGATTTTATTTAGAAGTGGAAGACATAACAGCCAATATTAAAGTGAGGGCAGAGGAAAAGATGATCAATAACGGGTTGTCACAGAGACAGATATGTGTGCATGCAGCAGCCTTAAGAGCTCCCATCGCCAAGCTCTTAGCTTTAGGGGTAAATATTCCAACTCTTCTGGATAAAGAAGCTATAAAGTGCTCTAGAACTTGCCCAGTCTATTGTTCACACTTACATCACAGCAGGAAGTGCAGGGCTTAGTTCAGATTTATTATGTAAAACACACCATCATTAGGCTTAAAATAAGTTAATACCACTCATCAACAAGTTAGTCTACATGTGTTTTAGCAATTTTTTTGTAATATACTCACCAGGTGCAGGTGGAATAAAAACATTACTAAAACACTACGGTATCCTCAAAAGGAAGCCATCATTTAGTTTTATTTATTAGCAACTTGAAAAACAGATTGGTTCATTCTGACAGAAACAAAAATCATCATTAACCACTAGACCCTTTTCACCAATCAAAAGGATGTTTTTGGTGTGATCACTATGCACAGTGTCCTAGTTCATCAGATAAAAAGTTTATTTTATACATCCACACACAGGCAAGAACAAATCCTTCATAATCTGCAACAGCACACATATGACATATTACAATTGAAATGTCTTGTGGTTTGGTTTATATGGGAGAAACAAAATAAGCGTAAACATCAGATTTCTGGTTGTATGCAGTTTAACCAAGGAAATGATCCACTAAAGCTTACCACAGAATCGCATGCTGCAAAGAGCTGACCCGTAGTCCCCGTGAGTGCGGGCCACCGCTGCCTTCACTGCCCGCGCTACAGCTCGATCATCGAGCTTCAGCAGCTCGCTCCTGTCAGACACATTTATCTCACACAGCAAATACCTGCCGATATAAAAGTGACAGTACAAGAATCAACTGCAAACACACGGATTTACTAAAAGCACGTGTTTTACCTTGACTTCACCCGCACCATCGCTGCGTCTTTCTTCTCCGTGGGAACTTCCGTCAACAAATCAATTACTCGTTTGTGTTAAACTGTCGCGCGAGCGCCATCCTGTGGACATTATTGGCAAACGTTGGATGCTTTGGAGCCCATTCATGAAGCAAAAACATCTGAGCTCATATTCAGACAAACATCAAGAGCTTGTAAAGCTAATTATGCATGAAAACATTATGAAGATTAGTTAGTTCAACTATCTCAGTTTCGCGTCTTAAGTATTTTAAGAAATACAGAGTCGGAACAGAAACGGGACGAGCTGAGTATTAAACTATTCACACCTTCTTTGGTAACCATGGCAGCCTCAATCGCTCCCAGCCAATCCCAGCCTCGGTTTTTCATCCCTTACGCCATCTTGAAATTACAACGTCAGTTTGTAAAGTCCCCGAAGTACGATAAAACCTCTCCTTTGTCGCCTCCGTGGGCGATATGAACGGTTCTCGAAACAAACCGTCACAGGCGGCCGCCGGCAAGGGGCAAAAGGACGCAGACAAAGCGATGGAGAGCAGCAACCGGGACAGAAAGACCGGCGGAGGAATGCTGAGGAAGCTGAAGTCGAGGCGCAGCCATACGGATAAGTGGCCTTCGGTCACAGAGGATGAGCTCCGGGCTTTGGGACCGGATATTTCCCCGGACCATGTTCTGGGTCTGCGGGTTGTCACGGAAGGTACCTTGTGAGCCCAATAAACGTGATGTTTGTAAGGTTTGGTAATGGACATAAAAAACTCTAATAATGACTGTTGTCAACGCTGTTCTATCCACCTCTGCAAATTAGGTGATCTTTAAAAGCGTAGAAATAGATGAACAATATTTGGCATTGTTTGGGTACAATTTTATTCAAATAAAAATAGCCAAAAGGGATTGTGGGAATTGGGGGCTCATAACTATTGCTGGCGTGGGGGTTAGAGATATTTGTTTTTGATCTATGAGACTCCGACAAAAGAGTCCCACAGCCTCATAAATTCTCCACCATACGCAACAGAGGCCATGAGATGTTTTTACATATATAAATCCTTTGTTGCACGCTGAACCCACCTCTCTTCTTTTGCTGAAAAGATCAACATTGGTCTCATCTGGGAAAAGTGCAAGTTTCCAGTTGTCTCAGCGGCATTTATCAAACTCTACATCTCTGTGGCCAAAGTCTGTGATAGGAAGATGGAAAAGGTTGTTTTTGCTTTCCGTCTGTCAATGTAAGAAAAGTGGAGTCTTTTAAACCAGAACCAGAGGACATGTCTACCAGAAGGCGTGCCTTGTGTTGTAGACAATAGGGATGATAGACTCCTGAAGTAGTGTCACTTCCACTCTGCCATATTTTCAGTAGATGTCTGTTGTGTGGAACTTTTCCTTCGAAGTGGAAAGTGTCTAAAATAATTACTATTCCAAAGAATAAAAATGCTTTGTTCAATGGACCCAATAGGAGGCCCATCAGTAAATATTACCTGTTTTTGGGCAAAATGATGGAAACAATAGTGTGTAAGCAGATGCAAAAGTATTTTGTTGAAAAATAGCCTGCTCACTAAATATTAACATACTTAAAAACCAAATTTTTCCAGCTCTCATCCACATGATCACCAATTGGTATCAAGAATTAGACGATGGTAACTTAGTCGGTGTCATAGTTCTGGACTTCAGTGCAGCATTTAATCTTTTCATTGCTAAATTAACATGTTATGGACTATCAACAAACTCTTTATTTTGGATCAAAGACTAGTTGACTGACAGAAGTCAGCAAGTTTTTTTTACAACGGCTTCTTGTCTAACAGTAGTTCGAGCCACTGTGCTCTGACTCAGGGCAGCTCTCGTGATCCTCTCCTTTATTTAGTTTATACTAATGACATGCCTCATGTACTAAAACAAGCTTCAGTGGTTATGTATGCTGATGACACAAATATGTTCTACTCTGATTCAAGTGTTAGTAATATATCACCTGATATATTACTAACATAATTACTGTGTCGTCTTTATACGAATTGCAGTCCATCTACTTTAAATATTTTTTAATGCGGTTAAAGTGTGCAGAAAAACGGGGCAAGGTTTGTAGAATGGTAGTAAGAAGAGTTGAAACTGGTTGAATTCAGATTTGAGCCTCAGTTCATAAAAAATGTGACCTACTTTTCAAGTCAGTTTCCATGTTGGAATGATGGATTATTTTGTTCATTTTTGGAACAGACTCTGTGAACTTTGATGTTTCTAAGCAGGATTCTTGGCTCCACTGCATTTGCCCCCTCAAATAGTCCCACCCAGTCACCCAGTAAATCCTTCAGTTAGTCATCGGACACCCACTGCACCATATTTTAATCTGGCGCTTCTTGTTATTTGCTGACTTTTCCTGGACCACCCACCATTTGCTATCCTTCTCTCTTGCTACACATTTCTGAGATGTTGTGAGGATTCCCTTTCCTGCAGTAAAGAGCAGTAATGAAAAGATTCAACATTGTGTTTGTAGATATATAAAGAAATGAAGGAAACAAGTTTATTCTTAAAAAAACAAAAAAAAAACAGGATTCCCTGACTGTGTTTCTAATTCTGCTTTTATCTTGTGTTTCAGACTATCTTTGCAGACCTGAGGATAATATCTACAACATCGACTTCACACGGTTCAAAATCCGAGACCTTGAGACCGGGACAGTTCTTTTTGAGATAGCCAAACCTCCGAGCTGTGGTGAGTGACGCATTTAATTTACCCACCATGGAAAGCTTTCTAGTCCTGAACGGTAGGTTCAAGTTAAAAGAACTGATTCCTCACTCCTTTTAAGGGGCTTTCATACAGAGACACAGATACTGTTCTGATGTGTCTATAGAACATTGTGAGGACTGCATTGTTCCCTGTGAGGAAGTTGCATAGATGTCTCCTTTGTTATTTATATATGTTTTTATTTTCTTTTTTTTTCTATCAATGAACTCCAGACCCATAGTTCTTTTTGTTTCTTCTACGGGATGTACTTACTTTTGTTTTTTGTATTAGTTTTTGGTGCATTATATCCTGATCTGGGCAACCCTAAAATTACTAAAACATGTACTTTTTGACATGGCAGCACTTGCCAGATGTGTATTTTAGTGGGATTTTATGTGACAGAGCAGCACAAATTGGATCATTATTGTGAACCAAACACATTTTATTCTTAAACTAGAAAGCAAAATTTCGGAAGAAATTTAGACGGGGCCTGCCTCTTGGTGCGTGCTTGTCCAACTAAATTTTGCTATTTAAAAATCATTATGAATGCAATTGTCACCTTAAAAAATTACTAGTAACTGTGGAAGAGACTGAGGCTTTTATTTTGAAAGTTTCAGTAAGTCTTATTTTAAAAGGGCCAACATGCTCCTATTTCCAACACTGAGTGAGCTCCAACAGTAGCGTGAAGGCCAGTCCTGAATTATCTATTGTTCAAAATGTAAAGGCTTTGATTTTGTAGAGCATGTTTTGTCTTATTTTGAAAATCCAGCAGGGTTGTCCTTTCAAGTCTGGGTTATTTCCATTAGTCATATAGAACCAGCTTGCTTGTCTGAAATCATTGCTTATGCTATTATCAGCTTTTAAAAAATCAGTATATATGGAAGGTTGATGTTCAGTGTGAAAAAAGGCATTTATGTTGTAGAGTATGTGTAGGTCTTATTTTGAAAGTCTAGTGTGGTTGTCAGCTATGACTGACTTATTGTGATCACTCATGGAAGCTTCTGGCCTGAGCTCAGCCTCAGAGCCACTCTCTGTCAGAGGTTACTTGAGTTCACTGGCAGCTGTGTTCTGTTGCTATGGTAATTAATGAGCGCCCAACAGCTGCTGTTTCTCACTCACGCAGCACCTCACTCTGTGTCTGCCTCTGGCCTAGGCTTTTAACATGGAGGCGCATGCTCCCGAACTGCTGGCCATAACTCGGAAACCGCAGGGGCTATCGACGTAATTCTTTGACCGTTTTTATCAGAACGGACAGGGGAACGATAATATCAATCCTTTGTTGTTCAAAATATAATGGTATAGACACAACACAAGGTGAAAAGAGAGGGAAAATGGAGAAAAAGACATAAATGCCTTAACATGCTCCCGAACAAAGTCTAATATCTCGGAAACCGTACATGGTATTTGAATAATTTGAAAACTGTGGGCGACAGCCATGCCTCGTCCCCGATCCTGGAGATTTTCATAGCTCTATGTCATTCACAGTATAAAAGAGGAGGATGGAAAGATATGGTGTCTCTCATGGATTACTGGTCAAGCTCTCATTGAAAATACATGGGAGAAGGCCTACAGAATTGGTCTGACTCTTGGCGATCAAGGAGGGTTTGACAGAAAACCGTGAGACCTAGAGCAATTTTAAAGATATTGTGTGAAAGCAGAGGCCCGGCTCTACAAACTGGCCAAAAATGGTGACTTTAGAGCGAAATTTGTGGCCGTGAGGCCGAGTTAAAAATCATTTT
Source organism: Crenichthys baileyi (assembly GCA_036173005.1). Classification (NCBI taxonomy): domain Eukaryota; kingdom Metazoa; phylum Chordata; class Actinopteri; order Cyprinodontiformes; family Goodeidae; genus Crenichthys; species Crenichthys baileyi. Next base: position 670,371 of record JAHHUM010002619.1, read on the forward strand.
TCCTGAAAAAATCCCCGCTTTCTACACTCTAGTAACTGCCATCTCCACTCTAGGAGTGGGATTTTCTTGCAAACTTTGTGTCGCTTGGAGTCTAATTTTTTTAGAAAGAACCGTAGCAGTTATCAAAAAACCGTTTTGTCAATTTTGAAAAGCCGGGCATTTATCTACAACAACTGAAAAGTCAAACTGTGGTTTCTAGGTGAAAGTGATGGCGATACAGCAGAGCCTCAAAAACAGTGATTTTGAGGAACCTTTTCCCTTCCCTGACTCCATTCATTTCTAGGGAAATTTGTGGGTGGGTGGTTTTCGTTAATTACGTCGCCATGGTAACTCGAAACGCTAATAAAAAGTAATAGCAACACTCCGGACCGAGCCGGGACGTTTTTGATATATAGATTGTGGGGTGCGCGCTACGGTTCGGTGCCGCATTAACGGAGACGGAAGAAAAATAATAAAAACTAGAAAGCAAAATTTCGGAAGAAATATTAGACGGGGCCTGCCTCTTGGCGCGTGCTTCTTGGACGGAGCTTGCTATTTGAAAATCATTGTCTATGAGCTATGAGCTACAGAGCTATAATAGAAACATGGAGGGTGAATCAGCCAATCAGCAAAGAGCGTCAGTGTAACTTGACACCTGCTGTTTCTCACTCATGCAGCACCTCACTCTGTGTCTGCCTCTGGCCTAGGCTTTTATAACATGGAGGCGCATGCTCCCGAACTACTGGCCATAACTCGGAAACCGTAGGGGCTATCGACGTCATTCTTGGACCGTTTTTATCAGAAGGGACAGAGGAACGATAATATCCATCCTTTATTTTTGAAAATATAATAATAAAGACACAAGACAAGGTGAAAAAAGAGGGAAAATGGAGAAAAAGATAAAAATGCTTGATCATGCTCCCGAACAAAGTCTAATATCTCGGAAACCGTACATGGTATTTGAATAATTTGAAAACTGTGAGGGACAGCCATGCCTCGTCCCCGATCCTGGAGATTTTCATAGCTCTATGTCATTCAAAGCATAAAATAGGAGGATGGAAAGAAATGGTGTCTCTCATGGATTACTGGTCAAGCTCTCATTGAAAATACATGGGAGAAGGCCTACAGAAATCTTCTGACTCTTGGCGATCGAGGGGGGTTTGACAGAAAACCGTGAGACCTAGAACATTTTTAAAGATATTGTGTGAAAGCAGAGGCCCGGTTCTACAATCTGACCAAAAATGGTGACTTTAGAGCGAAATTTGTGGCCGTGAGGCAGAGTTAAAAATCATTTTTCCTGAAAAAATCCCCGCTTTCTACACTCTAGTAACTGCCATCTCCACTCTAGGAGTGGGATTTTCTTGCAAACTTTGTGTCGCTTGGAGTCTAATTTTAGAGAAACCGTAGCAGTTATCAACAAACCGTTTTCATTTCTGAAAAGCCGGCGAATTTATCTACAAACTGAAAGTCAAACTGTTTTTCTAGGTGAAAGTATGGCGATACAGCAGTGCCTCAAAAACAGTGAATTTTGAGGATTTCTTCCTTCCCTGACTCCATTCGTTTCTATGGGGTTTTTGGGGGGTGTGGTTTTTCGTTAATTACGTCGCCATGGTAACTCGAAACGCTAATAAAAGTAATAGCACCCATCCCGGGACCGAGCCGGACGTTTTGATATATAGATTGTGGGGGTGCGCGCTACGGTTCGGGCCGCATTAACGGAGACGGAAGAAAAATAAATAATAAATAAAGAGTCCAGTTTAGAGGTGAATAGTAATAGGTGCCTGCCATGCATTGCATGGGAGGCAGTGCATTGCTTCGCAATGCACTGCTCTCCTATGCATTGCTATGGCAGGCCCCAATAAAAGTCTGAAAACATGGTACTCATTTTTATTCAGTGTAAATACTTTGTAGAACCAGCTTTTGCTGCAGTTACACCTGTTTTTTTGGGGATACATTTCTACCAGAGATGTCATTTTTTGTCAACATACAATACTCTAACACATGAAAATGTTTTCATGTGAAGAAGCTCTGGCTGAAGGTTTAGGGTTGTTGTCCCGCTGGAAGGTGAACCTCTGCCCCGGTTTAAAGTTTTCTGTTGCCTCCTTCCAGGATTGCCCTGGATTTAGCTCTGTGAATCTTCCCATTAAATCTGACCAGCTTCACTATCTCTGCTGAAGAAAAAGATTTTGGCAGCATGATACGGCCACCACCATGTTTCACAGTGATGATGGTATGTATATAGTAATCTACAGCTTTCTGCTACACGCAGCATTTCTGTAGTAGGTCCATTTTGGTCTGATCTGACCTGAACACCTTCTTCCACATGTTTGCTGTGGTTTGTGCCAAACTGCAAACAGGGCTTTTTATCCCTATCTTTCAACATCGGTTTTCTTGTTTGAACTCGCCCATGAAGGACAGATTTGTGGAGTTCAGTACTAATAGTTGTCCTGTCAGCAGATTCTACCTGAGCTGCGGATCTCTGCAGCTCTCCTGGTTTACCATGACCTGCTTGGCTTAATGCTGTCCTTTTATGGCCTGGCAGTTTATGTGGTTATGTCTTGGTAGGTTTGCAGTTGATTGAACATTTCTCTGTGAGATGTCCAAAGCTTTGGACATTGTTTTATAACCTAACCCTGGTTTAAAGTTCTCTAAACCTTCTCCGTGACCTGTCTGCTGTCTTTCTGGGTCTTCATGATGCTCTTTGTTCCCTAATGTTCTGTAACAAACCTCTGAGGCCTTCTCAGAACAGCTGAATTTATACTGGTATTAAACTACCCAGAGGTGGACTCCATTTACTGATTGACTTTTGAAGGCCAATGGTTCACTGGGTTTTATTTAGGATCATCAGAGCAAGATGGGGCTGGATGGACACTAATGCACACTGCACAGTTCAAGCCAAATATCATTTTTCTTCCACTTCACTACTTTCTGTTGGTCTGTCAGATGAAATCCCAATCAAAGACAGTAAAGTTTACAGTTGTGTGACAAATACTTACATAAGTTCAAGCGATATAAGTACTTCTTAAAACACTGACACATTTAGTTCTTGTTAGTACCTTTCAACATGTAATGCTACAGAATGTCACCAGTCCATGTGGCCTGCAGTGAATGCATTATTGGCCTTAGGTCCTGTGGAGAAAGAAGAGGAGAGTGTGGATGTAGACTCCAGCGCAGGGCGTTTCGTCAGATACCAGTTCACGCCGGCCTTCCTGAAACTGCGCACTGTTGGGGCGACGTAAGTCATTGGACTAGCCTTCATCATTCCCACCTCTCTCTGTACATGGTGAACATGCATCTCAGCTGTGTCTTTACCCTAACTGCAGTGTTGAGTTTACAGTGGGTGACCGGCCCATTAACAGCTTCCGGATGATTGAGAGGCATTACTTCCAGGGACGGCTTCTGAAGAACTTCGACTTTGACTTTGGCTTCTGTATACCCAACAGCCGCAACACATGCGAACACATTTATGAGTTTCCACAGCTTCCTGAAGACCTGAGTGAGTTTACGTCGCCTCTTCTGAAATATTAGATCACCACTCTCTCTCATTGATCCACACATTGACTCTCTCCTTGTGTCCCTTTCTCCTGTTCCAGTTCGCCAAATGGTGGAGCGTCCATATGAGACCAAATCAGACAGTTTCTATTTTGTGGACAACAAATTGATCATGCACAACAAGGCAGACTATGCCTACAACGGTGGGCTTTAAAATATGACTGAAGAAATGGGTCCAGGATCTCCTAGTGGGAAAATGTCCTAGATTGTACCCTTTTAAAAAAGGGTGAGGAAGTATGTTTTATTTTTTTTTGGTGGACATTCTTAGAAACCTGACATCTTTTATGAATAACAGACCACCTCTGCCTTACTATGAAAACATGGATCCATTTAAACGTACCTCAGCTTAGCTCAGCTTTATGAACTCATGTGTTCATGATTTCTGTATTCTGACTGAAGTGTTTCTTCTGCTGCGTGTTTTGGTTCGTCAGACAGGTTTCACGTTTCTGCTTGAACAGTTCATGCCGTCTCTGCTGGAAGGGGACACTTCTGGTAACAGAATGTTATTTACTTAAACACTGGTGTTTATTTAAAATACCTGTTTCAAGTGACAATTGGATTTCCTGAATGGAAAAGCAAGCTTGATATTTGTCCAACATTTTTATTCTACAGTTAGATGAAGAGGTAGCATGAGTTGTATTGATTTTGTTAGACTGTAGCCTTAAATATGTTGAGTTATTTGAACTGATTGGGTCTGATGAGGGGCCCTTTCTCTCTGACTGAGTAGATTACTTAGTTTTTCATCCTTTAGTAGACATTCATTTTATTTGGGAAAAGCACAAACCTCTCATAATGACAGATGTCCTTCTCTGTCTTCTCTGTCCTGTTAAACCATGTTACCATGTTTGCTTTTGTTCTGTTAAAATCTGGAAGAAATGAAGATGGTAAGATGGCAAAAGATTAAGTTTCTGGTTTCCTCACATACATATTTTTACACTGTCCACATTGATAACAGTTTAGTTTGCCCTGTTTAAATTCGCTCTTATTTGCTTCTTCCTATTTAATTCCTTGAAATTTACATTCCTGGCTTATTAAAAAAAACATTGCAAACCTTTCCATTAAAAACTCTTATAAAACACCACACTAATTAACTATACTGAGAGATTTAGCCTGGTAAGTCATCTATTTTTCATCAAACACTAAATCCATTTCAGCCCTTCATCAATTTTCAGTTCCACACTTTTAGGGTCCCAGAGGGCGGGTCGAGAGGTGGACAGGTCACCAGGCCGTCACAGACAATATTGGGACAAACAGCCATGTACACAGGGACACCTGAGGCCAGTTGAACCAACATGGATGTTGGTTCAACATGAGGGAGAACCAACACATTTTTGGGAGAGCGTAAATACTCCAATCAGATATTCATGGACTGTCCATGTGTGTTACAAATTCACAATGCTTTCTACTCCCAGGCAGTGCAGTAGATGCAGCTTAAAGGACAGTTTCCTATTTAAGTTTTTACTCCTGGGCCCTCCACTGCCAACAACAGCATTGTCATTTCTCCTTGGTTTATACTTTGAAAGAGGAAGCTTGGTTTGATTATATGGTTTCATATTGTGATGCTGTGGAACGGTATTCAAACTACTGGAAGGTGGCCTTTTTAAAGTAACAAAACTCCCTCATGTGGAGCAGGAAAGTGCCTTAAAATCTGGTGTTAAAGTTTTTTAATCTTATGTAAGAAACATGTAAACAATTCAGCAAGAATAACAGAGGTTAACTTGACTCTCCTATTTAAATTTATTTTCCACAAAGAGGTCTTCCATTGTTGCCTTGTTTTTCTAGTGTGTTACAAATGGGATTCAGTCACGATATCATTTGGATCATTTCATTCTCCCACTTTATGTCTGCCTCTGTTGTTGCATGTTGTATTGAACATGTCTTGATAGCAGCACTGGTGGTGTTGCTTTGGAGGCCTGTCCTGCTGTTGTTATCTAGTATGTGTGTTGTTGTTTTGCTCAAATGCCTTGAGAAGTGCATAAACAGTCTCTGGCTGTATCTCTGTAAGCCGTTGCATAATATTCACTTTTTATACTTGATTAGGATTGTAATAAATAAAAAGGACTGATTGTGAGACACATTCACGTCAACATCCTGTTGCTCATTATTGTCTAAGTCCGTGGTTCTTAAACCTTGATCCAAGTACCACTGACCGTATTTGGGATTTCTTTGGTGCTGTTTAGAACATTTTCATCATGCATCTCCATGATTAGAATATCAGCAAAAAACAAATTGACATTCATTTGGATTCATTCCACAAATAGTGATATTTCAAGCATAAACTACTGTTAATTTTGAGGATTATTTTACAGCTAATGGGTTTGTAAATCACACCAATAAAGATCATTTAAAAATGTATTTAGTACAGAAATGTCCATCTTCTAAACATCTGTCCTTGTACTGAGCAGTATATGCACTCATTACTTAGTCTGGGCTCATTTTGCATTAATTACTGCATCAAAGCAGCATGGCATGGAGGCGGTCAGCGTGCAGATGTGCTGAAGAGCAACCATCAGATCGTCTGCTAATTCTGCTTTTGATCATTTACCTCAGTCCTTAAAAGTTGTATCTGTGAATGACGGCAAACAGTTTAAACATGTTCCAGTTCCCAGTTGGAAAGATGGTGGACTGGCTCACCACATTCAGCAATACAAGCTAATTAGTATGTATTTATCTGTATTTTGTACTTTCAAACACTAGCAACATGTTCATTAAAGCGTTATGGGAATAATTTGATAAGATCCACACCCTCAGACGTCCAGATAAATGATTTTTACTGCTGTTATCAATATGTTTCATTTTAAGGTTCCCATGTTGGAGTTTTAGGCCAGGGTTGCTATAAAACCTCCACCTGTGCCATTTTAATCCTTGCTTCAGGGGAATGGTTCTGTTGATCCAGTTTAAAACTTAGGACATTTCTATGTAAGAGTAAAACTGATCTGCACATTTAAACAGCACCAGTAACTCATGCAGAGCCAATGGATACAAAGATAGTTTTTTTTCATGATAAAATGCAAAAAAAATGAAAACCTCTGAGTTAGTGATTTCTATAAAATGCGTGAAACTCGCTGGTGTACATTTTTGTGTTCAATGAAATGAAGGACTACATTACCCAGCATCCTCAGTTAAAAACAGAGCGACTCAAGTAGCACGTGGTTTTCAACATGGCGTCCCGCGCTGAGAGGATGGTGAGTGTTTCAAAGGACTCCAGCAGCAGTGACGACGAAGAGCTTGAAAGATGTCGGGAGGCAGTTTGGGAGAGCCTAACAAATAAGGCCAAAGGTGAAAGATGCAAGTGTTTAGGAGCCATCTCTACCCTTGGAATCCTTTAGTAATAATCCGGAAAACATTTACCAGCAGAATATCTCTGCTAAGACGTGTAGAGTGTTTGTGTGAAATACGTTTGACCAGCTGTTGGTTGTTGTTTAATAAACTTTTGTTCCTAAGGTTTAGTGAGTGTGACAGCCGCTGAGCAGATCAGTGGTCTGACATAAATTTAGGTTATCTCTGTTGATTCTGCCTGTTTGTTTTCAGATGGGGATGGCAGTGTTCAACAGGAATCAAAGCGGTAAGTGTTGGGGTCACATTTCCACCTTTTACAGCAATCAAACCTAATAGAAATGGACTGTTTGCTGAACTCATGTGTTCCACTATAAAAAGGAAAGTCTGAAAGTTTATTGTGTATTTTACACAATAAGAGAGGGAGGTTTAATCAGATGCACCGATCAGACATTTTGTGGTTAGCTCTGGTCAACCGATTTTTATATTAGACAGTAACAATTTCCTTTAAGATCTGTTCTTAGCATTCAAAACAAAAGCTTTTCTACCATATTGCTTAACTTAAAAACATCTTTAGAATAAAATGTTTTATAATAAAATAGAATAGCTCCATTAATCCAAAACATCAAGAATTTATCACTTTAAATTGGTCTGTTTCTCAATAACTGAGCAAATGCATAATTTTGCAAATTACAAACCAGTTTCTCCTCAACAAAAACATATTTAACAAATACTATAACTAAATAATTTGATAAAAACATTCCTTCCAGATTGTCAATACAGGTTTAGAGCAAATAGGATGACATTATTGGCATTAATGGATGGTGTTGATGAGATTACTAATGCTATATACATTATTTGACATTCCAGTACGTTTAGGTCTTGAAAAGAGCATTTGACAGCACCAGCCATGACACATTATTAAACAAAATGGAGTTAAAATGAATTAGGGGTATTGCAGAAGATGGAAAACTAGCAGGAAGCAGGAAATAATTCATGAAATTCAAGCACTATTTAAGACCATGCTGACACGTATGTGGTGTTCCTCAAGGCTCTGTGTCAAAAACATTCCATTATTTATATGAATTACTTTTGTGTGACTTGCTGATGAGACAAATCATTTTTCTTCTGGGGAGAAATTAATGCAGTAATTACTGGGTGTAGTAACCTGAACAATGTTGTTTGACAGCATCAAATTGTCTTAAATTAAAGCAAAACAAAAGTCATGTTATTTGGCAACTCCAAAACAGTTTTTCACCTAGAAATAATTTTAATGAAAGGTAATTCTTTGGTAGAATAACTGATGTTAAACTGGAAACCCCATCCATCCATTCAACCATTGTCTTCCGCTTATCCGGGATCGGGTCGCGGGGGCAGCAGCCTAAGCAGAGAGACCCAGACTTCCCCCTCCCCAGCCAATTGGGCCAGCTCGTCTGGGGGGATCCCAAGGCGTTCCCAGGCCAGCCGAAAAACATAGTCCTTCCAGCGTGTCCTGGGTCTTCCTCTGGGCCTCCTCCCGGTGGGACGTCCCTGGAACACCTCACCAGGGAGGCGTCCAGGAGGCATCCTAACCAGATGCCTACCTCAACTGGCTTCTCTCGACATGGAGAAGCAGAGGCTCTACTTCGAGCCCCTCCCGGATGACCGAGCTTCTCACCCTATCTCTAAGGGAGAGCCCAGACACCCTGCGGATGAAACTCATTTCGGCCGCTTGTATACATGATCTCGTTCTTTCGGTCATGACCCAAAGTTCATGACCATAGATGAGGGTAGGGTAGGAACGTAGATCGACAGGTAAATCGAGAGCTTCGCTTTTTGACTCAGCTCTCTCTTCACCACGACAGACCGGTACAGCGCCCGCATCACTGCTGACGCAGCACCAATCCGTCTATTGATCTCCCGCTCCATTTTTCCCTCATTCGTGAACAAGACCCCAAGATACTTGAACTCATCCACTTGAGGCAGGACCTCCCCTGACCCGGAGAAGGCACTCTACCCTTTTCTGGCTCAAGTGGAGGAGTTGGCAATCAGTGCCTCCAAGTCCGACACCATGGTTTAGAGCCGGAAAAGGGTAAACTGGAGACCTCACATCAAATATGTAGACAATAAAATGCAACAAGTGTTTTTCTATTAAAGAAAAATGTTCTGAACCACACAGATAGTGAATATTACTTAACTTTGAGTCTTCTTCACTCAGTAACCCCTTCCACACCAAGTGTGTCAGTGTGACCTGTTAGGACTTAAATGTGGTGTGTTCACTGATTTAAAACAGAAAAAAATAAGGCCTGATTTTTGAGTTTCCGACCAGCGTATCACCTTACCTTGGTTGGTTAAATGTAAAGTCAGGGAAATACAGTGAAAAAATAAACCAATGACTGACCCATAGACTTTATAAGCACTGTTTTCATCTCAGTTTAAAGACATTTCAGCTCATTTAATATTACCAGATGGTGTTTATAAACCTGTTTTTAAATGATGTGCAAAACTGCTGTTTGCAAGTCAACACTAAGTAGAATTTCTAAATTCAGCAAGTAATATTAATGTAATTGTATTTTTGGGAAGTGAGATTTCTAGGTTTGATACCATAATCGTTAGCTGTAGACAAAATTAAAGTTTGTTTGTCTTGCAGCCACTTTATAAGAGCTCTGTAGCAAAGTGTATGAATTCTGTTGTGCAACAGCGTTGTCGTGGCTGACCATGACCATGACGCAAACCAGCTCCAGGTCACCAAAGGATTTCGGAAACATGTTGCTAAAAAGCTGGAACATCTGCTGGACAGGTAAAGAAAAGTTGTCATTCACAAACTTTGATGATCATTTCTTCAGAACTCCAAATTTTAATCAACATTTTTGTCTTTCAGTTGCATTTCAGAAACAAAGCCTGTGGCCTTAAGACGTCTGGAATCAAGATGTGATGATGATCATAATGAGGGTAAATTGATACTCTTTCTCTTTCAGATTTGCTATTAGAGAAACTGGCTTTTTATGTTATCTTTTGTTTTTGCAGGATTTCGTCTGTTTTCTACATCTGTCCCGGCACAGGAAGCTGCTAAGCCTCCGTCACCTGCCAGGCGTCGGCCTGCTCCCAGCTCAAGGTTTTTATTCCTCCTTCCCTTTATTTTTCAGACATTTGATTTTAGAGCTTTTCAGTTTCCACTCAACATTCTGCATTTGTCTGCTGCTTGCAGTGACAGCGACAGTGAGATGGAAACAAGACTGAAGGAAGCAGCAGTGTCCATCAGTGACCTGTTACCTTTATCCACGCACTCATCTTCCTCTGCAGAGCCTCCCAGCTTGGACGTCAGGGCAAAACAGAAGAAAGTGGAAGAGGAAGAAGAGCATTATGTCGTTAAGAAAAAGAAGACGAAACAAATTAAAGAGAATAAGCAGGAGGACTCTTTATGCTCTGTTTATGAAAGCGATAGTGAGGAACACTCTGTGGTTGACGTAAAACGAAAAAAGAAAAAGAAGCGTGAAAGACAGAAGAAGAAGTTTTGAACTGAGTTTTTTTTAATACAATGTTTACTCATTCGGGCTGTGTGTGCCTTGTGTTGAAGTGATCAAATGGTGTAGAGTTCTCCTCAGTAGTTTTCAGATAACACAGGCACCCAGTTTGGTAAGAAAATAACTTTACATCCATTGTTCACGGTTATGTTTAAAAAATTCTAATGACGTGAAAAAAGCATTTAGGGAAAGCAAATTAAAATCAATGCAGGTAACATTCAGTTGCAGAGTTTCATTAAGGTTACAATTTCTGAGAATAACAAAATATTTTAATAAAAAATACATTTTGCTGTTGATCTTGAGTTATATTTCTGCTGTTTCAGTGGTTAATTTTCTCTCATATCAGTTCTTGGTACTATTAAATGCTGCACTGAGTCCCTTTTTTTCCTCAGACACCACTGGGTCTGGTCTCCAGGTTCTCCTACCAGTGATAGCTGTCCATCCCAAACACTCCCCACACCTCCTGAGTTCAGCTGACAGACAGGAGATAGCAACGGAGGTGTTACTGGGCTGTGGACACCATTTGTGTAGGCATATAGGAGCTGATGTCTGTAGGTGAAGATGAGAGGAGGTGAGACTGATGACGTTCTGTCGTCTGGGAGGAAGGATACAGCTCCAGGCTCTCAGAAGAAGCTGTTCATAAGGGATAAAATCAGTTTAGGCTCAGCTTGGACGTTTCTGGCAAAACTAGTTTCTAATCAACCCGTCCTTTAGAACATTTGGATGTTTATGTAATTTCGGATTGTGAAGGTGTAAAGGGCATTTAGAATTGTCCAGAATTATTCATACTTCCTGGGAGATTTAGATTTAAACTATTGTCATTCAAACTAGAAGTTTGTCATAGAAAATTAGACGGGCATCTCTATAAAGCTTTTGAAAGATGTAAAAGGAGTATCAGTTGAGATAAAAATTATGTATTTGTTTATATTTTACTCAAAAAAATGGCATGTCAAAATGATTTATACCCAACTCAATAATTAATGGAAAAATGCTTTTTGGCATCATAGAAATGAATCCCTCTTTTATACTTGCCGACCATTGATCTTTTTAAATGGTCCTACTGATATTTTAACGATTCTTCTTTGGTGATGGTTGGAATGCCTCCTTACCATTACCCTAATATTTAACTCCCTTCAAAGATTCTTTATCAGATTCAAGTCAGAGCTTTGGTTGGGCCGCTCCAAAACATCAATATTACTTCCAGTCAGAAGAACCATGTGTTAAAATTAAAAGATCACTTTTAATCTAAATCTGTCATGGGAACGAATAGATTTATACAGCAATATTGGCCATAAAGTCATTAATATTACAAGTATTTAACAGTAGTGGTATCCAACCTGTTTTGATTTGCTATATAAGTTATAGTTACAGATTAAACAGAACCAAAGTGGAGCTGGAGAAGTGTTTTGTAGGATTTAAAGGTGAAAGTAGCATCCAGGAATTGCACTTGATTACCTCATAATTAGTTTACTGGTCTGGAGCATGAGAGTGTGTGCTAACACAATGCCAGGCAGGAAAGACGTCAATAATACGCTTACAGTGACAATTGCTTCTGCTGATCTGATTAATCTGAGAAGAATTATTGGACACTTTCCAAACAGCTCTGGTCAATTTGTACACAAATTTCATCCTAACACAATGCTACTTCATCCCCATCAACTTCCATTTCATACCCATGAACGAACCTTTTATGCCCATGTACGTCAACCATTGCATATTAGTTTATTTCTCTCTAAAGTTAATAAATTATATAGAAAATCTCTCAAAATAGTTGGTTCTCAAAGTGGGTACGTAACCGTCTTCTGGTGGGTAGGAAATGATCTAAAAAACTTCAGTATGAGAAGACCGAAACTTCAAGAATCATACTTGTGAGAGATTTTCCTCTCAAGAGAAAACCATTTAAGACAGTCTACGATCTTCATAGGGTGGACATCAGACCAGGCTTTTCAATACTCAGAGGTATTTGGAAAAAAAAACACGATCTACATCTCAACAGTTAGCTTATTAAATGAAAGAATGTGGCTGGGCATATTAGGTTTGAAAGGTTGCTTCACAATGAACCGCAAGACTTCTAGAACAATGACTTTTAGAAAGATAAGACCAAAATATTGATGTTTGAAAAAACACCCAGCTCCATGTTTACAGAAATCCAAATTACATGTTTGCATAAAAACCCCAAACTAGTTGTCAAGCACGTTGGTGGCAGGGTAATGGTTTGGGCTTGTACTGCAGCTACTGGGCTTGAGCCACGTGCGCTCATTTAGTCAACCATGACCACCTCTGAAGATCATCATTTTTGTCTGACAACTAAAGCTTGGCAGAAATTGGGTCATGAGCCTAATGACACCAGCAACAGGGTGGCTAGGGAGAAAAAAAAATCCAGGTGGCTCAAGTCAAGTCATTAGATTGTAGAGTTTACACTGCTTCTCCCATCACTGTATAAGTGGACCCAGCTCTCATTAGTGAGCATTTATGTTGTTACTTCTTCTGACTGGGTCTGGTAAAAGGCCTTCATGTTGCAGAGGTTTTCTTAACCGCTCATCACCATTTAGACTGGCGTATCATTTGTTGGTGGCAGCTTCATATTAAAAATAAACAGGCATCTGTTTTCACATCCATGTGATCTCAGCCCTAAACCCATTTATACTTGTAACTGTGCAGTCTGAATGGCCACCAGGGTCCCGAGTACCACTAAAGAATAAATTGCCTTTTGTATTTTCAAAGCCTCTATATTTAGAGAATCTTTTTGAGATATTTGGATAGTGAGTGGTAAAGCTTTACTTGCCGGTGTACTCTACCTGGCACAGGCGTGTGTGGCTGGAGATGTAAAGAGTCGTCCTGTAAAGGTGAGTCCGTCTCTTCCTCAGGATCTGCTGTGAGGATCTACTCAAAACAGATGTTAGGACTGAGGATTAAATACTGACTTACTGTGGATCTAACAGCCCAACAGAGTCATCAGTCGGGCATACCTGTCGGACTGCAGCGAGGCTGGTCAGGGTCCCCAGACTGCTGCTGTCAGTGATAACCATGGCTTGAGACAGCAGACCAGACGAATGGTACGGAGGCGACTCCGACTTGTTATACACTGTCATGAGGAAGAAATGAATGAATCTTTGCCTCCTGTGTGATGTTAAACTGATGTTATGTTGTTGATTCCTTACTGTGACATGGCAGCTGTGCCATGGTTGCCATGAATGGACTGGCAGCCATGTGACCCTGAAGCTGCTGTGGTATTGCCTGTTGGGGTGTGTGAAGCTGCTGTTGGAATGAAATTGGCTGGAGAGTGGTGAAACCAGCCCCCATGTTGTTAATGACGGGGACAGTTTGTGACTGCGTAGGGGTCAAACCTGTGAAACATCGGGCACAGACCTCACTGTTAGTATTTTCTATTTATCCCTGCAAAGTAAAGAGAGTAAATCGAGAGTCTCAGCTACCTATTAGAAGTGAGGAGTCGCCCAGACTCATGACGCTGGGCACTGACGCCATGATGAGGCTCTGTGAGGAAGCCGGGGAGGCTGAAAAGCTGTGCAGGGATGTCAGAGTGCTCACTGGGGGCAGTGGTCCACTGCTAGACACCTGCAACCACGGGGAAAATATGGTCATGATGGTTGCACTACTCAGAGCGGACTGGTGAAAGACCATTACACACACTCACCAGCTTGGGGTTATGAGACTCCAGGAGTGTATGGCTGGGTTCTAGTTGCACGGGACTAACCACAAGATGCGCCACACGCTCACCTATGCTGCTTCTTGCTGTGTTCCCTGTGTCACAGATCTGCTGGCTGTATTTCACACCTGGAAAAGCAGTGTGAATCAGGTGTCAGGACAATAACCAGGCTGATAATTTGCACACATCGGTGGCAGAACCAGTATAGCCATATCTACAGAAAACCGTGGTGCTTGCAAAACCATCTTGGTCCTAACAGCTTTATCCCTCGCCTCAGCTTATAGGGAACAGTCCTATTTTTGCTTTTTATTTTTAAAGCATAGAAACTTTAGGTTTGCTTAAGCAGTTTTGGCCTATTACCATGCTCGGGACTTGGTGGAAGGGTGGCATTAGAGGACGAAGCTGACTGGCTGTTGAAAGATGTGTCGAGGGCCAGCTTATGGCGAAAGGCCTCCTCTTTACGTCGGTTGGCAAACCAGTTGTACACTCGGACTTCAGTAACTAGGTTTGATCCCAGACCAGCGAGCTGGGAGGGAGACACGCCTCTCTGGATACACTCAGCTCTGAAAAACAAGGAACAGACTCAGCAAATGAGCTTAGCAAATGAAAGAAATTCACTGCAGCCAGGGACTAAATGAACAAAAAGAAATTATGATCAAAAATTATGTGGTGCTTCATTTCCCACAGGAACAGGATACGGTAGATTTGCATGTCCAACATAAAAGTATGTCCATTAGCCTCTTTGTGGGTAGGTTCCTCTTTTGCCCACAGCAGCTCTGACCTGTTGAGGTGTGGACTCCAGTATACCCATAAAGGTGTGATGTGGAACCTAGCACCAAGAAGTTTGGAACACACCATTTAAGCCCTGTAAGTTGCGAGATGGATACTACATGGATTGGTCTTGTCTATCCAGTACATCCCACAGATGCTCGATTAGATCTGTAGATCTGTAGAATTTGGAGGCTAATTACACATTTAAAGCTCATAGTTGTGCTCCTCTAAACATTTTTGCTTTGTGGCCGATTTAATTATCCTGCTAAAAGAGTACACAGCACTCTGGCAATATTGTTCCTATCCAGACTAGTTTGCAGCTATGCAGCTCCATGCCCAACAGATTTCAATGCAGTGTGTATTCTCACATTTTTCTATCAGAAAGAGCTTTACGTTCTTTAGCTATTTGAGCCAGCTATTCTGAGCGAACTATTGAATCCGACGAAGGGGGCCAGCCTTTGCTGCCTACATGCATTAGTGAGCCTTGGCTGCCCATGACCCTGTCCCTGGGTCACCACCGTGCCCTAGTTTGACCAACTTTAATAGATACTGACTGAGAACACGCAACAAAAACGTAAATGCTGGAGATGTTCTGACATTTGTCGAGCCATCATAATTTAGGCCATGGCAAACATTATTATGTCCTTATGCTTAGCCATTTTTCATACTTCTAACACCTCATCTTTGATGACAAAATGTTCACTTGCTGCTTAATATGTACAACCTTTTAAGAGGTGACATGAAAAAGAGAAAAGTAATGTTAATCACTTCACCTCTGTGTGGTCATAATGTTAAGTCTTCTGCAAAAAAATGACTTCATGTAAAATCTTGCCTCACCTGTTGCATTCCTCCACCAAGCCCTCCCTTTCCTCCTTGCTAGGGTTCTTCTGACGTTCGTAGGCATGGAAGAGGATCTGCAGGGAGGCTGGACCCCACTTGAACCTGTTCCTGCGTCCTTTTTTAGTGTCTTCTCCTTGTTCCTCCACTGGTGCAAGGCCATGTTTGGCATTGGTAAATTCTAAATAAAGGAAATTTCATGTGTTTCTGTCTCCAATGTGTCTCCATCTCCTGGTGTACCAATGCTAGATTTGTGTTTAAATGAAGCAGAGCTTTGCGGCCCTGCGCAGGTTTTGTACTCACGCTGGCTGATCTCGCACTGCTTCTTGACGTACCAGCTGTACAGAGCAGCTCTCTTTTGGTTCTTCATGGGTGTGCCTTTGTTGAGGTGCTGGGAGAGGTGGGACTGATTGAGGCCTGTTGACTCTACCACCTCTCTCTGAGGTAGGTTGTGCTGCTGCATGTAGCTTTTCACCATTTTTGCAACCTGCCAGGAGTCTTCCCTGTTAAACAGAGATTAAAAAACTTAACAGGCTTCAACAACCCAAGACTGCACTGGTATGCACTTAGCTTGTCATGCAGTTGATGGGATATTATTTATTATTATTATTTTATGCAGAAGTCATGAATTGTGAGTTCCAACCTGAAATAAATAAACTGGAATGACATCTGAAGTCAATATTATATCATGTTTAAGGTTGAATCCTTGTGAGCAAGTTTAACATCTAGAATGGCTGCCCAACTAGTAAAACTCAAGTTTCAGATTTAAAGTGTTTATTTGCACCCCTTTTGGTTTGTATCTCGTAAAATCAGTCATACAGATAAGAAGCGTGAGGAATCTAGTTTTGAATATGTTACTTTAATGTTTGAATGCAAAATAAAAAAAAGATGTTCTGACTGTATTGCTAATAGTAGTCAGAAATAACCAGCAGCAAATCTCACTGCAAATCTTTTATTCATTCTCTGCAAACGCCCTTTATTCAGTGGGAAAGATCCCACAAAAAGACATTTTATACGAGAACTAATGTTTGCCACTATTTTTGCATCCCTACCGGTAAGATACCTACTGTTAGACAACTATATTCTTCTATAACATTTCACAAGGTCACAATGTTTGTTCTCTTCAGCTAATCCCGTGGGTTTTCTATGTGATTTAGGTCTGTGATAGCCATGGAAGAAGGTTGATTTTGGGTCTACTGAACTATTTCTGTGCCTGTTTGTCCATATGTGAAGATTTTTTACTTATTTTTCAAATGTGCATACAGTGAGAAAAGGAAAACCTGGACTTCCTTTGCAGTCAGTCCGTACATAACAAGATGGAGGAATGAGGCAGGATATACTTGCAAAAATTTTTTGAAGCTACTTACACATGCTAACCGCAAAATATCTAAAATACAAAGGCCAACTCATCCATCTTGTGTCTTTTAGCTACTTTATTACATTTTATTCATTTTAACATTGCAATTTTAAGGTGCAGTGTTTTAAACCAAGCATTGTTGGTTTAAAACAACAATGCTTATTTTTCATAGGCATTGTTGCCTATGAACAATAAGCATTGTTCATGTCTATAAATTTCACCTCATAGCTGCAAAGTAAAAATATTCCTTCCAGATGTTACAATGCCCAACATCTTCTCTATTTTAAAATTCTGCTTCTGGGGTAAGGAATATTTCGATTTATTAGGCAGATTAATCTGCAATCATGCTAAAACAGCTTTTTGTTTCAGCGCATAACAGGTTTAGTGTTGTGAAATGTTTCTTAAAGTTTTTAAACATTTATAATTTTTTTTAAGATACTGGGCAAAAACTAGCTTGCTACCCTCTCAAGTCATGAATACCAGTAGTAAAACACATTTGATTTCTTTCCCAGAAGGATTCAGAAAGAGCAACGCTGACAGCCTTTCCTTAGTAGGCAACTCAAAACAAGTAGATAATCTAATTTTGTGATAATAATGATGTAGCAAACTTGATGGTCTATTAAAGGTGAAGTGGATATTACCAAAGAAGTGACCGGAATGGTCACCTATAGGGGGATCTCAAAATCTGCACAAGCTATCTCTAGACTTCTGATTGGAGGAATGGAAAACCACCGAGACTGCAAAGGGTTGCTGTTTTAACACAAAAATAGGTCTATTCTCATTGGAAAATATTACTTTATTTTAACTGTGTATTTTTTGGTTACATAAAAACATAAAGAACATTATAGCAGATCACTGGTAGTCTGGATTGCTGGAGTACCAAAGCCTTGGAAATGTATTTTAACCCTTTCCAGACTCTTAGACTGTTAGACTTTGTTTATAACGGGGCATGGTGCTTTGCTGTTTGAGATCTTTTAGCCTACTTCATGCTGTCAGACGGACTGTATTTAGGCTATTTCTGAAATCTACAGTTCTGGCAGTAGTCAGGCCTGGGTGTGGCTGGTGAAAATGAACTTTGTGGTTAATTAGAGTTTTGCATGATATGCAAATTGCCTTTTACTCACGTCACTGTTGTCTGTTATTCAAATGTGTTTGGTTACCTGTACATGTGACCATCAACAACTGCAGGTTGTTTTCTATTATTTTCTCTTCTCCTTGCCTGTTTTTCCTGTCATTTGTTGGGCAAGACCAAATGTGTTTTCTGTCTGTCCATATTTTGGGAGAATAGTATCAGCTACCAGTTTCTATAGACGTGTTAAACAGGCCCAGGCTGTGACAACGTTGGACTCAATGTGTGTCCACACACAGGGAAGTTGCATAGAGGCTTATTGACTGAGAGATAAGGTAAGGCACACAGGAGCAAAGTCCATCTTTTACAGATCACTGGAGGGGAAGAAACATGTAAAAGGTTTATGAGGCCTAATTTAACGTTCTGACTCTCAGTCTGAAACCTGTAAAAATACACAACATCTTAAAAGACTCCACTAGAAGCAGCAAATATTCAAGTGTACGTTTAAGGACATTAAATATTTTATGAATAACATTTTAATGGTCAGTGCTTTAACACAAAGTTTTTAAAGTGTGACTTTGGGAATGCATGCCTCTCAACATTTCTAAATCCTCTCTTAATGGCGCGCTCAGAAATATTGCTTAAGCGTTATGCAAACACAGTCTCCTGTTACCAGCCCCACTCCATTAATCTTCACCTACCTGTATGCATGGAGCTTATTTATTAAGAAATGGCAAGGGAATAATGATGGGGGTGGGTAATTAGTAACTAGCAAAGGATGAACCCTCTTTAAATTCGCCTCAGAAGCCAGATTGCAGAGAGAGAAACAGAGAAGCATGAGAAGGAGGGAGGATTTAGGAAAGAGAGGAGAACCGAGCTAAAGAAAATATTGTTTTAGACAGGTAAGCAGTTTTGGTCAGACCTCCAAAGCTTCACAGATGATGAGGAATCAAACTCATTGTTGGGGATGCTCTCAATTTTCTAAATTTAACCTAGTTCCTTCAGGACAGAAAATTCTACTTTGTGTGCAAAGGCTTTAGTGAGACATTAAGATGACTGCGGTCGTCATGGAATCTCCAGAAAACTTTGGGCTCTACTCACTGCAGTAACCGGTCGACCTCGGCCCTCAACTTGGATGCCTCGTCTGGAGAGAGCTTCTCCAGCTCTCGGAATATAGGCGGAGGGAAATCCATTTCTCCCTCCTCTGAGCTCTCTCCATCCCCCTTCTCTCCCCTCTCCACCCCAGCACTGGCCCGGCTGCGCTCCAGCTCCCCCACAGCTTGGACCAGGACATCCCGGGACAGTCCAGATTCCAGCAGGGCCCAGATGAGCTGCTCCTGAAGGGCGGTCAAACGACTCGCCGTCGCCTTGGCTGCCCTCGCCCTCTCCTCTCCCTCCATTGGTCTTGTGTCTTATCGCGCTGCTGCCTCACAAACAAACACTGCTCACATGTGCTGTCTCTGCCGTACTCAAATAGCAGCCAGACGGCCTGTGTTGGGCCTTGTTTTTCATATGTGCGGCCCTTCTTCAAATGAAAAAAAAGAATGCTTTCATTTTTCTCTGCTGAATTTCCTCCGCTGCGTCCTCAGCTGCCTGGTTTTTGCTCTCCACCTGCTGTTTTCCTTTCAAAGGTCACTTTTCCTTTTTTTTTTACCTTCCTCCATTTCACCCCCTCCTCCTTACAAGCACCCTGTGAACTTTGTCCCCTCTCCCTCAGTCCCCAACAGGGACCAAAGTACAATTTGAAAACAATAACTAAACATGAGCAAAGTTACATTTGCTCAGAACTTCACAGACTTCTGAGAAAAGCCATCTGTCAATTCAGGGAAAGAGGGAATAAATGAAAAGATGTGATTGCAGAGCACATCTTATTACTTTTAGGACAGAAAATCTTTTTTTGATTTGTCTGTTTTCTGGAACGCGTCATCGATTTTCCATTTTTTTCAGAATATGATTGAAACTTGACTATAAAGTAATTTTCTTTGTGATTCAGAGCACTTTAAATTAGTGATCAAACACAGCTGGACGAAATGATTTTGCCAGTAGAGGACGCTGTTGTGTCATCTACACATTATACTGGCCCGGTATAAGGTCTCTGTAGGAAAGCTAAAACCAGTGATTCAGGTTTCTTTTAAAAACAAACTCTAAACTGTAAAATCTTAGATATATTTTATACATCTGTGTCTTATTTTGAAATCATTTACTGTAATGTGCCTAATTGTTAAGGAAGTTTGTATTGTTGAAAGAGGCACTCAAAAAGCAAAGAGCTTGAGCCCTGTGAAAAATATGATTAGATTTTAAATCCTATTTTGCTAGTATAAACCACAAAATGTTGAATGAAGTTTAAAATCTTTAAAAACCACAAATGTTAGTGTGTTTTATCCACATTTTCCAAGAAAGGACATGACAAAGTACTGCAAAACTGTAAAGTGGGAGGATAATAGCGCGTGGTTTTCAATTTCTTTTTACAAATAAATGTAGAAAATGCGTTCTCCATTTTTATTCAGCCCCCTTAGTTTATTCTCTGTAGAATAAAATGTTGGTGCAATTATTGCTCCAAGTCTTTGGGGGGTATGTCTTTAGCAGCTTTCCACTTCCAGAGACTGACATCTTTGCCAATTCGTCTTTGAAAAACAGCTCAAGCTCAGGGAGATTTGATGGTACCATCAATTTCCAACCCTTTCCAACCCTTGCCACAGATTCCATGTTAGATTTACGTCTGGACTTTGACTGGGCCATTCTAATACATGAATATGCTTTGATCTAAATCATTCCATTGTACCTCTGGTTGTACGTTAAGGGTCGTTCCCCTGGAAGATTACTCTTCGCCCCAGTCTCAAGTCTTTTGCAACCTCTAAAAAGTTTTCTTCCAGAATTTCTCCTGTAATTTAGTCCCATCCAGCTTCCCTGTACCTGGTGAAAAAAGCATCCACACAGCATGATCCTCCCACCAAACTGCTTCACCATTGGGATGGTGTGTTCAAGGTGAGCTGAGTGTGAACAAAGCTTCTAGGTCTTTTACTTGTATTTATGCTGAGATTTACAGTAATTACCGTAAGTGACTAATTAGGTGACATCTAAGACAAGATTGCATGAATTTAATTAGGGGTGTCAGAATAAAAGGGGAAGAAAAACTGTATGAGACACTCTTCAGACAGGGGAGGCACTGTAACACCTGACCCTAGAGGCTCAAGCTCTGCATCTTGCATGTATTTTAAATAAATAGGTAAAAAAAAGGTAACTGCTTTCCAAATTACATACATTATGGCATCTCAGAGTACTTGCTCCTTTTCAAGATGTGTAAGGTTTATTCACATACTTACTCATGTACACTGAGGAGGTTTAAACTTGCTGCTGCATCAACAGGTGGTAGAAAACTCTTTGTTTTAACTGTTAGCACAGATTTTCTTTGCAGATTTGTTTTAGCCAGATTACAGTTTGTCTTGTTTTTGGTCCACCTCTTGTTTTTTGTCAAAGAAAGTTGGCAGGAATTAGTTGTAGGGGAACTGTAAAGCAAACTAAATGAGCAAAAAAAAATCCTTTGAGAGGTAATGTGGTCTCTTATCTTCCCTCTCTCTTTTCAGTTTAAAACGCTCACTTTCTCCACCCCGATCACATTATACCGTTCTCATGTTCAGCCTATCAGCACCTTTTTGTGTCCAGCTCGTGTTACCCCACCCCACCCTTGGGATGATGGCATTATACAGTATTTGGAAGGGTAACAGAGCTCCCTCTATCTCCCTGAGACATGCCACTGACCTGTAATTAAGACTCATTGTACCATTGAGAGGAAACTCCTCACGCAAACGGACAGAGGGCAGTGTGTGTGTGTGGACTTCCAACAGCTCAGATACCGCTGTGAGTAATGCTGCGCCACACAGCCAGGTTGTATCGAAAAGGAACACATGCAGCACACATTAGAGCTTGCATTTTCCCTCTCCAAGAGAACTCAAAGCTGTACTGATTGATAATGAGACACAATCCACACTGTCCATCTCTCATTAACAAACCATTGCTCAGTTCCTCTGTGTGCATTATTGCTAACCCTCGCTCACTTCATTGCTGCCTGGCCTGCTTTTTTTCCTCACTAACTCCCCCATCCCCAACCCCACCATTCAGCCCCATTGATCATGCATGCAGAAATTTAACACACCCCTTAATTCCTGTCCAAATAGCCCCCTGTCCCACTTCCAGTGCTTCATCTGCAGTGAGTAGGCCTGCTTGCAGACAGGACACTGGCTGCAGGATGAAATACATTAGAGAGCACAATCACAAATTTAAATCTGTCTGGACACCCTATGTTACTCACTCTGAGCTTGTGGTAGCTCTGTAAATTATGGGTGCATTGTGGGGATACAATCTGTCCCTCTATTGTTTCTTTCTGTAATGAACGGCAGTGGTAACACACGGCAAAAAAAAGTAAAAAGTTCTCTCCAAACTTTCTTCAAACTCTGAGCTTCACGTAAGGCAGCATTGACTTTTATGCCCACCGTAATTCAAAGCTGTCATTGTCTTTGTTTGAGCTGGACGGGCTATTGATTGGCCTTAACATTAGTTACCAGGTCACATGTTGAGTCAGTGTTGAGAAGATTAGCTGAAGCAGGCTTTAGTGGCTACTAATTAAATGCTTAAATCCCCAGCAATGAATGAGCACGCAGCACACAAACCTTCTGTTGCCCCACACAGCATAAATGTGGCAATGTGGAGGCAGATGCACAAAAATGGACTCTGAAACATATGTACCCTTCACAGACTTAAAGCGATGTAGCCAGATGACATGTAGAGTTTAAACCTCAGTTATTACACAAATGAAAATCAAGGATATCGTGAAATAATTATGTAATGGACAATAAGATATAGTTCAAGTCATTCATGTAGATAGTAAGGTACCAAAGACATTTTGTATTGTCATGAGGACTTATGGGCCTGAAGGTTGAGATTTTCCTTCTAAACTGTCAGGTGTTTCCCTTAATGTTTGAAGAACATTAAAGACCACTTTCAACAGGTTAAGACTCTATAACAGATAAGTTCCTTTATCTCCAACTCAGTCCTGCCAACTGATGTTCTTAACTGCAGTGAATATCCCGTCAAGATAGTCAGCATTAGCAAGAATGTGACAGAAGGTTAGGAAGCTTTTTCTTCAAAATAATGGCCCAACTTCCTTGACTTGAAAGCTTAGAACAAGGGTCCATATTCCTGAACTGAGTGAGAGGCAAGGTACACCCTGGACAGAGAAACACAAGACAAACATCCATATACTCACACACTCCCATATAAGGTAACTAGTTCACCTAACAGTCATGATTTTAGAATGTGGGTGTAAACTGGACAGGCTGGAGTGAACCCATGCAGAGAACATGCAAACTACATGCAGAAAAAACCCGGGGCCAGAATTTAAACCCAGGACCTCTGGTGCTAATGACTGCGACACCGTGCAGCCCTTTGCTTTAAATAATAAAATATAAATACATTTCTGACACAAATAATATTGTCATAGCTATCATAATCAATGAGTTACCTTATTTTTAGCAGCTGCTTTTCTGTTTTTATATAAAAGCAGTTAAGTGATGTTTTACATTTTTCTTCTGAAGTTTTGTTTAAAAGTGTGAAATTGCGGTATTTTCCCCAGGATTATCATACTATCAGGATCTCGTAGAGGAAAGTTTATCGCCACTGTCCACAGTTGATATAAAGGCAATTCTTGCAATCCTTATTTCCATGTTATACTTTTGCAGGTATGTTTCTGCCATGCAAATCGTCCTCTTCTTAATCTGTAAAGTGTTATAAATAATTCTCACAAAATAAAGCAGCTGAATAAATATTCCCCGAGTGGCTGAAAAATTGTGACAGCCCCCATTGCCTTTTACTTTGAAATGCTTCACCGGAAGTGACATAGGTGATTCCATCTAACTTGAACCCGGAGCGGCGTGCCTCGGTGGTAGCGGTGGTGGGATGAGAGGGACAGCAACGGGGACTGAGTGAAGGAGGTGGAGTCTGTCCCAGTCTGCATCTGGCCCGCTCCCCTCTCTGTCACCCCGGGCCAAACCCGCCCAGCTCCTCTCACTCTCCCTCCGCCTGTCCTCCCGCACGGCTCGGCCAGGACACACACACCCGCACCCAGGCTCACACACACCGACAGGACTCGGAATGGACACGGAAGGGAGCCCGAGCAGCCTGTCCGCCACGGACTCCCCTCACGACCCCTGGTAACGGAGAAAAAACTTTGTTTTTCAAACTTTCTGAAAACAAACTTTCTGTGAGAGCTCTGAGGTGCGCAGGCAGACTCACACCTCCACACAGAGAGCCTTCTTGTAAATTAAGATGATTCTCTGAAAATCCATCTGCAGCTCCAGGATCACTCTGAAAACCCCAGCAGCAACTTTGTCAGCGATGTGAAGTAACTGAGCTCTGAGCTCTCTGAATGCTCCTTTGTTGACTCTGTTAATCTGCATATTTTCTCACTTTTTCCACAGCAAAATGTTCATAGGTGGACTCAGCTGGCAAACTACACAAGGTAAATCTTTTTCCACCTCCAGGTCTGCTAAAATGTCACTGTAATTTTTCTTAGGTTGCTGCACGGATGGGATTAAATCAATGAAATGTATTTTTTTAACTGGATTTGTTTAGAGTTTTGTTTACTTTGTTCTTTGGAAAGTTAAAATTTTAAATGTCTTTTTCAATGAATGGCTCTATTCAGAAATAGCAAAGACTGCAGATTCAGGAAAGCTCATTGAAAAGTTTTAGCTAAAGCAGAGATGTGCCAATTACTCGGCTGGAGATCAGTATCAGCCAATGAACAGCTCTGATTGGTAATCATATCAACTTTTGAAAAATCCTATTTCTATTCCTATTCATTAAATGCAAAAAAAACTAAGATCTTCCACTATTTACTATTTTGCACCTAAAGGCAAACTTTGTTCCTATTCCTTCAATGCATCATAATTAAGAACATCGACTATTTTTGGCCTGTAAAACATGTACTTTAATGCACATATTTGAGTTGAATTAAAAATCAGATAAAAGTTTAGGATGGATGCGTTCATGAATGGAAATAACCTTGAATTGCCTGCATTGTCCTTTGTCTATATCAAAGAACCTGCAGCACATTCCTTCTCTGTAAAATGTCATAGCCCTTGGGGAAAAAAAAGTTGGAATCAGTTAATAATGGATGAAAAACTAAATTAGAAATCGGTATCGTAATGGCCTAGGAAAACCTGATTGGTGCAAATTAAGATAATCTAGTAAATTCTTTAATTTTCTGTTGGATTCAAGACTGCTCCCTTTTTTACAGAACCTGTTGTGTATTTTTTCCCTTTTATGTGTTATATCTTTAAGAAAAAAATGAGAATCTAGTTCAGACCTCAAGAAAATCAGAAATTGGTATCAGCCTGATTGTTGCATCTTTAATTTTGAGGTTAAACAGATCAACTTGCATATCAGGCCTCAAGAGATTTATAATTTTAGTTCTTGGGGAGAGTCATGAAAATTCAAATTTTCTAACAAAACCTCCTACTTGTTGACCTCATTCACAGCATGTCTGCTTCTTCCCATCGTCTTTCTGTTTGTGTCTCAGAGGGTCTGAAGGAGTACTTCTGCAAGTACGGCGAGGTGAAAGAGTGTATGGTGATGCGAGATCCGGTTACTAAGCGCTCGAGGTGAGGGAGCTGTGAGGCCGGTTTCTCCCGCCGAAAGAGCTGAAAGTTTATCTAACCTCTCTGCTCATAATGTAGCATTACACATCAAGATCAGTTCCCAGCGTGAGTAACGCCTTTCTCCCACTGATGTCTGCAGGGGTTTTGGATTTGTCACCTTTGTCGATCAGGCCGGTGTGGACAAAGTTTTGGCCCAAAGCAGACACGAGTTGGACTCCAAAACAGTGAGTTCTCTGTGTGTTTACTTCCCAGCACTGGCTAATCCCATGGCTCAGTGTTTGATTAGAGGATATTTCCAGTTATCTACCAGAAAGGTGCAACTTTGCTACAATTTTAGTGTGTTTACTGAGGGGTTCCACTGTGCTGATGTTTTTTTTCTCCTCCTGTGCCATTAATACACAGTCCGGGGCCATGGAGCCATGCTTGCATCTGCTGCCGCACCTCAGATGGGAGCACTTTACATGATAAAGTCATTAGCTGACACATGGGAGAAAGTGCTCTCTCGTCTCTCTTCTGCCAAACAAGGCAAGAAAGTGTCACCCAGTGTCAATTTCCATAGAAACAAGGGAACCAGGACAGGGCTGCATTCTCTGCCAGTCTTTGATTTGGCCTCTCAGAACACTGAACCAAGACTTGTTTTTTTTTCCTATCCCCACGGGGTGGAATTGACCTAACAAAAAGTTTCTCAATGGAACGAGTGAATGCAACCTGAAACCATCAAGGTGTGAAAGCAGCGACAATCAAACTCCTGCGAGCTTCCTGTTGATCTCAGCCGGAGTAAAACTGCGAGTTTAG
Source organism: Crenichthys baileyi (assembly GCA_036173005.1). NCBI lineage: Eukaryota > Metazoa > Chordata > Actinopteri > Cyprinodontiformes > Goodeidae > Crenichthys > Crenichthys baileyi. Next base: position 696,829 of record JAHHUM010002619.1, read on the forward strand.
TGATGAAAAAATTCAGCGCGGCACATTCAGGCCCTTTCACCTGCATGAACCGCAACTTAAAATGTATTAATGGTCTGTGTTGCAGACTGATTGTGTGTGTGTGTGTGTGTGAGTGCGAGTGTGTGTGTCTTTTTGTCAGTAATGAATGTGGGCTGGTCTGGGAACAATGTGGCCCGTTGGTCACCATAGGGACCACTGCCCCCGCCTCCCTCCTGAGTGGGGAGTGGTGATTGGTTGCGGGGTTGGTCACTGTATTGAAATGAGGGGAGGCTATTTTCTGCTTTCCCTTTTTTACTTCAGGCTGCTCACCTTCTTGAGTCTTTGGGAGATAAGTGGATGTTACAAAAGAAGGGACCGTAGAAGAAAGTGCCATCAGCTGCTTGGTGTGGAAACGAATAAAAGACGAGCAATTCTGTTTATCAAGTTTAAAACTGAGGAGAGTGGAAGCTGTTTGATTGAGAGCTCTAACTGATTCTGGCTGTTAAGTATTACTTTAGTGTCTCTTGCAGGCACGAAATGATTCTGATTCTGATTCTGATTCTGAAAGCTCTGACAAGTAGCGCCGTCATGGATGGACGCCACTAACTCACCATGGGGCCCATTACCATAGTGATGCCCTCTCCTCTCTCTCCCACTTCCAGTTGAAGAACAGCTCTGTCACATAAGACAAAAGATACCAATACGCATGATTTACAATCATTTCTTGGAAACTAGAAACTGAGACTTCACAAACACTGAAGGCCATGTTGTTGAAAGTTTCTCCTCCCGCCGCCTGCCCAGATAAGCGGCATATTGAGTTTAATCACAGAACTATAAAAACTTCTGCGTGCTATCTCTGTGCCAGGACCTCTGCCACCGATAGTGTCTTGCAAACATACTTTATTCTCCTTGAATGTTTCCAGATTTTGTCGTATTACAACCACAAACTTCAGTGTATATCATTGGGATTTTAAGTGTTGTATAGTTGTTCAAAGTGTGGCTCCGAAGCATAAATGTGGCCCCGGTGGTCAATGTAGATGGATGGAGGTTCTACATTTTTAGGCAAGGTTTTCACTGACAAGTGAAAATATGCACTTGTCAATTTCAATTGTTTTTTTTGATGAAAAATGTTAAGTTCAACACAAAGTATAAATCTTTTATAAAGCATGTTTTTTGCTTGTTTTTGCTTATTTTCATTTTACAGTTAGAGACCAAAAAAAAAAGCAGATTTGGGCCCATTTCTTTACTAAATTTGACACCCATTTTTTTTAAAGAAAGAGTAATCTATATCTGGGGCTTGTTGCTGAAAATACACAAAATAAATTTATATAAAAACCAAATAGAAAATAAGCTACCCAAATAATTAGGACAATTGTATGCCTGACCCTTGTTATGTTTTGGATTAAGGATGATTGTCTATAAAAATTGGATTACTTGTTCATTACATTGAAATATAGCATGTTTAGTTTATTGTTGATCAGGTAAAAATACCAAAAATTCATAATTCAGTTAGTTTTGTCTTAACTTTTTTATAATAAAAAAAAAATTGTGGCCCACAAGTAGTGCAAAATTGTGTAGTGGAACAAAAAGAATGCATGTTTTTTAACTTGTTTAATTTGTTAATAAAAATAAAGGAAGGTTAATTGTGCGTTTCTATTCAGTTAATTATCTTTGCTGCAATAAAAGCTGCAAGTCTTTTGCAGTATGTCTTTATCAGCTTTTCCCAAGCGTAGATTGACATTTTTCTTCTTTTTATGATACCTTGTTTGGAGATATTAGAGTAAAGGGGTCTGCATACACTTTTCAAGTTTTTATTTTGTAAATAAAAATATACAAAAACTTTTCCTTTTACTTCACAAATATATACTACTTTGTGTTGGTCGACTGCATAAAATTCCAACAAAATACACTGAAGTGTGAAGAAGCTCACCGGGTATGAATACTTTGTGTTTGAAGTTTCCTGGAAGGTCTGCAGTGGCCTCAGCTAGTTAGTTCTGCGAGGAGAGCTCATTGATCAATCGCAGGGGTTGGATGGTGAGTAGGGTAGGCCTTTTAGACCGCTCACCCTGTGCACCCCCTCCCTCATTCTTTCTCATGCAGGCAGGTTATCCGGTTAGAGAGGAGAGAGAGAAAAGTTCTCCAGTGGCAACAGAAAGAATGTGCCATGCTGTGACCGAGTGAACCACTCTGGCGCTAGAATTAAAAGAGCTTTGCACAGCCGCGAGGCTAAAGAGAAAGTACAGTGCTGCACAGGAATTTATTGGTGCTTATTGTGTTGGAGGACAGATGCGGACCAGTTCTGACCAGTGTGGTACGGCAGGGTTCGCTGTGATTTATGCAACTAATGCGCAGCTTGTTGCCCCTTTGGGTGCCCTTTCAGCTTCCTGCTGTTTGCAGAGTTAAAGACGACCGTTACAGGCTGAACCTTTGTAGGACAAAGTTTCCTGCTCAGTTAAGGGTTTAAGTCAAAGACACCTCAGCCATTTGCTGTACCCCCCAAGCCCCCCCCCCCCACCCCACCGCCCCCAACCCCCCGGTTTCCATACAGAGCGGCATGGAAAAAAAAGTAAAAAAAGTGCTGCTAGCGGGGGAGGATGTGTGTGTGGGATGACCCCATCTGTGATTACTATGGCTCTCCTCACTAATAGGATTGGAGTCAACAAGCTTGAGTTGTTCCTCAGACATGTTGAGTGCTGCTGCCCAATCGGCAGGTTGCGCTGAGTGCGTTCCTAGCCCAGGCTTTGGCAGGCAACACGGTCGGCCAACTGTTGCTGATAGCTGGGATGTAGCCCGTCAAAGGGGATTGCCCTGATTTCATAAACCTCTCTTGGACTTAGGTTCAGCTTCTTCTGTGTTACCTTGCCACACAGTTCTATTTTCAATAAGGTTTTAATGATGTTATGCTGTAAACATTTCATTTTCAATAAGGACTCTGTTTACTTCAGAAAAAAATCACAATTTCAAAAATGAAGGAAAATTATGCTTTTATTTTTCAGTTTAACAAATGACAAGCGTACTACAAATATTTTGTTTGAATGTCTCTAACAGCTTTGCGTATCTAAAAAAGAGACATTTTGCCTGTTCTCCTTTGTAAAATAGCCCAAACTCAGTCAGATTGGATTAAAAGTGTCTGTAAACACATTTTTAAATCTTACCACAGATTCTCAATTGAATTTAGGTCCATACTTTGACTGGGCCATTACAATACATACATATGCTTTGATCCAAACTATTCCACTGTAGTTCTGAGTGTACGTTTAGGTTGGTTGTAGAAGGTGAACCTCTTCTCCAGTCTCAAGGCTTTGGAGGCTTTAACAGGTTTTCTTCCAGTGTGGCCATGCATTTACCATAGCTCAAGCTAGCTTCCCATCCCTGTACGGGCTTGAGAACAAAGCTCCACAGCCTGATGCTGCCATCACATTTTCAAATTGGGGATGGTGGGTTTAAGGTCATGGGAAACAACATTTTGCATGTGGGCCAAAATTCAAGTTCAGTTTTGGTCTCGGACCACGTTCTTCAACATGTCTGCTGTGACCCGACATGACTCGTGGCAAACTGCACACGGCCTTTTTGCCACATAAGACCAGAGTTATGGAGTGCAAACCTAACTGTTGGTCCAACAACAGATTTTCCCTGTAAGATGTTCAAAGCTGTGTTACAACAAAACCCTGCTTTAAACTTTCTCCCAGACCTGTCTGCCGTGTTCCTTGGTCTTCATGATGCTGTTTGTTCTCTAATGTGCTCTAATAAACCCCTACGGCCTTTAGAGAAATGCTGTACTGTATATTGTTACTGAGATTAAATTACACACAGAGTTAACTCCTGAAGGCAGTTAGTAGCACTGAATTGTTTAAATATATTAAAGTAAAGGGGCTGAATATAAATGCATGCAATGCTTTTTTGGTTTTTCTTTGTAAAACCAAATATAATTTTCCTTACACTGCAAGATTCAACGCTACTTTGTGTGGACCTATAAATATAATCCCAATACAAAGCAATAAAGTTTATTGTTGTTACATAAAAAAAATGTGGAATCAATATGTTTGAATACTTTTGTAAGGCACTCTAGATAAGAAAGTTGTGTTCTTTTTCTTAAGCATTTTTGCAATGCAGCACATCCCAATTTTATACCGATTTGATGTCATGTTTTTTGTTTATATGCAAACATTCTAGGTAAATACAAATGCAGACGATCCTGAGGGTTAAAAGCTGAACAATAGAAGCCAAATATGCAGACTAGCAGCTCTTTTTCCCACACAACAAATGAATATCATTCAATATCATTATCCCCAGCCCTCGAATGTGTTTTGTGCTGCCACGTGTTTGACTTTTGTTTGTGTGTGTGTGTGTGTGTGTGTGTGTGTGTGTGTGTGTGTGCACAGGAGTGTTGGCCATCAGGAAGGGTTGGTGACCGGAGGTGACTATCAGACTAGTCTAGCCACCAATAGAGACTAAACAGTAGACTCTGCATCTGATCCTAAAGTAATTAGCATCTAGTGGTTTTCACTCTGCTCTCTAGAACAGAAGTAAGAGAAGAGAAATTTTTTTTGGAAAATGTGCGATGACGTCAGCTCTCAATAGAAACATCACTGTTGCCCTCACTCTGGTAAACGCATGTGGTTTACCATAGAGGCTCTAGCTGTCTACTGTAGTTCAACTCTACCCTCTCATGGTTAAGGACTAATCATAGCGCTGTACTGTCTCATCATCTGTTAGTGTAACAGCAGTACAGTGTGGCGTAGTATAGTTGTTCTCTAGCTCTATTAGAGCAGCCTAGACTAATATAGAGGTCTCAAATTCCAGTTTTACAGACTGTCTGTGATTGCATCTTCATGGCATGGTGTGGTTCTCTTTCCAATCTGTGGGCCTCTCCAAATTATGGAACACTGTTTTTTGTGACTTTAGGATTGACATGTTTAGATAGGTGACATAAAGCCTAATTGTCCACTTTCCTGGGAGTAATGAGTAGGAACTGCATGGCAGAGGAGGAGCCGGATCACCTGAAAGTGACCTTGTTGTTGTCATCGCCTGCGTCAGAGAGGCAAGCAAACAAAAATGAACAAACTCAAAACTGTGTCGCTCTACTGTCAGTGTGGCGTGATTGACAGCTCCAGTCTTCTTCTCCTCGCCCCTGGTTTCTCTCGACCTCCCTCAGACACGCTCTGGGCCCTCCTCGCCCAGGAAGTGAGGTGCGTTTGTGAATGTGGTGCTCGTGTGAGATGTGACACAGTGGGGATGAGAGAAGCCGACGTCCCCAGGCGATCCACCTGGGCACTTACATGTGTCCACGTATTCTCTTACATTACATGTATATAAAATAATAACTGTGGAAGGGGTGGAAAGTAGTGCAAATATAAAGACAGGCAGGCTTAATAAAGTTAAAACAAACAATTAATCTTAGACAGGCTTTTCAGACATGGTTTATCATCTCTTCTGGCTTTTCCGAAAAGAAAGTGTAATAGAAACACATTCTTTTAAATTATCAAGCAAACATTTAGTTGACTTTATAAAGTTTCCATTTTGCGTTTTATAATAATCTTAATAATCTAAACAGTTAGGTTTGAACTGATAGCTCAGTAATTCCTAAGGAATTTAGGGTTGCAGTTAAAAATATATTTTTAAGTCTTAATATTGGATTGGACAGAGATAGTTGTCCTCAGTTGTAACAGCAACTCTGAAAATCGCCAATAATAAGAGAACATCAAAATGTCCGAATTCTTCTTCTTTTCAAAATTGATACTCCTTTTATTGTGTTTTATTATACGCTCATCTAATATAGGACACAAACGTCTTGGTTGAATGAAAATAATTTAAAATCAAAAATAATTTTGAGCTGTACTCAATAGTACTGTAACTGTACTCTGCTTAATTCCAGTAAGGTTTTCAGTTTACTTAGGGTTAATTTTCTGGTGTTCCTGGAGGGAGGAAAGTTTAAAGATGGTAAAAATCACATATTATTATAGATTTATAATCACTTCATAGTCAGATGACGGTTGTACCAGTCACAGATTTCCAATGATTAAAAGATGTTGCTGTGTTTCTCAAAGGAGCATTAACCACTTACTCATGTCTTAACTTAACAATCCAGGGTTCTGGTTGGTTTTTTGTGTCTTAGAAATTCTTACTTTGACTGCAGGAGTTACTCTTTTTAGTATGTCAACAGAACGATTTTTAAGCCAATCTTTTGCTTTCTTCTCGAGTTATGAACGCAGATTTAACCAGGCAGTATGTCGTTTGGGTGTTTAATAACAATATTTCCAGAAGCAACATTCATTCTCATAATATTAAATGCACAGCTTGGTTTTCTGACATCGGCCTATAAAAATTGTGTTTTAACTTAATGGGTTTGGGTTTTAGAGCTTTTCGTACATGTGATCTGATCTTCGTCAATGAAAAGATACACCCGTGGTGCCATCTTTTCATAGAGAGCACAATGGGTCCAAAGAAAACAGGTGCTTTTGACCAAAGACAAGTCAGGAGCCAAAGCAAATGGATGTCATGGATTACAATTTTGTTTAAACAATTTCAAGAAACAAACACGAGGCTCTGATATTAGAGGAAACTGTATCGTGGGCCTTCGCTAAGCAGTTCCCTATTTTTCTGTATCCTCTCTTCTAGATTGATCCAAAGGTGGCGTTTCCTCGGCGAGCTCAGCCCAAAGTGAGTTGAAATGACTCCTACTGTTGTGAATTTTTTCCAGCTGTTTAGCATGAGTTAAGGGTTTCCAGGGTGTCTTACCAGGACTAACATTACATAATCTGATCAGCATGAGCACTGCTGCCATCACGAACAATTTATCTTAGTAGAAACCTTCTCAACTTTTCTGTTATGCTCTTCCACAACTGTTTTCTATCTTCGGTACACAGTGTTCTGTCCATGACATATTTTTTTTTATTGTAACTCACGTAGAATATGAAAATAGTTTAATGAAGAAACGCTGTGAGGTGAGGAGTAGAAATGATGTCAGGTATGATCTTTTTGGTCACATCTGGCATGTTTTTGGGTTTACAACAGTTTTACAGCAACAGTTAAATAATGTATTTCTGTTTGAACATATTTTTGCTGTCAACTCTGTGGTTTTATTATAAAATGGTAGAAAATGGTCTGGAAGGCCACTACATCCAGCAACAAAATTATTTAGGAACAATCTTATTTAAGAAGCCTTTCTGTTATGAACGGAGATGAATAATTCACGAGCAGAGACAGGATTACAGTATTTGTGTGTTAGGATAATAGAAGTAACACCCAACAGATCAATAAAACAGGAGTTAGCTATTTTAGTGCAACAAAGTGAAAAACATATGAAGTGTATTCTCTAGAATATAAATATTTCTTCTTTGCATCAGTGTTGCAACAGACTGCTAACATTTCTAAATCATATAAGCTGAATGATAGATATAGGTTGAAAGTTAAAAAACAATAAAATAAAGTTACTTCCTGTATTCCAGTTAGCTTTCCTGTTGCTGCTGAAGCTCCTTGATGGGCCTCTACAGAGCTACAACTATTGGGTACACTGAGTTCTCTACTCAGTTAATATTACTGTAACAATCATACTAAATTTATTTTGGTTACACAAAACTCATACAAAACAGCCATCTTGTATTTTCTCCTATCCAGCACTAAAATATTTCAGATGAAGGTGTCAGCGAGCTCTCCCCATAGCTAACAACTAACAAGCTCCACCAACATGTTCAAACTTTGTATGGCCCAGTTTTTAAATGAGCAATATTTTTGGGCTTTAAATCTTAAAATTCCAGATTAAAATAAGTCAAAATATGACCTGCAACAGGATACAGTCAGAGCATAGCTTTGTGATCAGTGGCCTCAGCCCAATGTCCAATCCAAGAATGACATCAGTATCAGATCAGCTACTGGTATCGGATCAGATCTGCCCCAACTGATCCAGTGCTCTCCACATTCATGGGTGCCCACTGCTGGTATAAACATGTTTAAAAAGGCTTAAAATCAATTATTATGTTTTTCCATTAGCCTGATCTCACACTGCAAAATTAATGCTGTTCTTACACACCTATGTTAGTTCATTATGGATGTTTTATTTATCTACATATCATCCTTTTTTCCATGAGTGGTGACAAGTTAAACTTAGATCCTTGTACAGTCTTGTCAGTCACAATTCAAGCAGTTTTAAACCTTATAAATTATTGCCCTGACTACAAATAAGGGCAACTTTAAATAAGTAGCTTTTTTGTAGCCATTTTCAGCTTTATGAAGATCAACACATGTCTGCCTTAGTTAAGTGACATTAGCTTGTCTTACCCATTTTTAGTAGTGGCTCACGGAAATTGGCCTCTTTGTCACATCGTATTTATACCCAAGAATAATAGGAAGCAATCAACTGTTTATGAAAAGTTTCTAGACATTCTGATCAACTTAAAAAATTAAAGTATAGATCACAAAACATCTTCAGTAACATATAGTTATAGGGGTCCAGTACATGTCGCAATGGGAATTTTGTAAAAGAAACAAAAAAGCATATATTTTAACATGTATTTATTTCCCTCACTGAATAACTGTACTTAAATTGAAGGTTGGATTTTCTTCAGTTAGAAAATACTGCTAATAAGTGTGGATGATAATGTAAATGGTATGAACTGTGTATCAGTGTCTCAATCAGTGTATCAATGAAATATATCCATATAAAATGATTGCAGGTAAGTATTCATGTGTGACATGTTGTCCTTTCCAAGTACAAACAGATATCCTTATTACATAAATACCAATGCATTGAAGATACATGACACTTCCAAAGTTATTGCTCCAACTTTTGTCACATCTTTGGTTTCTGCCCTTTTAAAATAATTTTTAATCGAGTAATTCCAAACAAAGATCTTATCTTACCAAAATATTTTTCTCTAACATGTCTTCTGAAATGTTAGGTTGTTTAATCAGTCTTTTATATATATAAAAAGGAACTTTACTTAACTTTACTCCACTTTTAATCTGATAAAACAAACCAATCTTCTGCTGTAGTCTGTTTTTAACCCCAATGGAGATAGAAGTAACACTATGTTGTCCTATTTGAGGCTGCAACTTTTTTCTGATGTAGACTGCAGTAAAAAAAAGAAACATGTTATGCAGGGTCCCTACACTGTCTGGAAGAGTTTGAATTTTGCTCTTATAAAGTCTGAATAGGTATAAAAACAGAAGTCGCAGTATGGGAAAAGGTTTGAATTTTCAGATTTTAGTCTATTTCTAAAATATTAAAATCTAAATTTCTAAAAACACTGGGCAATTATAAATGTAATGAGTTCAGTTTTCTTAGATTTGCAACATCACAAATTAACATATAAACCATCAATATTTTGGATTTTGAGTTACTAACTGAGAACCCAAAGCTACATGCTCACTCTAGAATCACAAAAGTCTATTTCACTGCTTTCTGTGGTTCTAGATAGCTGGACCTTTAATTTTTATTCAAATTTTTTAGACTCTGCTTAGGTTAGATGCCAGCAAACAAAGCTTTAAAACAAAATGTTTTTCATTTTAAAGATTAAAAACTGTGATTTGAAGAACTTGCTTTTAGTCCTAATTTGACAAGCCTAAGCGGTATTGGTTCTGAAAAAGAGCCGATCTTAGTTAGTCTAGATGCCTAAAAAGGTTGAAGTAGCTTCTGATTTGTGAAACATATAAATAATAAAATCTGACAACTGTGAAAGCATTGTCAAGGGGATGGTTTTCTACTCAAATTTCCATAATGATGGAAAAAACGCCAAATGTCTGGAAGAGTATGGAATTTGGAAATGGAAAATGTGTAAGAACCTGGGTTATAAATTTAGGTAGAAATCTTTGTACTTTTAACAATCTTAGCCTATGATTGTTTGTCTTTGTTTTTCTTTTCAGTTGGTGACTCGAACCAAGAAGATCTTTGTGGGCGGCCTGTCAGTAAACACAACTATCGAAGACGTGAAGCAATACTTTGATCAGTTTGGCAAAGTGAGTGACATTAGTTTGAGACCTTGAATGCTATGGTTGCTTCAAATATCAGAAAAAATAAACCTATTGTAAGTGTTTATCTGTGGCATCATCACAGAAACAAATCAACAACTTAGAAAGTTGAAGCACAACATCGCAACAGTTTGGCAAATTTCTCGGAGAAAAACTTCACATCGAGTCAAGCAGGTGCCTGGAGTCGAAGGAGTTACTGCGAGGATGAGGAGGGTGCAAAAGGAGTGAAAGGAAAAATAATGAGGCTCCAGGAGCGACGGGCAAACTTAGAAACTTAGGGTTCGTGTATGTGCGTGCGTGTGTGTGTGTGGGGGGGGCTTGGAAAGTTTTGTACAGAGTGTGTGGTGATGGTAAAGAAGAAGTGGGGGGATTATCAGAATCTGAATTAATCTGATGTAACAGCTGCTACTACCCACAACCCCCTTCTGGCTCGTTACCGTGGTGACCTGGCTTGCCCATTGTCCCCAAGTAGTTCTGTGGGTAAGGGGCTTTTTGTTCTGAAGGAGAAGCGATGAGGTGGGTGTTTGGTTCACTCTGCTGGGTGAGTTAGGGTTTGTAACATTAAAAACAAGTTGAATCATTCTCAACAAACTTCTCTTAGAATTCCAAATTTGTGTTCTTGAAATTACAGTTTTTGTTGAACTTTTCCTAAATTTCACATGAATATTTGTTCAACCTCAAAAGGCAGTGAATAGATGAAGGGTTCACAAAGGCTCTGGGGAGGGAGGGCCTTACTTTGGAGGCGTAGGAGAGGGAACTGGGGCAAAGATGGGGCGGCTGTTTGTTGGGGTAACGAGGGCCATTATACCTCTAAACAAAGCAATGGAAATATTTTGTTAGTTTGCTTAGAAGTTATCTGCATACGAGAGACTTCTTTCCAAACTGTTCTCCGTCCTAAATCGATCATTAATGTAAATAAATTAGTTGATCGAGATGGGATACTCTTCTATGTTGATGATATTCTAATAAACTAGACCAAAAAGCATCCAAAGTCTTTCAAACTTTTTAAACGCCAAGATGCAGGGATCGCTCTTAGTTTCCACTGTGCTGTGCCACTTTATTTTCCCTGCCAGAAGCTATGGCCTTGAGCTTCACTGCGCTCCCTCCTCAATCATAATATCTAGATGAATTTTTGCCGAGAGGGATATCAAGGGATGGCCAGTGAAATGTGGGCTGCAGCCATCCATGGAAGTTCCTGATTATATTGCCTCACTGGACCTTTTGTGTCCCGTCCTGGTGAGGACAAAGGAGCGCGGAGAGGGATGGGCAGCGGATAACAGGGAAGATGAGAGGTGGGGAGGGAAAAAAAGGGGATGAGAGGGAATATTGTTTGGCCGTATGCCATTTAAGAATAAAAAATGGCTGGTGATGTGGAATTGACTCTATTTGTGGCCTTTAACGTTGTTGCTGTGTTTTGTTTATGTCCTTCAGGGACATTTGTATGAGGTTTAGGCTCATATCATGACTTTACAGGACACATCGTGCAAACCTTGTTAGGTTGGATGTATTCCAGATAGGTTATTGCTCCCTATAAAGAAGCAAGTGTGTCTTAGACATTACTCTCCACGCCCAAACTTCTCTGCAGTTTTAATTGCTCTAAATTCTGATGATTTTTCTCCTTATGAATCAGAAAATGTGTCAATAATTGGGGACATTTTTTAGTTGGATGTAATGAGCAAAACCTGCAATTGAGGCAACCATTGGCTTGAGAGGCTGCCTAAAAGGTTCCCTTTCACACCGACACTCTTCACTCACCTTTGACCTTTCTGTGGGCAAAATGCCCCCAAGGGTACACACACACACACACACACAAACACACACAGTCCTATCACTGACACTCTTATGTGACTGTGACAGATTATTCTGGGGAACTTATCCAGTAAACTTAATATAGAGCATGAGCACAGATGAATTTACCAAATGTTTACAAGTACCTCCGCATTGAGCCTGAAGTTTAAACGTGTCAGCAGAAAGATCAGGTCAACTTTGACATAAGAAACTGTGTGTGTGTGTGTGTGCATTGAATAGACACCTGTGTCTTTGCTCCATAAAGGGAGGCCGGGCCGAAGGGAGAGGTCAAAGGGAAAAGAGGAGGAGGACTTTTGGCTGACTGTGCCAACAAACAAAGCCTGCAGGCCTCTTTGTTCTCCTTCTGCCTTTGTTTCTTGACTTTTCTTCCCTTTCCTCTTTGACCCAATCTTTCTCTCTCTTACAGGACTCTCTGTACTCTCTTTCACCATATCTCCACCTGTTGCCATTCCTCTCACTATCAGCTCTCTCCGCTCTCATCGAGTCTCCACCTGCCTGCAGGATTCACCTTTCTGCCTGTGACTGGCTACTTGTTTGTTTCAGTGGTTTCTCTCTTTGTGCCTCGCGTTGTCTCTCTGGCTCTCTCCCAACATTCATAAAAGTATATTTGATGTCGGTTGAAGGTTTTTTTTATCATTTTCGTTTCTCTACAGGACTTTTTTGTGCAGTTGCCATGGAAATCTAAAAAAGAGGCATATGTACGGGGGTTCTCTGACAAAGAAACTGTTTACAACACTGCTTCCAACTTTTATGCTACTGTTAACCTTACATATTGGAACACTGTTCACTGTTGTGAACATATTTTCTTGTCTTTGCCCCCACCCCCCCAGACCACCACTTTGTAACCTGTCGCTTGCCTCCTCCCCCCTCCTTCCTACTCTCTGTCCATCTGTTGCTGAGCCTCCCTGCAGAACTTGAGAAGGGCTGAGGTCAGGCAATATGTCGCGTGGCAGGACGGAGAGCTGCGCTAAAAACCTGTGTGTTTTGTCTCCCCTCAGGTTGACGATGCCATGCTTATGTTCGACAAGACCACAAACAGGCACAGAGGTGAGACACGACTGACCCGCCTCTCTGAATGCGTGTTTCTCCTTTGCTCCTTCCTCTTCTCAATTTACCACTCTTCCTCCAGCCCTTCCTGGGTGGCTATTGATCCCCCTCCACCCCACCCCCTCACAAGAGTCTCCTTCCTGTGGGCTGAGTTGGAGGAGACAAACGGGGCTAGTCTAATTAGCCAGTCCCTTAATCGGGATCAGGATAAAGCCTCCTTAAGCACCTCCTACCCACCCTGGGATTGATCGATTATGACAGACTACCAGCTTTGCCTAGTCGTTTCTGGCTAGGAAGGAGGGGGCAGGGATGGGTGGGGGTCAAGGATGAGTGCAAAATAGCAGTGTTGAAAGTGGGGGAGGGGGGCAAATGTGTTAAGCGGCTATTACAGCACTAATTACTGCAAGCTATTAGCTCTCCTACTTTACAGAAAGGGCTACTGTCTGTTTTTTTTTTTTTTAACAAGAACTTGTTTTCTTTTTGTTAGGGTTCGGATTTGTGACATTTGAGAATGAGGATGTGGTTGAGAAAGTCTGTGAGATCCACTTCCATGAAATCAACAACAAAATGGTGAGCAGCTCGATCCACAGCATTCTGTTCAAAAGAAAACGTGAAGCGCTGATTTAATTCCTGTCCCCAAACAGGTGGAGTGCAAGAAGGCTCAACCCAAGGAGGTGATGTCCCCCACCGGCTCTGCCAGGGGGCGCTCTCGGGTGATGCCCTATGGGATGGACGCCTTTATGCTAGGAATTGGTATGCTGGGTGAGTTACTATTGATCAGGACAGGAAGGATGTGGAGGTGGCTCACATGAAGCTGACCGTTTCAGTTGCTGCACTAAAGTGTCTGCTGCCTTAAAGGTCGCATGATGTCTCATAGGGAGCTGACCGATGGTGTCCGCTGCTGCCTTTAGCAGCCTGTAACTGTTTAGCATGCTGTCTGGATTACATTTAAGTGGACAGACGTTTCCAGCTGGTCTTGAATTTTGTCACACTAGCTATAAGCTTCAATGTTATTTATTTAAAGTTTTATGGTATAAACTAAAGTGAAAGGAAAATGATTCATGGTTTTCAAAATTTGTTGCATCGAATCATGTTGGGGAAATTGCTGTGGAAGGAAACTAGCACTGATTATCACTTTGAACACCCCATCCCACAGTACAACATGGTGGTGGCAGCATCATGCTGTGGCGATGCATTTCTACGGTAGGAATATAGAAGCTGGTCAGAGTTGATGGGAAACTAAATGAAGGTAAATGGAGGCGATTCAGAAAGAAAACTTGTTGGACGCCTCTAAACACTAGAAACTGGGGCAGAGGTTAACCTTCCAATGTTGAAAACCATCCATATATATATTTTCCTTCCTCTGAATTATGTAAATATGTGTTGGTTAAATGAAATATACATTGAAGTGAGTGGTTTCCAACGTGACAAAATGTGAACAAGTTCAACAGAAATCAACCAGGGCCGGCTTCTAGGCATGCATACATGAGGGGGCAGGCAGAAATGTGAAGGGGCATCATCATGGGTACACATTATGCGCATGTGCATGTTTATTGTTGTTGTTGATTAGTGTTTTCTTTATGGGATTGGGGTAAACTGTGTAGTACTGTGCAATTTGCCAGACTGCACTGGTTTCCTCCCAGTTGGGCTTCTTTTGAACATGTTGGGCTGGAAAAAAATAGCTTTGGGCGGGTTGTTAAAATTTGGGCTGCTTTTCACAACATTTGGAATGTTTTTAGTAATTATTCATATCAAAATAGTTGACATTGGTGGCAGAAAAAGTAAAAACCTGCACATCTCAAAATGTTGTGCCATTTTACTCATTAATAGCTCATTTATGTTGAAAAAGAGAATCTGTTGAACATGACATCATCAATCAGGGATGGTCATTGGTTAATCAGCTGTCACTGTGAAATTATATTAGTCAATTGTAAACGCCAAAAATGCTGTTAAGAGTTCATCTAATATACACTGAGGTGCAGCCTTTACTTTGTTAAGCTTTGACTTGATGTTGAAAAACAGCATCATGCTGAAGAGGAAAATACAAAAGATATCCAGAAAGCAAAAACCAGACCAGAACATGCACATACATTTTTGGAGGCAGGTGTTTAAGCCAAAAAAAGGGCATCCATTGCCATATTTATGTCTAAAATTTAAATAAAAAACAGGATATATTTATGCTTTTATAGCCTCCCTTTTCTTGGAATTAACATTAAACATTAAGAAAACAATGGAGAACTCCCTGTTTAAATAGAAAACATTAAAACATTATTTGATTGTTTTCTGACAGAGTTGAAACATTACACTAATAATAAACTAATAAAGCATTACCAATATCAATATAACTCACCCTACTTTCATGCAGCTCAACTTAAGACCCTCCTTTAATTTCACATCACAAACCTACTTTAGGTAGTTAATGTTAACACATGCTAATAAAATCAAACAGACAACTAAGTAACATATTCCTATTTATTCATTATTTTTTGTTTGCTGCTCTCTATCATTATATTTAGCCTTCTACATATATTAACCTGTAATGTTAACTAGCTAGAAAAATGATTCCTCAACTGTTGGAGTAGAAAAGCTTGCATGAATAGAGCTTCTTGAGTTAAAGTGACTTTTATCTACACAGAACAGAGTTTGGCCAGCATGCTGTAATAATAAAATACTGTATGTTTGTTTCTATTATCAACACTTTATTGTGATGTCACTAGACATTCAGAGAAGGGTTGTGGTCATACTTTTTCTTTTGTTCTTCAGACTTTACCATCAAAGTAATTAAGTGAAAAGAGTGAAATGGTCTAATTTGGTTGTATTTCTCCCTCTCTGTGTCTTCATCAAACCTGACAAACATCAGTCAACAGCTGGATATTATGAGTACAAAACATGTAGGCAATGCGTCACGCAGTCATGCATGGATGCTGATTGGAAAAAAATGCAAGCGTTTTTCAGCAGGTGTGGTGCCAAAATGCCCTCCTCTCTGGCCCTTTCTCTAAAGAAACTTCGGGCCAGAAGCCACCTAATGTTTTCAGCAGCATTATAATGTTAAGCAGAACATCGCGTACGCGGTCGTGAAAACTGAGCTTTGCGCGGACATGCATGGCGGTTTGAAGTAGTTTTGCTCTTAAGTGTAGGAGGAGGAAGGAGAGCCAAGGCGGGGGCTTGTGCTTGTATGACTGAGAATTGATTTGAGGGGGCCAGGCATTTGTTTGAGGGGGCATTGCCCCCTCTTGCCCCTGCGTAAAGCCGGCCTCGGAATCAACACTGTTGTAAAAGGCTGAATATATTGTAGTTATGTCACCTAGTTGTCACTTGGACCTTAACTGACTTATTAAGACCTTTGATTTACTGCTTTAGTTCGTATTAAGGGTTACACAACAGTAACCTTTCCTAACACCTCCCTACTGTTTCTGATGCTCTTAAACACGTTTTTTCACATCTTCATCCAAACATTTTTTTCAAATCTTTTAGCTTTCTTTTTTGAAAGTAAAGAACATTTATCAAGTTCAAGTACTGGAAACTGAACTTGCCATGCCAATACTACCACCTACTGTTCAGACTGAGAAGTAGCTTCTGTCTTTTAGTTCTATCATTAAGTAGCAAGTGAACATAAAGTTATAGTTGCTCACACTTTGGAGAAAAAAAGGAATAAATTCTTGTGCCCACTGATGTTCCTTGTAGTTAGACTGTCATGGTCAGGTTGCATCCAGTTAAAATCTTTGTGTTTTGAGAGTTCAGCTGAGAGTGGAACTGAAACCTAAACCGGTGAGCTCCTCATTCCTGTCCTTATAAAGAAATCCAGACCATAAGTGTGGAATTACATCCCATGTCAAAGACTCTCAAAGGCTTCAGTGTGAAGTCAACATATTCAATGAGTATTTAACGCTAATACAAATGTTTCCTGGGTTTCATTGTTTTATGGAGCGATTTGGTTATTTACCCTCATTTTCTGCCCTGTAGGTTATCCCGGCTTCCAGACCGCCACTTACACCAGTCGGAGCTATGCGGGCATCACCCCTGGATACACCTATCAGTTCCCTGGTAATCACACACTTTTCCATGTTGTAATAACTCAGAAATAAAAAAACAGTGGAATATACTTTGGGGAATTAAAGTCAAATGAGGTACTTAAGAAATTGGTTTATTTAAAAAAAGAAAATAGTAGAATAGCCATGTTGTGTATAAGTTGATTGTTATGTAACATGCTGCAAACAAATCTGATTATTGTGATTCAGTGTATATTTAATGACAATGTGAATGTGGCTGGTACAACTGACCTCAACAATGTAAGGCAAAAAGCTCTAAACACCCCTGGAAAAGCCATAATCTCCCAGTATCGATTTATTGTAAAGGAAACAAGCAGGTCATTTTTTACAAAAATAAAAGTACAGAAGAAATGTCAGACAAATAGATTCTTTTTACTGTTTGAACATGTGCATGTAAAGCATTTATTTAGGAATGCTAGACACCAGAGAGTGGTTTTGTAGTTGATAAGCAAAAGCTAGGGTCTTCTAAAAGCACCCAGTTAAAAATGTTCTTTTTTTTTTTACTTTGTTCAAACACCTGTTTTAGAGATGCGCCAATCAGAATCCAGCGGTGATCTCTAGTTTTTTGACCCGATATCTGTTCAGTTTTTTTCTCTTTAAGAACTATAAGATATAAGAACCACATTGAGAACAGTTTTCGTAGCCTTGCTGCTGTTAACAATAATTAATTATTTATATTTGAAGCAGACGTGGCGTCACGCTGTGTGTGTGTGTACCAAATGATTACAGATGTGACATTTTAAACTGCCGTTAGCATCTTATGTTAGGCATTTTGTATGTTCTATAAGGTGTAGATCTTTAGTTTAATTTCAATAAGGCTGCCAATGGTCCCATTATGAACATTATTTTGTTCAGATGCTACCATTGCTCATAGGTTGTCTTTGTATTTAGATATCCTACATTATTACTACATTATGACGTTGGGATCCTGTTTTATGCACACACACACTGTAAGATGAGCTTTTAAAATGATTCCTGAGGCGATTTCTAGTCCGTAAGATCAGATGCTAAGTGAACAAAACAGCTTTTAGAATAATAATTGCAAGACTCTCTGTACATGATTCAATTAGAGCAAGGTGAATGATTTTTGACGGCTCATCTCAGCTCTTAGCAATGCGTGAAAACATTTTAATTTCTAAAGAGCAAGAGCAGCTTCATATCGAACTTGCAGCAGACATACTGTCACAAATACAAACATGTCTCCACAGATGAAACACTGTGGGTGTAAATGGCTGCTTGTAAATATCAGGGAGTGGTGTTGCTTAGCTCGTGGCAGTGCTTGTGTGTGTGCATGCTGGCCTGGCTGTGTGTTACAGTAGAACGTGTGCTGATCATCTGGGAAATAACCCTAATATTACATTTCCACCAAAGAAAATTAGAACTCTAGCTTTTTAAATATGAAATCACTCACTTCGATTAGAGTTACTAGCTTGGGTGACGCATTTGAAACACATATTTTATTTCTTGCTATTTCAGAATGATTTCTGGGGGAAATCTTTGCTCCACTTTTGTTTTGGAAGTGAAGCATCTTTCCATCCATTAATTGCTTTTTGCATTCCTGAAGCCCTGTTTGTTCAGCTCCTCACCTCTGAGGCGTGCCCCTTGCCCTAACGTGTGCGCGTGTTGTCCTTGCTGGTGTGTTGTCGACGGTGTGTGTCTCAACAGCACTCTAATGTTTCTGTTTTAGAGTTCCACTTAGAGAGGACTCCCCTTCTGACTTCACCCCACCCCCCTGAGCTCACAGGTCAGTCAGTCCCTCCTCTGGACTTTACAAGCAGCATCTTCTCAGTCTGCTACTCCACATGTTGGCACAATCACCTGATCACTTCTGGTTTGCATGTTTGTGTTTGTCAATCCTCCTTCTGAAGGCAGGATTGCTGACAGTTACTGAGATGGCCTCATCTGAGGTCCTCTATTAATATCTGTTATAATGATCTATAGTGTGATTATATGAGATGCTGTGGCCACTGGAGTGAGATTCATGGGCTATGCTACAGTTGCAGTCAGGTTCTTCAGAACCAAGATGTATAACCTGGATCTTTCTATCTCCGCCTTTTCAGCCATTCCTCTCACAGCATATGGACCAATGGCAGCAGCGGCAGCAGCAGCAGCAGTCGTTAGAGGTACAACATTGTATTTCCTATAAAACAGAAGACCAAATACAGTGCCTTGCAAAAGTATTTGCTCCCTTTAAACTTTTTCACATTCCTTCATGTCACACTGACAAACTTTATTTTTTGTATTTGGATTTTATGTGATGGGCCAATGCTTAGTAGTGCACTCCCAGTGTTTCTTTAAATCTCAGTATAAATCCAGCTGTTCTGCGAAGGCCTCAGAGGTTCTTTTAGAGAACCAAACAGCATTATGAAGACCAAAGAACACAGCAGAGAGGTCAGGGAGGAAGTTGTGGACATCTCACCAATGAAACCCATAATGAAAATTGATGTTCACAGATGCTTTCCATCCAATCTGACTGAGCTTGAGCTGCTCGGCAAAGAACAATGAGCAAAAACTTCAATGTCCAGATGTGCAAAGCTAGTAGAGACATTGCAGTGAAATTGCAGTGAAAGGTGGGGGCAAATAAATGCTCTGGATTTCATTTTGAAGTATCAGATTAAAAGAGGCTGAATGGATATTTATCCCACACTTATCTGTAAAACGTTTGCAAGGCATCGCATTGTTTTAACGGGTTTGATACTATGTTGTGAATTTCTCCCCATCTGAATGACTGGAGGAGATATGCATTAGATGCATGTAAAAGTAATTTTTTTACAATTCACTTTCTCTCCTAAAAGGCTCAAAATTGTACATATTCATGTGTTTGCTTTTTCATTACTCTAGTCAGAGCTCACGCTCAGCTCTGGTATAGATAGAACATTAATTTCATACCAACCTTCTTTAGAAGAAGCAAATGCAGGATGCAGTGATTAAGGGATAGTCCATAAGTGAAACATTTTCATTTTCCTTTCAGGTTCCAACCCTTCTCGCTCTGCAGGATTTTTAGGAACAAGCAGCCCAGGTCCGATGGCAGACCTTTACGGAACAGCCAGTCAGGAGTCGGCTGTCAGCAGCTACCTCAGCGCTGCGAGCCCTGCCCCTAGCACCGGCTTTAGCCATAGTTTGGGGGTGAGTTATCATGACTGGTGATTTTCTGCTCCAAAAAAGGGTTGAAAATTAGCAAATATATTGGACCTCAAAAAATGCATATTGTATATAGTTTCTACAGAAAAATCAGCTGCTAGGCTGTCTATGGCTACTATAACTTACATTAGATCATCCAATCTGATGAACATCACGTCTGCCACTCTAAAGTGTTACTGTATGGTCACAAATGTAAAAAACGGAAAGCAAAAAACTGGGAGGATCTTAAAGTATGGTTATAGAGTCAAAGTGAGAACAACTGATTGAATAGACCACTGTCAATATGTTTGTGGAAAAAAGCTTAATCAGGTCACAGAAACACTGCCCCTAAACAAGGAGCTCTTGTATCTGTTTATGTTCTATTTTACACCACCAGATTTGATGACCAAAGCTGTAATTCTACCACCCAGAAAACGAAGGTTGTCTCAGTTGTTTTACAGTTAAAAATTACTGTTGTGACCTGCTTTATTAAATCCAACCTGAACCATTAAGTACCAAATTAGAGCCACAATAACTGGACATTGTTATGCTAAGAAACTAAAAAAACAGAATTTTTTACTCCTGGTTCCAGATTTTTGCAATGTAATTGTGAGCTCAATCATGCAATCGGAGGACACCATGTTGGATATGTCAACACAGCATTGTTGAAAAGGTGTGGTGAGACAGCCTCAAGTGGCCTTTTTGGCTCTGGGGTTGCGTCACTTTTCAGAGCAGACCAGAAGGTTTGACTGCTTGCTGGTGAATGGACTGAATTAGGAGGAGTATTGGTGGTTCATTTTTTTCTGCCATAAAAGAAAACAGGTGCATTTTTGGAAAATGCAATCTTAATACGGTACAGCGACAAACATCAGTGTATTTTATTGCGATCATATTTTACAGATCAACACAAAGTAGTGTGTAATTGTGAAGTGGAAGGAAAGTGATATGTGGTTTTCAGAAGTTTTTTACAAATAAAAATTCTAAATGTGTGGCGTGCCTTTGTATTCAGCCCCCTGAGCCTTTCTGTGCCACCACAGCTGTAAGTCATTTAAAAAGCACCATATTCCTTTTAATTCACAGGGATGCACAACTCTGTGTTGCTCTGTCACATACAATTCTAATAAAATACATTTGTGGTTGTAAAGTGAGAATTTAAAGGGCTGGAAAACCTTAGCAAAGCCCTTTATAAATTCTTTCCTTTATTTCAATTTTGGAATAATTTCTTGTTTTTCTTTAACATAACCATCTTTTCAACCAATGAGCATGTATGTTTTTGTTCCGGTGAGTAGCGCAGCCGCTGTTTTAATAACCCAGTATAATAGAACAGATCAAATCAAAGTGTGCATTTAGTCTAACAGTAAACTTTAACCTGGCATGCTTGCTTCCACAGGGCCCTTTGATTGCCACCGCCTTCACTAACGGCTATCACTGAGAGTGTGAGTCTGTCCGCTGCGCTAGCTTCCACATCTTGAGGTGTAGAACATTAGACGGCTGCAGTTCAGCCGACCTGTGAGTAATCCAGCTGCTTTGTGTGTCAGTGCAGAGCCGTAGACTGAGAGCTGGAAAGAGTTGAAGCTACGTTGGAGCTGATCTGGTCCATCTCTGTCCAGTCCATGTCTCTTCTGCTGTCTTTGGGTGGCTGAACCTTCACCCCACTCTGCCTGGTGTCAGCCACATCCAGCCCACCTTACTAAACTCCACCTTATCAACACTTTGCAAATGAAGCAAAACGAAAAAAAAACTTATTACTACATGTTATAGCAGCACATTCAAATGCTGTATTTTTTGTTGTTTTTGTCATGGTGTTTCCGGCTGTTTTTATGTTTTTAGTTGTATTTTATTTAGCTGTTTGTCGTCTCCAAAAATTATCTCTCTGAGAGAAGACTAGTTAGGTCTCAGACATACCTGTTTCAAGCTGTAAAATGACTGTATATTTCTCTATTTTACACTGAATGTCAACACTTAATACTAATTCTTGAAATTATGCCAGGAAGTGTGTATCTTGGTAGGTTTTAACCATGAGTCGTTACACTAATTATTGTCTAACGGCACAGACAAATTTATTGCCGCCCCCCTGTAAAAGTATTTAAAAAGCTTTAAATGAGATTCGTCTTTTAATGCAGTAGTATAATGTCAGAATGAAGGATGTAGTAAAATCCAACCTGTAATTTGAGTACATTTGTCAGGGGAAAAAAGGCCTCCACTCCAAACAACCAGTATGCATGTGGATAGCGTCTAATGGTTCCTATGGAGACACCAAGATGCTTTAAACTGAAGTCTAACAGTGAGCTTTGGAGATTGTGTGACCTCCTTTTCCATCCTGCTCACTGGGTGTGGGGGCTGACTTATAATAAAGTTCATCCCACATATGCCCTACTCTAAGTATACTCTCTCTTTTGTCTTTCCCATTTGAAGGGTGGCTAAGAGAAATGGACCCCAGTTTCACGTCATTTTTATACATTAGAGAAAAACAGTCATAGATTATTTTGGTAAACACACTGATCAACTCAAAAAAGTAAAATATAAAAAAAATGCTTCCGTCATATTTATTTTAAGGGGATTTTTAGTAGTACCCATAATTATGCCTCCATTGATTTTGTTCCCCCCCACTGAATAAATGTACTGAAATTAAAGGTTAGATTTTCCTATATTTTTTAGTGTGAGATTATTCTACTGCAACAACATGTGAATTTATTTTAAGGTTTTTTTGCACATTTTTACTAGGGGTGCCAAAAATGTGGCCACATCTTTACTTCCTTAGCCTTCAGGAACTGTAATATTTTGTAAAATATTGTAAATATGAGTGATTTCCAGGTGGCAGGGCTCTGCTGATTTTCGTGTCCAGGAGGTTGGAGGCTTTTGGAGAAGTGGAAATCTTGACTGTTATGTGTTGTGTTCCTGCCTGGAGGTCAAGAACATTTCAGTTTGTCTGTCTATGTTAGACCAGCCGTTACATGGTGTTTCTCTCCAGACATTCGTAAAATCACGTGTCAGGTCTGAGTCTTTAATTACAGCTTCCTTGGAGAAGAAACACTCTTACGTTGAGTTCAGCAGGAAAGAGGCTGAGTCTGGAACAACACCTAAGTTTGGAAGATAAGGGTGTGAAAACACTCCTCTGTCAGGAGGGGGGTTGGCATGATGTTTTCTTACTTTATCATGCTGTTGTTTGAACTGATGTTTAATCTCCAATGATTGTGAAGGAAAATGAAGGACTTGCATACAGGAACAGTCATGAGTTGGTGACCGATTTGTGCTGCGGGTTGAGCTAATGTTTGTGTGAATATGTCATGCGGTTTGATACACATTGGATTCCAATGTGCCATGTGCTGTATTTTGAGGGGTATTTGCAAAATGTGAAATATTAATCTGATTTTTTAAATTGTTACATTAACATCTATTTCAGGGTATGGATGGTAAACCCTGCCATCCCCACCTTCCAGCACTACATATCCACTGGAGGTCACAGACTGTAGCAATGTGACATCTTTTTGTAGACCAAAACGAGAGCTACTAGGATGCTGCACTGGCCGATCACAATAAATGTATTTTCCTTTAAATGTCAGCTGAAGAGAAAGTACTCTTGATCAAGAAAATAACCAGGTTTTACGTTTTGATACACTTGCTTTCCCTGCTGCAGGTGTTTTAAGCATTTCACTGAAAAATAACTTCTTGTCAACACTGTAACTTTTTCAGATTTTGTTTTTCCTGTCATGTTATTCCTTTTGTGGAAAAAAAAAAAACTTTTTAAAATTCCTAATAAATTATTTTAAAACATTCCACATTGGTGTTTTGGTTTACGCTTTTCCTTCTACACTCTTACATCTTTAATAGGAATTAACGGGGAAAGTAGCACCTAATCAATCACCACTGATTGCCTGAGGTGGAAACAACATTTACTGAGCTCAGTTACTTTATATAATGCAGTAAAATGACACAATGAGCACACAAGATGACGGTCAGGCCAGGGATGGTTGGTGGGGATGGGTGCCTGCATCTCTTTCCTGGAGGAGGAAATCTGGCCTAGAAGTGAGGGGGTAAATGGGAAATTGAGTGGGAAACGGGTGGACATTTGCTGGCAAGATTGCTTTGTCCTTTTACACTACCTACAAGTACAGCTCAAAACATATGAACATTATGAAAATTCAGCGTGTCAGAAAACTGCTATCATTGAAGCTCACCGCTAACATTGTAATAAACAGCTTTGAGGAGGCTTATTAAATCTTTTTACTTGGACAAAAAAATGGAGAGACTATGGTTGGGAGTTTGGCTCATTTGACCTTATTTTAGAGTATATTTTCTTGTTTCTTGTTTTTCCCAGTTAAATATATCCACTGCTTAGGTGGGCATGCAGCTCACAAATCTAGCCATTATACAAAGGTGGCATGAGGAAAGCTGTTGTTGAACGAAAGCCAGAACAAATCGCATTTGCAGTCTCCCACAAACAAAGCGGGGGACCCCGCTCACATGTGGAAGAAGGTGCTCTGGTCAGATGAGACCAGAACATAACATTCCAACACTACACATCTCCCTGAAAACACCATCATCACTAGGAACCGTGGCGATGGCAGCTTCATGCTGTGGGAATGTGTTTCTTCAGCAGGGACATGCAGGGAAGCTGGTCAGGGTAGGTTGGATGATGGATGGAGGGAGATTCAGGTATTTTGGAAATAAATGGGATAAATCTCTAGTCTTTAGATGTGCAAAGCTGGTGGATACATACCCATATCTTTTAGGGTATTACTGTATTTGCAGTGAAAGGTGGTCTACAAAGTATTGACTCAGAAGGGCTGAATGCAAAGCACACTTTTTGAAAAATGCTCCTTTATGCACAACTTTGTCTATTATAAAATTTATTCAAGTTTGTCATGTAACAAAAATAAAATTTGAAAAAGATCGCAGAGTATAAATACTTTTGCATGGCGATGCCACTGTATATATTCTATTAACTGCATTTACCCCTTTTTTATCTCTAGCCTTTTTTTATGCTTTTTGTCATCTTAATTCCTAATGTTTCTTTGCCTTTTTCTAATAAACGTTTAAACTATAAGTGTTTCGGATCACTGATAAAATAACAATTGTGTAATTTCCACATTATGAAGCAGTGAAACAGATTCTGTCCATTTACACATTTTATTTCCAGCGAACCCTCTGAGTCTCTGTGCTGCTCATCTGTCTGCCTCCACCCCCTCTTCATATTTCTCCACTGGCTGATTTCTCTCTTCCATCATCACTGCACCGCTGCCTCCCTTCCCTTGTTTCCACCTTCAGTCTCCCAACATCACAGTCCTGTGGCTTTGTCCCTCTACTTTTCCTGTCTTGTGGGATGTTTGCAGATGGTCATGAACACCAGGCCCTCCTCTTCTTGAAACATGAGGAGCTCAGGGGATCCCTCCCTGTGAGGATCTCCCTCCATCTTACTATATTCACCTGTTTCTGTCCAGCATGGCTCATTAATATTATGGCTCTGGTTTTCTCTGTTTTGGTGAGTTACAACACAGACTGAGAGACAGAGGGATTTTTAGCATATTCGATTCATTTTTAGAGAATAATTACATGATAAAATAGTAAACGTGTTTCCTAGCAGCTCATAAAACCAGTCAGCATGCATAGAAATACACGGGTGTATAATGTAGAAGGAGAATTAGAATTGTTAGGAAAAACACTCTTTACAAAGTAAGATCATTTTAAAGTGCTGTCCACAGTTTTCATGTGAAGAAAATCCTGAGGGTCTGGCTGTGCATTGCATCTTTTCCTTTCTGATATGCCCAACTGAATTTCATCATCCAGCTGATGTACAATAACATCTAAAATAAAATGAAATATGCTTCCAATTTATGGGCCACCAAAGAGCCAATAAACTGGTCCACCTCCTGTTGCATCAGCAGTGTAGTAATACGTCAATAACACCAGTAAATCTGACAACTCTCAGCTTCCTGGTTAGCATGCATCGCCAGCAGGGGTTTAAGACCTCAAAGCATTATTTATGATATGACACATCATATTTGTCATTTTGCTGCCAGAGATGGCCGTGCTTGTGTTAGGCTGACATCTAAACAGCAGCTGTTGTTTTGAGTAACAAGATAAGGCATGCAGGCAATCCACAGATATGATTTAGAGATAATAAGAAGAGAGAGCACAGGTGCAGGGGGAACAAATGCTGCTGGATGCAAAAGAAGGGAGCAAATCATTTGTTTATTCACTTGGTCATGGCTGCCACTTCACCTCTATGGAGAACAAAGCTGCCTCACTGACCAGAACAGTTTAACTCAAGCTCATGCTTGTACAGCAGTCTCTGAACTCTAACCCTCCTTTAGGCCTTTTAAGGACATGATGTTGGAGGAAGAACTTGTACTTAGATCTGAAGTGAGAGCAGGAGTGGCTCAGAAGCAACACAGAATCAGAGAAATTAATTCGATGAACCACTTTGGAGCTCTGCTTTATGAAAATCCAAAAGTGCCACAATTTAACCAATAGATCAAACATAAAATAATGACTTAAACGTGTCATTCATTTATTCAAATTTGATAGAAATGGAGTTTTTTGAATTTATATTTAACCTTTATTTAACCAGGAAGTCCTGCCTAATTATAATTGAATGAATGATTTATAAAATTTGTCATCGATAAAACAGTTTATTTATTTATAGAAAGCAAATAATTTCAATATTTATTTATGGTGATGCACTGCAGCACATCATAGATTTTGATTTTCTGTCAGGCCTTACCTTTTGAAGCCAGTAGGCTGAGCTAACACTACTGTGGTCATTAAAACTGGTCTGAACTGGATTTATTGTGCAGGTTAAGAAACTAGATGCTATGGCGTGTATGATTTATAAGGATGAAAACAATAAAAGATATTTGTGTCTTAGTTGAGATGAATTTACATTAAACCAGTCTTTTCATTTATATTGCGAAGATTCACAATAAATGTTGTCTCAGGAGACTTCACAAAACAAACAGTTCCAGTTTATATATAGAAGTGTACGGTCAAGTCATTCCAGACATAATGACAGATTGAAAGTCAATTACATGCGTTCCAATTTTGTCCCAGTTATAAAACAGTGCAGTCAAGTTCAGTTTATTATGCCAATCGAGTCACTGACTTTGCAGCAATCCTTCCTCGTGAGCGAGAAAGGTAGCATCAGTGGACAGTTGATTGTATCGAGTCTTTCCTTTTGCAGCAATCCCTCATACTGGGCATGCATATGGTGACAGTGGAAAGGAAAACTCACCTTTAACCAGAAAAAGCCTCCAACCTAACCCTGCTGAGTGTCAATAGCCATGTACCGTGACCCACTGGATGTTTGAGATATATGGATATAGAATGGAAATTAGTCAAAATGGCTTCAGTCTTGGGCTGCACGGTGGCACAGTTGGTAGCACTGTTGATTTGCAGCAAGAACATCCTCGGATGACTCCCGGCCGGGGGTCTTTCTGCATGGAGTTTGCATGTTCTCCCTGTGCGTGCTTGGATTCCCTCCGGGTACAAAACATGACTGTTAAGTTAATTGGTCTCTCTAAATTGCCCTTAAGTGTAAATGGGTGTGTGTGTGGTTGTTTGTCCTGTGTCACTGTGTGTTACCCTGCTATGGATTGGCGACCTGTCCAGGGTGGACCCTGCCTCTCGCAAGTGGACTGCTGGAGATAGGTACCAGCTCTCCCGTGACCCACTATGGAAGAAGCGGGTATAGAAAATGGATGGATGGATGGAAGGCTCCAGTCTAACAAAAATGCAATTGTAACCATGTAATCCAAATTAATGTCATTACTGGAGAAATAAATGGGAGTATTTTGCAAACATACGTATTTATCATGAGATGTGCTCTTCATCTGTTTCATGTTTAAGCCTGGTACTGTCACATTTGTGAAGATTCAGGCATGGTGATTCGTGGAAAATAAAGTGTAATCTCTAGCCTATATGAGATATGTGAATGATCTGCTGAAGAACTTATCTCATACTGGTATTTTCTCAAACAAACTACATGAAATATTTTGTCTGCTTCAAATGAGCTGAAAGCGCTTCTGTGTTTTGTTTTCGCTCAACATGGAGTCCCAGTGACTTGTTTTTGACCCTGGAAAGCCTTTTAACAATTCCATTCCCACCGAGAAGAACCGGAAATTTGAATCCAAACCTAGAGATGTCTGAGTGGAGCAGAACATTCAAAGCTTATTGTTACTATTTGAACCAAGGTTTCATGCAGTATTTTTAATGAAGGCTGCAAAAGACAAATTATGCAAACTTTTACAATAAGATTAGGCCATTTACTATTTGATGACTGTGTGTTATAAAGGCAGACTGCAGCTGAATGAGTCCTGACACAGCGATGCTCAGTGATCAGAGGATATTGATTGCCATGAGACATTTTAAGGATTTTTAGATATTTAGAAGAATTAAGAACAAGAATTAAGAATGAAGAACTTCTTCTTTAACAGCGCTAAAAAGCGCTGAAGTGATTTCACCCAACGCAGTCTATTTACTGCAGAAACAGAAACAATTGCACTGGGCCTTGTGAAAGTATTCATTCCCTTTGACCTTTTTGACTTTTTGTCATGTGACAATCACAGACTTCTATGTTAGTTTGTGTCAGTTCTGAGTCCAAGCTATATGAGACATAAAGTTGTCACAAACAAGAACATAAGATCAGTGGAGGCCTGAGGTTCACTTAAACAAGGTGAGATCACTTGTATTTCCTTGGATCTCGGTCCCTGGCTTCGGTACCCAGTCCGTCGGTTTTGGGGGGGGTTGGGGGTGGGCTCACCAGCATTTGGATCGGCTGAGCGGCATTGGTAGAGCTGAGCTGGATAATATTTCTCCCTGGGCTATCGTTGCAGTGCCAGTGATGTGGTTTATATGGTTGTGGGAGGTGTGGTGGGGGACGCCGGCCCAGAGTGCTTGCCGCTGGCCAGGGACTTCTTGCCGGGTCAGTTTGTCCCATCTTGGTGTGGGGTCAGGTGTTCTGTTGTGGGCGCAGTGCTCGATGGTGTCCACCCTGTGGAGCCTGTGGGCGGGGGCTCTGGTAGCGTTGCGCAGGGCCCTTGCCTTGCAGTTGCGGTGCGCTGTGTGGTGGGCACAGGATGGGGCGGGGGTGCTTGGAGCGGAGCTGTGTGTGGCTTTTCGGAGAAAAAGCTCACCTGCGGAGGTGCACCCCTGTGCTGTGGGGAGGGGAATCGTGGCGTCTGGGTTGTTGGCCATGTGTTTGATGTCTGTGTCCTGGTTGGTGGTGGCCCTGTGGGGAAATTCATGCTGGGGTTTATTGGGGGTTGGGGCCTCATGGGGTTGGGATTGTAATTCATTGGGGGGTTGGGATTGTTTCATCCTGTGGTGGCTCTGGTTGGCGGGCTAGTTTGGACCATGTAGACCCCTCTTTTGTACGTGGCCCCCTCTCCGGATGAGGATGGGGGCATTGGGGACTGGGGTCGGGGCGGGGGTCGGGGTCTGGGCCGGGGGGGTGGGGGTCTGGGCCGGGGTCGCTCAGGTTTCGGGCACTAGCCCGGGCTAGCCCAACCCGGGTTCAGGTGCTTTAGCGGTCTGCCTGTCTCAACTACCAGAGGGAAGGAGACCACCTCCTGGTTCTGGGGTCTGGTTGCCCCTATGGGGTATTGGCACCTGTACCTGGGAGTATAAAGTATGTATGGGGAGTGTGAGTGAGTGTACGACGTCCATTGTTGTTTGTCTTTACGTTGGGTGCATGGGTGTGAGTGTTTTTATGTGTACGCCTGAGGGTGGGATTGTGTGATTGTGATTGTGTATGCCTGTTTTTTGTTGGTTCTTGGACTGCTCCCTCTCCTGGATCAGTTTAGGCCCCCCATCAAATGAGGGGCTTATATCCTACCCGTCACACTGCCTGCCGATGATTGGTGTCTCTGCCCGCAGGTGTACTTGTGGTTCTCGATGTCCGGGACAGGGTGCTTTGGTGTGTGCTGGCTCACTCACGGTGGCTGCTTGCCGGGGCCTGGACCCCTGGGCTCTGTCGGGCCTCCGCTTGGGGAGTGATATGTCCCGGGGTCTCAGGTCTCTGGGTCCATGGCTGGATCTGCTCGGGCGTAGACGGCTGCCGGGGAGGCCTTTGGGCTCATTGCTGCAGGTCCCTGGGTCTTCTGCACTGTGGCTGCTGGGTGGTTGCCCTGGGACTCTCCTCTGCTCTTCTCTTTGCATGAATAACTCGTTGATTTTCTTTTATTTTCATTTGTCAGCAAACATTTACTGTTTGCTGTACTGTTGATTCAGTCGTTGGTGAGAGTGGTTGTACTCTCAAAAAGTGGACAGACAACAATTTTTCACTGATGGTTGACAACAACCCCTTGTAAAAAGAGCAAAATGAGGTACATACAGGGGTTGGACAATGAAACTGAAACACCTGTCATTTTAGTGTGGGAAGTTTCATTGCTAAATTGGACCAGCCTGGTAGCCAGTCTTCATTGATTGCACATTGCACCAGTGAGAGCAGAGTGTGAAGGTTCAATTAGCAGGGTAAGAGCTCAGTGTTGCTCAAAATATTGAAATGCACAAAACATTCTGGGTGACATACCAGAGTTCAAAAGAGGACAAATTGTTGGTGCATGTCTTGCTGGCGCATCTGTGACCAAGACAGCAAGTCTTTGTGATGTATCAAGAGCCACGGTATCCAGGGTAATGTCGGCATAGCACCAAGAAGGACGAACCACATCTAACAGGATTAACTGTGGACGCAAGAGGAAGCTGTCTGAAAGGGATGTCCGGGTGCTAACCCGGATTGTATCCAAAAAACATAAAACCACAGCTGCCCAAATCACGGCAGAATTAAATGTACACCTCAACTCTCCTGTTTCCACCAGAACTGTCCGTCGGGAGCTCCACAGGGTCAATATACACGGCCGGGCTGCTATAGCCAAACCTTTGGTCACTCATGCCAATGCCAAACGTCGATTTCAATGGTGCAAGGAGCTCAAATCTTGGGCT